>CM044109.1:7772990-7859282 GCA_024174645.1 Lemna minuta
CTAACAAAATGACTATAGGGTCAGACAATGAGGTTATTGGACACCCAAGGGGAATGGGGGATGGGCTATTGCCCACTAGGAAAACTTAACATGCAAAATTTTGACCTTTATAGTTAATTTATTTTAGAATTCTTTTCAATTTAAGAAAATCAAAGTTTTTTACCAGTTTTTTCAAAAATTACCCACTTAACTAATTAACTCACACATATTAAGTCCTCAAATGCAATGTTATTTAAAATTTTAATATAAGTTAGATTAATTAAAATGTAAATATGATTATCATGCAATTTCTACTTAGTTTATCGAGAGTTAATTATTGACCAATGCATAATTTATAAGATTTACTATACCTTTTTAATCTTATTATGATTTCATATAACATTTTTAAACAATTTTCAATATGAAATGGTTAGTTAGAGGTTACTTAAAAAATTATTTCCCCAATTGAGTTTTTTAAACTTATTAAACTCAGTACAAATGCTTGAGGATGAAAATTTAAAGAATCTTAAAACAAGTTCCCTATCGAATGGTCAATCAAATATTAATCAAATATTATTTCTCAAATTATAAGCTTTTAGAAAATTTTTAATCTAAATAGGATCCAATGAGAAAGAAAATTTAATAAGTTTTTCACAAATTATAGGATTTTAGAATTTTCTAGGATTTTCAAGATTTTATAGCTTCCAAATAAAATTTTGAATTTATGATGATATCCTTACATATTTGACAATTTTCCTTGATTTTTTAGTATCCGATGATACCTATCATGCGATATATGCTATCTTCCATGATGTGCCAATGTCATTCGCCTATTGTCATCTGTTGTCAACATCATCATACTTTCCATTAGCAATATCTGATATCTAGCACCGCAATATGGCATTCAAAACCTAGACATTAGACAAACAAACCCTATTGGAATCTTGAATCTTCATTGGTGGTTCTATTTAAATACTCATGGAACAATGATTAATGATTGGATCACCATGATATATGATGAATCTTTGGCTTGATTGATGTTCCTATTGTCGATCATATCATTTTTATAAAATGATTGCATGTCACATTTGTATATTATGTTATGGAGATCAATCACGCACATTACGATAGAGATATAAATCATATAATTAAGTATAAATAACTTAGATAATACTATATATTTTTAAAGCTCATTAAAAAATGGTCAAGATAATATATTTTTAGGGTAAATGTCAATAGGTACCCCAATCTTTTCCCGGACCGCCAGATCTACCCCAACCTTTTAAAACCCCCAGATCTACCCCAACTTTTGATAAAACTAGTCAGATCTATCCCAGCGGCGGAGACGAAGTGGGGAGCGGTGGCGAAGTGGGGAGCGGCGGCGAAGTGGGCAGCGGCGGAGGGCAAGGTGATAAAGATCCCCTCTTGCTTGGGCTATCTTCTCCGGTGACCAGGTCACTTCATCTCTCCATTTCAAATCTGAAACTTCTCCTTGTTCTTTCTCTGAGGCCCTCTTCTCCACAGGCGATCGCATACGTGACGCTGTCCGCCGTCGCGACCACGCTTCAGTCCGCAATTCTCGCTCATAATGGCCAGTCTGAGTTTCAGTGGATGAAGCTCTGACTTAGAAATGAGAACCCCATCAGTATCTGCATATAGCCATTCTCCATCGTGAATGCGGGCACCACCAATATGTATGGCCACATTCTTCTCTCCAATCCCTTTCTTGTTAGCCTTCATGGGATGAACAGCAATTGCCCTTACACCAATATCACATCCGTTGATCGCATCCACATCTCTCACACAGCCATTCATAACTATCCCAGACCATCATTGGCTAAATAAGGCAGTCATCCATCGAATAAAGGCAGCCAATGAATGCCAGTTCTGGGTTGTCTCCTGGTCCAGGGTCCGGGGTTCATTCATCAGACCGGAAAGACGGACTCAATGTATCAATCAGACTTTTTACTATTGAATCTGGGATTTTATTTAAAAAAGATTTAAAACCCGTAGTCCTACATCACCATTATCGGGTCAGCGTTGAATGCATCTTCCCAACAATCGATCGTTGCTATCATCTTCATTGCAATCTAGAGGTAAAGAATGGAGTTTTCGTAGTTCGGAGAGCAAACCCAACTCTATGTACATTATAATGTAAAAATAGTACGTAAGTAACTAGAGCAGTCGCAGACACTCTTCTCTATTACAAAAGATTGAGTCACCAGGATGAGCTTTCTCTCTCTTTGTTCTTCCCGTACAGACGGAAGAGATTGAAAGCGGACATGCAAGAGAGTAGAACAGCGCTCAGACAAGCGATGAGAGCAAGACCAATGCCGTCTCCAACTTCACGGCAGAATTTCTGGTACATACCGCAGACCTTCTCTCTCTTTCTCTCTCTCTCTCTCTCTCCCTCTCGACGAAGCTGAAAAACTACCTTCTCTCTCCGTCCCCATCCTATGTCTATTTTTTTCTCTCTGTGATTAAGAAGAACTCTCTCTCCCTCTCCCACCCCAGCCACACTTTCATAAAAATAAGCAGAAAAATTGCCCTTCTCTCTCTCTCTCTATCTCTTGATGAAGTAGACGAACTATTTCCTCTCTCTCTCTCTCTCTCTCTCTCTTGATGAAGTAGACGAACTATTTCCTCTCTTCTACTGTCGAGGGGGGAAACAGAATGAGCAAAGTTTTTGAATGAATTGAGCAGGGTGAAGATGTGCGCCAGCAGGTCCACCGGTAGCCTCTCTATCTCTCTCCCTCCTTCCTCCATCTTCTCTCCTGTCATGATGATTATGATGATGATGACAATACTGATGGGATGATGAGTGGCCGAGAAGAAAGGGTGAGAACCCAAAAATAGCTATTTGGAAGAAGCAGGAGAAGAAGAAATGAAGATGAAGAACCAGAGAAGAAGAAGATGATGACGGTGGTGGTTGTGGGGATGATGGGATGACGATGAGTTCCGGGGAAGAAAAATAAGAAGCCGAAAATGACTATTAAGAAGAAGTAGAACAAATAACAAGGAAGAAGAGCCGGAGAAGAATAAGACTGACGGTGACAATGATGATGAAGAAGAAGATGAAGACGATGATGAATGCCCGAGATGAAAGATATGAACCCAAAAATCTAATATTTAGAAGAAGCAGGAGAAAGAACCAGGAAGAGGAACCAGTGAAGAAGAAGATAATGTGGTGATGACGAACAGATGAGCACCCGAGAAGAAAAATATGAACCGAGGGAGAAGAACCAGAGAAGATGAAGATGAACCAAGAAGGCAAAGTAAGAAGAACAGAAAAAGATGAACCAAGAAGAACCAGAGAAGATGAAGATGAACCAAGACGAAAAAGGCAAAGTAAATTACGATTTTAAGAAGAAGATGACCAGGGGAGAACAACCCAAGAAGACGAGAAAAAAAAAAGAAAACTAAATTATGATCAAAAGATTACCAGAAACAGAAACGAAGATGTTGTGATAAAAGGTTAATAAGTTAACCTTTTTTGCCATGTCAGCAGCTGGGTTAGATCTGGGGGTTTTAAAAGGTTGGGGAAAGGTTGGGGTACCTCGTGACATTTACCCTATTTTTTATGAAAAAGATTAATAAGTTAACATCATGCGTTATCCAGTAGCATCGTCTATCATCTAGTACGGCCATCCAGTACGGTCGTCCATCATCTAGTACTGCACCTATTCTCATCACAAAGCCCATGAGGTTCGTCAAACCCTAATTTTAAGCAAATTTTGATTCATGAGAAAGATGAAAATGCATGATCATCCACGGAACCATCAGAAAGAAGCAAGCACATGAATGGAAGAAATGATGCTGAAATTAGTCACGATTCGCATGTGAAAAATGATTTCACAATCGACAATCGCCTATTTACAGGGTACAGTGATCGGACTTGCCCTTCTGATCTCTTTCTCTGTCGTGCTCTCTCTTTCTCTATCTCCATCACGAAAGGGCCTTTCCCTTCTGAGAGGAAAAGGTCCAATTCCTTTCTTCATCTTGCTCCGGCTTCCTCCGGCAGGACTGCGAGAATCGGTGCCGCGTCGAAGCCAACGAGCCGGCAATTCACTTCTTTTCCCGTTGCTATGGACTGATGAGAGACGAGCGCCGGCAGCGCGGTGAACGCCGACGGATTAGGGTTTGTGATGCGGCCGTAGGCTCCCAGCCATTTGGCCTGCATGTACCTCCCTTTGCGCCACGGCGGCACGTGCATCGCCCTCGACTGCAGCGACCGCTTCGCCGCGTCGGCCAGCAGCCGAAGGAGCCGCCTCAGCTCCTCCGTCTTCCCCACGTACACTCCCGGAAGCTGCCCCGCCACCCTCTCGTACTCCTCCGTCGGTCGCGCAATCTCGAACTCCCCTCCGAAGTGCACGTCCACCACGTACCTCCGCGGATTCTGGTGGGCCTCTTCGACGACCACGTCGATGTACTCGTAGCTCCCGCCCGTGAGTCCCCCTTGGCTCTCCCACCTCGCCTTGCAGACTCCGGCGTTGAATCCCGAGTCCCTCAGAGAACTCATCACCGCTCTTCTGAACGCCCCCGGTCGGGCCGCAACGCCGCCTGTTTTTTTCCACCGCCGCCGTCACGTGCGCTGCCAGCGTTGCCCGAAACGGATCTTCGGCCGCCGGCTTCACCAGATCGCGGACCATCGCAGCCAAAGTAGAAGACAAGTGCACCCAACCTTCATTGGCATCCGAGACCTCCAAATTTTTCTCTTCGGCCTCTCGAGCGTCTCCGGCGGCGTCGTCGTCGTCGGAGAAGAAGATACCATGGACGAATCCGCAGAGTCCGCTGCCGCTGCAGACGCATCCGCCGGGACCGAGCTCGTCGCCGAGTAAGCGGGCCTTCGCCTTATCGTCAAGCGGGTCCGTCGCCCTCTTCGCCTTTCCCATCTTTCTTCCTCTTTCCCTGACCTGTCTTCCGTTGCGGCACTTAACGGCGCTCTGGAAGGAAGGAGGCAATGAGGCCACGATGTCCACATTCCATGGCTACTATTCTTCATTATTACGTCATTTCAAGCCAAAATAAGGGCAATTCTTTCTCCTTTCTTCATTAAATAATATAATGAAAGCGGATCGCAAGCCAAATCTCAAGTCCATCATTCTAAAAAAGTTACATCAGATCAACCACTCACTGACATTGATTGTCGGCAAACGAAATGAATTATATACTGTATCAGGTAAGCCTTACAACTCGCCGATGTGACAGCGGCTTCTATCAGACGAGGAATAGCTCGGTGCACCAAAAACAAAGGATTCATTGTCGATCGGGAGGGTCCAGATTCATTGGGGGAACCGCGCGATAACGCCCTCTGGAACGATGGAAGTGCATTGCTGCTAGGCTGACTTGATGCTAGGAGGATGAGATCATTGGACGGGTGCCAAGATGATCGATCCCAATACATCAATTACGCTGCACTTACGATCTCAATCGCAATCATTCAGGATATTCCGACGACACGAATCAGAAATGCTGAACCATATGACGACGTTACTCTTCTTAGATGCTCATTCTCTTCGAAGAAATACTATCTGTGCGGTATCAATCTCGCCATTCTCCTTGTATTTATTTATCAAGTTCGGAGTATGTAGACGAGTTCACACGGGTCGGCCGCTAGTGACGAGGATGATAGAAGGTTGGTAGTTTTATTTTATCCTCTTGGGAGGATGTTTCTGAAGAGAGAATATTACATGCTTCCCATGCATACTTCTGTATCATGGTTGCATGACCTTTTCTCCATCAGTCCAAGAAATAGAAACATTTGATCATGAAACGGTTGATGCAGATGATCCCCCATAAAACTTTGCTAAATCACGAGAAAATCATGTTTTAGTCAATTATTTTAGTCTTTAATGAATGCTTACAATGTTGGGATGCAACGACAGAAAGATGAATCGAGTATGATGTCGCACTTCCGAGATCTGCGAGCAAGAGGTCAAAACCGCCAGTCGAAGTCGACAATCGTCATCTCGCCCCTGGTGGCCGCCGGCAGGACTGCGAGAATTGGTGCCGCGTCGAATCCCACAAGCCGGCATTTCACTTCTCTTCCCGCCGCCTTAGACTGATGAGACACGAGCGCCGGCGGGGCAGTGAAAGACGACGGATTAGGGTTTGTGGAGCGGCGGTAGGCGCCCAGCCACTTGGCCTGCATGTACCTCCCCTTGCGCCAAGGCGGCACGGGCATCGCCCTCGACTGCAGCGACCGCTTCGCCGCGTCGGCCAGCAACCGGAGGAGCCGCCTCAGCTCCTCCGTCTTCCCCACGTACACTCCCGGAAGCTGCCCCGCCACCCTCTCGTACTCCTCCGTCGGTCGCGCAATCTCGAACTCCCCTCCGAAGTGCACGTCCACCACGTACCTCCGCGGATTCTGGTGGGCCTCTTCGACGACCACGTCGATGTACTCGTAGCTCCCGCCCGTGAGTCCCCCCCGGCCCTCCCACCTCGCCTTGCAGACTCCGGCGTTGAACCCGGAGTCCCTCAGGGAACTCATCACCGCTCTTCTAAATTCCGATCGGTCGCGTCGCAGCGCCGATAGCTGTTCCGCCGCCGCCGTCGCGTGCGCAGTCAGCGTTGCATGAAAAAGAATCCTCGACCACCGGCTTTAGCATCTCGTGGACCATCGCTGCCGCCGTAAAGGGTAAGCTCAGCCAACCTTCATCGGTATCCGAGACCTCCAAGTTTTTCTCTTCGTCCTCTCCAGCGTCTCCGGCGGCATCGTCCTCGTCGGAAAAGAAGATGCCGTCGACGAACCCGGACAGGTCACCGCCCTCGTGCTCGCTACCGCTGCTGACGTACCCGCCGAGTAAGCGGGCCTTCGCGTTATCGTCGAGCATGTCCGTCATCGGCTTCGATTTTTCCCATCCCCTCTTCTCTCTCTGATAGTCACCGAAATAAAGAGCTTCTGTCAGGCGGGAGGGAGCGGATGAGGCGACGATGTCCACTTTCCTGCAGGCCATGAGGTCATTTCAATTAACTACATCTCGATGAAAAATCCTTCTCCTATCGATAAACAACAAAATAATTAACCGTTCTTGAATTTTTAATGAAATAATGAAGGAAAATCGCACTTAATCAAAAATCCATTCCGAATCGAATGTTTCTCTACTCTTCAAAAGATTAATTACTGACGGATGAGATGAATAATTTTCTCTAATCTAGCGGCGAAACGGCCTCTCTGAAAAAGCATTAGAAACGATCGTTCTTCCTTTTCTTTCTGAAAGAATGAAGGGAAAAAAATAGCGAATGAACTCCAAATTCCAAATCTCACTCTCGAATGCTATCATTTTGATGTAAGAATTCCAAATTTTGCTGTTACCTGATAAGCCCATGATTCGGATGGGGCGTTCAGTTGAAGGATCAGAGGGATTTCTGCGAGAGACGCGGCATCTAGATATCTATATAGGATAGGATTTAGGTGCACGGGTCCAGGCTGAAAGCACCGCTCATGAGTGTCCAGGTTCAATGAACCGAGAATGCATTCGTTTGATTGGAGGATGAGAGCCTAGATAATCGGTCCCATTTGAATTTAAAATGAGAAGAAACCTTTTGGGTTGAAAAGTAAGGAGAAAAGCTGCACTGTTTTTGGAGAAATGGTCATGAAAAACCCAAAAGATCTCTAGGCCTGATATCCATTGCCAACATATCTTATACTGGACAGTCATGAAAAAAAAAATGATGTGTAAAATGTGAAGAAATGGGCTTTTCAATTCCTTCGATATAACATATGTCAGAAATGCCTAACTGAATATGGGCATTCTCTCGAAAGCGGGCTTCAATTTTGAACTTGATGATGTCAATTTCTCGACTCTCTGCAACCGTGATGGTGATGGGTGTCACGACGTAGCACCATGATGAAATCATTCTCTATGACGTTTGGAGGATGTGGAAACCATTTTTTTATGGTACCAATTGTTAGAATATGGCCCATTCGGGTTGGCCCATTAAGTCCTTAGTCTCTTGTTGTCTTCTCCTCCATATGTAGAGGCGTGTACCACCTTGTTTACTTGTGTGTTATTGAAGGCTTTACCAATTCACACAATATTAAACCCGAAAGTCTTTCTCTAGAATTTTGGGGTTCTTTGGCTGCCACTCTCGTTGTCACCTTACCCCTTCCCCCCCTTCTAGGGGCTGCCACCCAATCCAAGCCGCCTCCTCTCAAGGATGCCGCTTCCTTTCTAAGTCACTGTTGCCCCCCTTGGTTCATTGCCACCCTCTCCTAGGTCGTCGTCACCCTCTTGTAGGGACCGCGTCACCCTCCAATGTTGCCATTGTGGTTTTCCCCCTCCTATGTTGCCAAAGTTGACATGCGCAATGTCTCCATGGCAGCCCATGGCTGGATATTTTCCTAGTAACCCACAGAATATTCATAAAAAATTGAAAATAAATTCAAGAATATTATAGAAAATAGCTCAAATTTAACTATAAAAATGATTTTAACATGAAATTTTTCCTCTTTTCTCATGATTGAATCCTCTGTCTTCTCATACAACTAATTTGAAGACAAGAAGAAAATAGAAATGACTTGCACTCTAAAGCATGTGGTTCAAAAAACATAAAAAAATAAAAAACTTCAGTAAAATAAAGATATTTGCTTGTTGAGTGCGAAATTAATGATTTTATTTATTCTTGTGATAATTTAATGAGATAACATAAAATATAATTGACGAATTCCTAATGCAATTGAACTCAATGTAAATTCGTTTTCTATCTTCTAAAAATATTTCTCAAAACATTACAAAAATATAATCATCTATCTTTAAGATGAGTGGATCAGCAAGGTGAAGAATTACTTAAAATAGGATGAAGACCTACGAAATAAACTATATATTACTAGAAGTGATAAGAGGGAATGAATGAAATTGAGGCACTAAATCTCGAAGAGAGAGAGCGCTATGTATAAAAAGAAATAAAGGGGCTCATATAAGTAGATCCAGTAGGGGTTGCAAGAACAAGGTCCAATAAGCAAAATCCAAGAGAAACACCCACATCAACATATCTCATCATAGTAGACGTTCGTTATCTATAAATGGTAAGAAATAAGAATAAGAATGCTTCAAATTCAATATACTTGGGTATCGAATTCAGATATATCAGATAATTATATTTTAGAAGGAATATGTGTGAGGAAAAATTTATATAATCATTTCCAAATTTGAAGATTAAGGAAAGATTTGAGAAATGGATGACGGAGACATTTTTTAAACCAAAATAAGTGAAACATAATCAAAACACTGTCCATGAAGAATTATTTGAATCATGTTCAATATATGAACAACAATAACATATAATTGTTGTACATTACTCATATACATGTCAAATAAATGATAGAGTTCACTTTCGACTTATCAAGAAAAAATAAGAAGAAAGACAATCGAAATATGCCTAATCCAATTATTTTTTATAAGACTATAGTGATATAAAATACTTTGGATCACAATTGAAATCTGACAACATGACAATTTTTTCATTAATATCATATATTTTATGCATTTATTTAGATGAAAATAACCATAAGTGCACGATATAATTGCTTAAGTTGATTAATTATCTCTATATGGATATTCTAGTTTTAGTTATTTTTCGGTGTTTTTTGGGAATTTTCTAATTCAAAATGATTGATAAATTAATTTTTAAAGTTTAAAATTGATTTTTTTACTTCAACATGATTTTTTAAGTATAAGGAATTTATGAGATTGCATTATGTGGCGCGAAATCACAGATCTTATTTATGGTACTATTCAATGGTTGGTGTCATCCTTTTAATCATTTGCATACTTTGTGATGTGACATGCCAACTTTGAGAATAATAGAGGTCAGCCAGAAAATTGAAGCCTGTTTATATTATAAATGTGCACCGACGTGGCACATATGGCTTGGTCTCCAAAATTTCAAAAAATAGGGATTTCACTCGCATCGTATTCGGTGCCAAATTTTTTGGCATATTTTTGCATTTTTCATGATATGAAGGGCGCTAATTTTGATGCGAAACATCAACCATTTTTAGATCTAATGTTGACAAAAAATGTTAATTTTAGAGCATTGATGCATGGGGAGAGAGAAAAAAAATCCAATAATGGTCCATCTTCTAGGATTCATATCAGATAATTGAGAAGAAGTTTTGTGTCAAAATTATAAAGGTAGTTTTGGATTTTCATCCTTTGTACATCTTACCCACTAATCATGAAAAGGTGGTGGAATCAAGAGATCTTTAAATTTATGCCTCTAACCTTGATCAGCTAGAGGAAAGACGGCACCAATGAGGAATTATTTGTGTTTTGAACATCATTTTTAGTGAGTTTATTCTTTTTCTTTTGATTTCTTGTGTTGGAGGTGAGAAACCTTTCTTGGCCAAATTTATTAGCTCTTCGATAAATGGTTGATAAAGGATCATCAGTAGATAAAGACTTTGATCACGCAACAATAAAATGGTTAGATTAGAATATTTTAGGAATCTAATTTTTTTCTTCTAATCCTCAATCTATGAAGCATCATTTCCCACTTTGATATTGGATATTCTTTGATCATCACATCACATTCATTTTATTCTCTTCATCTATGTCATCTGCTTTCTCCACCAAAATCTTTATTTGAGGATTTATTAAAATCAAGTCTATTGATCTTTATCTCTGTGTTTTGAACCCTATTTTACTTATACATGGTAACTTATGGTTAAGAAGAAAACTTATTGTAAAATTCTAATTGCCCAAAATGATAAAATTAAAAGCCAAACATTGGATTTAACAAAATCTAACATAGTCAAAGCATTAAAAATCAATTCAAAACCAATACACAGCAAACACTTATAGATCAATTAGGAAATAATTAATTATTAGATGATAATGAAGTGAAAATAAGAAATTTGAGAAATTGGATGACAAACCTAAACTATCAGGATCTTATCAAAACAAAAGTAAAATGCAAATTTATAACATGGGTACTTGGAGATCGATTTTTCTTTTCTTTTCTTGGAGATTTAGATAAGATGATGTAATTTTATTTTCTTGTATTGTTTCTCTAAAAAAGGCAAGTTGATAGAGAGGGTTTTCATTCACTGGATGTGTTGATCAAGGACAGGGAATTCTAAATCTTTGAAGATAGATGTTTCTTAGTTCATTAAGCAAGAGGTTAGAGGAATAAAGTGCAATTGGGATTTTTCTCTCTTACCTTTATGACTCATTATTTAGTTGACTCCATGGTAGTATGCATTGGCTGTGACCTGAAAACAGTAAAAAATATCCCCTGCCATCACACTCTGATAAAAAAAACTTTAATTGATTTATGATAATTGGAATCTATAAACAGTTTCTTAAAAAATAGCTTTATCTAGCACACCTTGAAGATTTTCACTACTAGGTGTACTAATTCAAGATATAAATGGGTCCTTATTTTAAATCTGTGCATCAAGTTTCTCTAACACTCTTTTGTTTTTCAATTTATAAAAGGGTAAAAATTTACCTAAACCACACCACCAGTGGCATTAACATATTATATGCATGGACTAAAATTCTTGTGTGTTTCTAAAAGGGCTCTTATTTCCATGTACTCAAAATAATGATAGATGGTGATCATCTAAAATTTTTATTTATATTGTAAATAAGGAGTGGCAAGAGCATACAATTGAGTGTTGGGCCTAAGAGGCTGGGGTCTTGGTCTCTCATTATGACTTTTTTTCGGCTTTTATCATATAATATTATCTATATATACATTCTTAAAATAAAAATGTACACATATTCTAGTTAATTAATTGGTACTTGTCCAATCCATTGAAGTTCTAAATATTTTGTGGATAGAAATTGAGAACGAATTAGGTGTTACAAGTGGTATGAATGAACAAATATAACTAATGAAAGGAGAGAATGTTGGTAAAATATGCTTTCACTCATCTAATAATGGGAAACTTACATTATTTAGTTGATTTACAAATGTTGGTGTTCAAAAATCAAAACTCTTGAATCTATCTTACTCCCGATCATATCTTGTTTTCTATAAGTTTCTATATTTTAAAAGTTAGCAAATGCATAGGCTTTGTAAAAAAATATATTAATAGTTGGTTGTAGTTTCTGAAAATTGATAAATTGTATTCACTCTCAAAGCAAATAGATGATAGAAATCCTTAGTACCATATTATCCCTCAATCTTTGTGTCTATGGTGGATTCCACTATTTTTTTAGAAAAAATTACTTCAAACAAAGTTTCATTATTTCTATTTACGTGGATGTTATTCTTTTCACTTTTAGTGATTAATTGATGATTGCCTAAGCAGAGTACCTATACCAATATCTCTTTGCTCAAGATTTGGGAAAATCTCAATATTTCTTTGGACTAGAGCTCGAACATCAAAATGAATGGATGGTCCTCAACTAAAGAAAGTATATATCGGATCTCATTTAAGACATTAATATTTTCCAGTGTAAAACTTAATAATTTATCCCAACCCAATTTTTAGAATATCTCCTCTCCTCTTCCCTTCTTTGGGATGCCAATCGACATTGAAGATTGATCAGAAATGATATCTCCTTCATCATTGTTTTCTTGATATTCTCTATTTCATGGGGCTGCTAAATCCATTTATCAACAAGTTTTAGAAGGTATATTAACATGGAGTCCTTCACTTGTTGTATATCTCTGACATTTTTCAAGATGAGGACTTATGTATCAAGGACATGAATATTTAGAGTTGAAGCCCATTTAGACTATAAAGCTAAAAAAGGATAGGATTTCAAAGTCCAATTACTACAGATATCTTGGGAAAAATGTAATCTTGTAGCACAGAAAGCAGCAAAATGTTGTTCCTTATTCCAACACTAAGACAAATTAGTGGGCTAGGACCATTCCCATGTAAGATTATGTGGATTAGGTCTCTTCCACAAGATATAGAAAATATTATGTACATGCTCATATGTGTGCTTCATGGTCTCCCATATCATCATTAGTTGACAACATTTAGTGAACCATATGACGAATACTAGTACACATCCTCTCAATGACCTCATCATTGAATCAAGCAGTATAATTGCACGAAATTTTTTATACACATTAAGTCTTTGATATTGGGTATTTCATCAATGAGATGAAAATTCTTCTCAAATTCAAAACAAAAACTCTCTAACCATCTTTGTATAGATAAATAGATTTTTTCGTGCACTATGTTTTCATTTTCCAATCGAGACAATCTTGAATAACCTAAAATAAAATCTCCCAATTTTAAAAATTTTCTTGATTATATTTCAGCACAATTATGTCACAATTGAAGAATATATGACCAGTATTGCAAATATTTCATAAAGAAAATTTTAGTGGGCCATGAGTTAGGCCTATAATGTCCCCATAAGAACTAATAGCCCTCATAACATATAATATTCCAGTTCCCCATTTGAAAAAACATGGACCACAAGAACATACAAAATGAACTTATTATGTTTAGATCACTAATGAGACAAATTCGTGAGGTTGTTGAAAACACACGAATGCATGTCAAAACAATTTCCAAACGCAGCAATTTAAAGTTTTGATCAACAATTGAATAGTATAACAGTGAATAAGAGTCGAATTTACGGAGAAATAGAGAATTTTTTAGGTGTTCTTAAAATTTGATCAAATCAGATAAGAAATTGAGATGAGAAATTAGAAATTTTAGAAAATTTGAAATGAAGACTCCAAGAGAAATCTACATAATAAAAAATCACTCAATTTGGATTAGTATTCGTGGAGAAATCAAGAAGAAAAATTAATAGAGAGAAATCAATTGGGCCGGGAGAGAAAACTATAAAATTTTGTAAAATTTGATTAATCTACGATTCAAAATTAAAATCTAATAATATAAAAAGAAAGATTAGCGAGAAAACAAGTAGTCTAACCCAAAATCATGCTCGAAATGATCCAATTTATCGCCGGATCTAGGCTTTTCCTTTCATGTTTCAAAAAACAAAAATCTAGCATTCAAGAGGCGAATTCTCTCGATTCTCTCAATGAAATCTCACTTTCAAACACTCCTTGGACAGGAAAATTAGTCAAAAAGAGGAGGAAAGCAAGAGATTCAATGATTGAGATATCAACACATTCAATTACTCGAAACATCTGAGAATGCTCTTGATCTTCAAAGAACAGGGGTATAAATAGAGGCAATTTGGGTGTAGCCATTTGACTGCCTCTTGATCTTCAATCAAAAACTCACATGTAATGCAAGAATGCAAATTGATGTAGTTAAGTTGTGGTCGTTAGATTTGCGATGAAGTGGTGAGATTTTGCCATGTCACCGGGTGAACAAAAAGCATTGCGTAACCGCTGCCGTTTGATCTTCATCAGATGCTTTGAATGTGTGCACATGTCCATGGGAATCCATCGGGCGTGATCTAATCTCAGACGTTATAACTCCTTAGATGAACGACTGAGATTAATTCATTTGAAAATGATCGCGATTGATTCACGCGATCACATACTCCAAAATGTGTCATGTCACTTGCGCATAGAGAGAGAGAAAAATAGTCCCACATGGAAGAAATTGAGGCGAAATTATGTATAAAGGTGGGGTGTGCTTAGTGGGTTTAGCTTATATCATGTAAAGGATGCTTAACCCACTAATCACACACGCGCACACACGCAGTCACCTGTGTGCGCCACGTGGCATGTGCATTTGTTGCCACGTGACGACACATAGGCACACTTCGTCGCGTCGCCTGCCAGATTAGCGTGCAAAAATATTAACAAATTTTTATTCTTGTAAATAAAAGAAACTAAAAAAATTCAGAAAATTCTTAAAAAATCCATAAAATTATAAAATTCACAACTTTAAAAATATAACTCTAAATTAATCCAAATTTATTTTGTTTGATCAGAAATTAAATAATCTATCATTATAAAAAGTGAAATTTAATAAATAACAACAGAATTACACTTTATTTAAAAAATATACTCATTTCTTTTAGAACATAAAACTAGAAAAATAAATGAGTGTATATAAAAATATTTTTTCTTATTATTTAAAATTAAAACCCAATTATAATCTCAAATCTTAAAGGGAAATAATCTAATCTGAAATATCTCTCTTTAATTATTTATGATTATCCCTAAAAATAGTGCATTTTGATATTATAACTTAAATTTTCATAGAATGATAGATATACACTCAAAATATAATAACATTGATGAACTCGATTACGCGTGTTTTCCGTCGTTGTTTTGTATCGATTTCATGCAATAAAATTTATATTTCCTTACTTAGTATAGTGTAAGCAAGGGTCGAATCCACAAGGAGCTGAGGTAATGAGATTAGATATTTAAATGAAAGGTGAGAGAACGTGGAAGAAGTGAGAGCTTGGAAATAAGTGCAAATGTAAATGCGGCATGTAGAGATGAATATGAGTGATAGTTTTTTAAGTTTCTTTTAATTAGGAGAAAAAAATATGAATTCCAATGGATGTAGAAAAGAAATGAAATTGGGATGAGATGATGAGAAGGTGAGAAGAGTGGTTGGCGGCAGCGATGGATCGACGAATCAATGTGAAGCGATAGGGAGAGAGAGTTGCAAGTATCGATGATGTCAAAACCACTACATTAAAAGAAAATAAGAAAGAAAAATAAAAGGAAAATACAACTTTACTGTTTATGGAGACGATGAACACAAGCAAGAACTCAATCCAGATCGTCGCACAAACCCCGTCGGTGTGCCCGTCCTAGGCCGGGTGATGCTCGATCCGCTCCGATCACGATCTTTGCTTGCTCCCTTCTCCACTACAAGGTTGAGCATCAAACAATGCTCCTCCTTGGGCCTTGACCTCCTCTCCCTTTCCTTCTGGTAGCCTGATGCTAAGAGAGAGCCAAAAAACGCAAGGAGAGAGAAAATGAAGGCTTTTATAGTGAGTTCTTAGGGTTTGAGTGTAAAGAGGGGTAAAAGAGTCCAATTATTAAAATCATTTTTTTTCAAGCTTGATTGTTTGATCCAAGGGTATGGATGAATAGAGAGTTAAGAGATGAATCTAGAAATAAAATTTCAGCTCAAAACTCCATCTAGATCATGAGATATCATGATTTTAATTCAGAGAAATCATAGTCTTTGATTGAAATAGTGTAGAGTGGCATTTCTGTAAATTACTGACTTCGAAAATTCCTGTAAATCAGAGGGGTATTTCTGTAATTTTTCACTTTAAAAATCGGAGTGGCATTTTTGTAAATTTCTGACTTCGAAAATCGGAGGGCATTTTTGTAAATTTTCACTTTAAAAATCGGAGTGGCATTTTCGTAAATATGCTCAAAATCTGAAAAAGTCCCTAAAAAAATCAGAAAAATTCCAGAAAAATCCCTAAACTTAGAAATTGAATATCTCACAAAATACAAATCCTTTTTTCACGAAATTTTCTCCATTGGATCAAGAATTTAATCCTCTATCTTTTTATCCCAAAATATCTAAAATCATGAGAAAAAAATAAGGTCTCATTTAATAAAAGTTAAGCTTGGTCCAACCTCCTTAAAAATAAGGAGATTGGCCCAATATTCACTCTAAATCAATTTTGGATTAACCTAGAAATCTTATGATGATACCTTTACCAAATCCAAATCTCATTTACCGCATTTCATAAAAATATGGCTGTCTTGGTGTTCAAATTTAGTAGAGAGTTGTTTCCTCTTTCCTCTTATCGTCATCCATATCCATGCTTTCCTACTTGCATACCTATGTCCCTACATCCACATAACTCATATAAAATATGAGAATTCAACTACTTGACTTTAAAAGAGTCAAATGGGGTTAGTCTCATAGTATAAGTAATTGAAAAGAATGGTGCATGATAGGACATATCTATTTGTTTACTAAATTAGCACTAAATAGACGCAAGTTGAGTATATGAGTGGAATGCAATGATGAATGCAAAAACATCATAAAAAGATGATAAAGTGCATTATATGACTAAGAATTATGTGTTAAAACCTATTTATAATGATGAAAATGAATGCGTCCATGACACGTTATCACACCCCCCAACTCAAATCATTGCTAGTCCCTTAGCAATGGAAGTAAATAAAGGATATAATAGGACCATCAATTCACTCACAATTCATGGAATATGCAATTTAATAGAAAGACACATGATCCACCTGAAAGTTAGAGACCAAAAAGTCCCTTACTCAGGAAGTTTAATGGACCAATGACAGTCTACCTGAAGGCGGTGGAGTGAGCTATCGCTCTCATCCCAAAGCCAAGGCTCTAGGGTTATGATATTCCTTCGGGGATCATAGCTTTAAGGTCCGAAACCAAAGATCTCATGCCTATCCTACTATGAAAAAGTAAATATTTGAAATAATTTGCCTCAACCTATTGCAAATCAACACCGCCCCGAGCTATTAAGTATATTGTGGGAAACAAGACCCGTGTCACCCACCACAAAAACAAAGGAGGGGAAGGACAAATATTTACATTGCACATGCAAAGGAGCTGAAACAAAACATGACATTACAGGCATATTGCAATATATTGGCCTTTTAGTGTCGGCCATTTCTTTTCTCTCTCTCTATTTTTGCTGCTTTTTTTCTGCTCTCTTTTTCAATGAGAGAAATCTTCTGATTTTTCATGAATTACAAAAAATATTGCTCCAATTATTTTTTGCAAAAAGAAAGAAAAAATAAAAACAAGGATATAAAGACGAAAGGGGATTAGAAGATGTAGTGTGAAGGGATTTAGAAGACATAGATGAAAGGCAAATGACACTAAGAATCCATCCTCACATATTTAGATTTTCACTCGGGGGTTTAGTTGATTCGACCAAGAAAGAGGCAAAGCGAGTAGGTAGTGTAAGACATGCTTTGAAAAACCACTAAATGCATTGAGATCCTTGGTTACGGTTGACTAAGGAAAGCTCACCCCGAGGGAATACCTAAACCCATGGCCATATTACCCATCCCACTGGCTTGGTGCTACACCACAGGCTGCTTCTTCCATGAATTTGCAATTTCATTTAGAGTCACTATTATATACTTTATGTTTTAAAATTTACATGCTTTTAAAATTTCAATTCAATGCGTGGCATGTATAAATACTTGTGATACTTCATAGAGCATATAAAGAAGATGAATGCAATTAGGTGTGAAAATTTAAGAATAAAAATTCACAATTTTCAGCTACTTCAAATAGTAAGCATGAATTCAAACCTTTTTCTACGTTTAAGTTTGTCTAAACCATGCCCCCAAGTCAAAACCTTTTATTGTCCTCAATAAAACCGTCATGTGCATGAAAATGATCATGATGTATGCCATGACAATGAAGCTAAAGTGAAATAGAGAATAGGTTTAGAAAAACTCATTGATTTCGCCAGCATTGCATAGAGTCTTCTTTTCTTGGTGACTACACACATGCTCCTCTTTATCGCATTGGCTTTCTTGTTATTACGAGTCAAGGCCTTCCTATCAAGAAAAGAAAACTAAACAAAAGTAAAATGTATAAAACCTAGAAATTAACAAAAATGAATAAAAAGTAAAAGAAATCAGCTGATAGGTCAAGTGGTGGAGTTGAGAGGATCATGACTATGATGTCCCACTTCTTTTAGATTGAGTGAAATGGCCGGTGATAGTGGCTCATTCTCCACGTAAGGCTTCAGCCGTTGCCCATTCACTTTCATTTGCTGCCCTGTCTTGGGGTTAGAAATCAAAATAGCACCACAATCAAATATCTCATCAATAATAAAAGGGCCATCCCACCTTGATTTAAACTTACCCGGAAAAAGCTTAAGTCGAGAATTGTAGAGCCAAACTTTTTGATGCACATAGAATTCCCTTCTCCTTAAATTCTTGTCATGAAAGGCTTTCATTTTAGCTTTATAAATTCGAGAATTCTCGTATGCTTCATTTCTAATTTCATTCAACTCATGCAAGTCAAGAATCCTCTTTTTTCCTGCTTCCTCCATCGATAGATTTAATTTTTTTAAGGCCCAATATGCTCGGTGCTCTAACTCTACCGGAAGATGACATGATTTTCCAAATACTAATCGATATGGGGACATACCTAAAGGAGTTTTATATGCTGTCCTATATGCCCACAAAGCATCATAAATCTTCTTGGACCAATCCTTACCATCAAGCTTACAGATTTTTTGAAGGATTTTTTAATCTCTCTATTACAATTTTTCTATTTGTCCATTTGCTTGTGGATGGTAAGGAGTGGTTATCCTATGATGAACTCCATATCTTTTCAGTAAGGTTCTAAATTGAAAATTATTAAAAATGGGTCCCTCCATCACTAATAATGGCTCTAGGACATCCAAACCTTGAAAATATATTTTGCTCAATAAATTTTAGCACTACTTTGGAATCACTAGTTCTAGTAGGAATCGCTTCTACCCACCTAGAGACATAATCTACTGCCATCAAAATATATTCATACCCATTAGAATTAGGAAAAGGTCCCATAAAATCTATGCCCCATAGATCAAAGACTTCTACTTCCAAAATTGGCTTAAGGGGCATGCTATTTTTCTTATCTAAGTTTATGGCCGCTTGGCAAGTCAAACATTTCAAATAAAAATTATGAGCATCCTTGAACAAGGTTGGCCAATAAAATCCACATTGGAGAACCTTAGTGGCTGTAATTTTAGATGAGTAATGACCTCCATAAGATGACGAATGACATAGTTCTAAAATCTTACCTTGTTCTTCCTCCGAAACACATCTTCTCAAAACTTGATCGATTCCTAAGCAAAATAACTCGGGTTCTTCCCAATAATAATGAGGTAGGGTTTTGAAGAACTTTTTTCTTTCATTATAATCCCAATCATTGGGTACTTTCCCAGTAGCTAGATAGTTCACTATATGTGCATACCAAGGCATCGGTTTTACTTGTACTTCTAATATGTGTTCATCGGGGAAGGAATCTCGAATGGGTAGGGGTAATGGGTCATCTATACTAATCCTAGATAAATGGTCAGCCACTACATTCTCACTCCCTCTCTTATCTTTAATTTCTATGTCAAATTCTTGAAGTAATAAGATCCACCTAATTAACCTAGGCTTAGCTTCTTTCTTCTTCAAAAGAAATTTCAAAGCGGCATGATCGGAATAAACTATGACTTTACTTCCTAACAAATAAGACCTAAACTTTTCTAAAGCAAAAACTATAGCTAGTAATTCCTTCTCAGTTGTAGAATAATGTACCTGAGCATCCACCAAGGTCTTACTAGCGTAGTAGATGGCCACCGGCTTCTTGTCAATTCTTTGTCCTAGAACCGCTCCTACTGCAAAGTCAGATGCATCGCACATAAGCTCAAAAGGGAGATCCCAATTTGGTGCCTGCAAAATGGGAGCTTGTATGAGAGCATCCTTTATGACATTAAAAGCTTTAACAGCATCATCATTCATAATAAAATTGACATCTTTAGATAGGAGATTAGTTAAAGGTTTAGAAATTTTTGCAAAGTCTTTGATAAATCTCCTATAGAAGCCTGCGTGGCCGAGGAATCCTCTAAGGCGCTTTAAATTGTTGGGTAGAGGTAATTGCTTGATCACTTCTATTTTGGCCTTGTCTACCTCCAGCCCATGCTTGCTCACTTGATGCCCCAACACTATTCCTTCCTGCACCATGAAATGAGATTTTTCCCAACTTAATACAAGATTATTTTTCAATGCAAATTTTTTTAATATATTTTTCAATTTTTCTAAACATGCATCAAAAGTAGAACCAAAAATAGAAAAATCATCCATAAAAATTTCTAATCCATCACCTACCAATTCTGAAAATAAAGCATTCATACATCTTTGAAAAGTTGCTGGGGCATTACAAAGCCCAAATGGCATTCGTCGGAAGGCAAATGTACCCTACTTGGACAAGTAAAGGTGGTTTTTTCTTGATCATCTCTATGAATATTAATTTGATTATATCCCGAATACCCATCAAGAAAACAAAAATACTCTTGACCAACAAGCTTTTCTAAGATTTGATCAATAAATGGTAAGGGATAGTGGTCTTTTTTTGTGACTAGATTGAGCTTCCTATAATCTATGCATACTCGCCAACTAGTAGCTAATCTAGTTTGTACTTCTTCACCTAGTTCATTCTTCTCTACTGTAATTCCGGTCTTCTTAGGTACCATATGGACTGGACTCACCCAAGAACTATCGGATATAGCATATATAACATCCCCTTTAAGCCATTTGAGGATTTCATTCTTAAGTACTTCTAACATGTGCGGGTTAATACGCCTTTGGCTTTCCCTAGATGGCTTTGCTCCTTCTTCTATGAATATTCTATGCTCACATACCCTAGAAGGTACCCCTTTATATCATCAAAGGACCATCCTATTGCCTCCCTATATTCCCTTAACACATGCATTAAGCTTTCTTCTTGACTAGGGGTCAAGCTTGAGGATATAATCACCGGTAAGGTTTCCTT
Organism: Lemna minuta; assembly: GCA_024174645.1. Taxonomy (NCBI): domain Eukaryota; kingdom Viridiplantae; phylum Streptophyta; class Magnoliopsida; order Alismatales; family Araceae; genus Lemna; species Lemna minuta. The sequence continues at coordinate 7,794,337 of CM044109.1, forward strand.
AGGTCCCAAGAAGGCATATTTCAAGGAGGAAGGTAATGTTTTCAATTCTATATCAGAAGATAACAGAGGATTAGTTGGTTCTTCTAGCTTCTCTAATTGATCTACTCCACAAATTTCCAAGAAATTTTCCCTATAATCAAAATCATCATCTACTAAATCCAAAATACCTACATCCTCATGACTAGAACTAGGGTATTTCATTAGCCTAGAAATGTTAAGCTCTACACTTTCCTCTCCTACTCTAAGAACCACTAAACCTTTCTCCCAATCAGTCACGGCTCGAGCAGTAGCTAGAAAAGGCCTCCCTAAGATGATTGGTGCTCTACTCAAGTGATCGGGTACATTCATTTCCGCTACAATAAAGTCAACAGGAAAGATACAATGTTCTACCCTCACCATGACATCCTCTAATATACCTAATGGCTGTTTAATTGACCCATCAGCTAGCTGTAGTTCCAAAAATTGGTTCTAATTCTCCAAATTTAAACTTATCATATAGGGCTTTGGGTAGGAGGTTCACACTTGCCCCTGAATCTAACAAAGATCTAGAGAATTTCATTCCACCAATATCACAAGTAATCAAGGGTGCACCGGGATCTTTTTTCTTTTGAGGGATTTCATTTAAAAGTATAGAACTCACACTCTCCGATAAGCTTAATGCGGGTTGGTCTCCTATGTGGTGTGCATAGTTCTTTGACATACTTAGAAAATGAGGGAATATATTTAATTGCTTCTTCTAAAGGGATGTTTATTGTGGTTTCTTTCAAGGCTTCTATGAGCTTATTGCTTTGGACTAGAGGTCGTGAGGATTTAAGTGCTTCGGGGAAAAGGAATGGGGGTTGGTAATCACTCGGTTTCACCCCTTTGGCAATACTCTTGCTATCTACGTGTCCACTATCCTCATCTAACTTTTCCTCCTCTTTTGATCCTTCTCCTCATACTCTTTATCATATGGATCAGCTAGTTGTTTTCCCACTTCTCAATTGTGATATGGCTTGTACACTACCCTCATTCTTATCTAAAGGAGAAATTTCATCGGAATCAAGAAAAGCTACATTACGAGGATTAATAACAGGTTGAGTTGGGAACCGACCTTTATTGTAGTCCATCTCCTTACCCTTACCTTTCATATTGTCAATGTTTGATTCGGCTTGGTTGAGCTTATCCATCTCTAATTGCTCCACTTTCCTCGCCATTTGACTCATTTGCTCGCTCATCGTTTGCATGTTCCTCGTTAATTGCTCCATCATCCCTTGCATAACCTGCATAGAAGAGTTCCCTAAATCATTTTTGTGCCCTTGGCTGCTGATTATAAGGCTGAAAGTAAGGTTTAGGTGGGTATGGAGGTCGAATATCCTTGTTGTAGTTCATGTTCCCCGATTGCTCCATGAGTTATAGGGAGATGCTTGATTCATCGCATTGACCTCTTCATAGTTCCCTACACATTCTCCATCGGCATGATTTCTGCTAAAGCATAAAGAACAAGGAATTTCTTGCACATGGGCAACGTTAGCGTTAGTCATGAGTTTTTTTGCATCATTTCAGCCATTTTTTTCCTAGTGTTGCTTCTACAGTCCCCAACCTCTTATTTGTCAAATCCTTTTCTATTTCAGATTCTACACCCTTGACATTTAGGACTCCTCCTCTTTTAGGTTCTCCATTCCTCCCGTGATGATTTAAGCTAAGTCTATGACTATCATTTTCCGCTAACCTCTCAATCAATTCCTCTACTTCATCATCATACTTATCCATGATTGAACCACCACAAATTGCATCAATTCTATTCCTACAATTTTCAGTTAATCCCTCATAAAAGATATTAATCAATTGCCAATTATCAAAACCATGATGAGGGCATTGCCTAGTTAAGTCCTTAAATCTTTCCCATGCTTCACTAAATGCCTCATCACCTTGCCTAAAGCCTTGTATAGCTTGTCTAAAAATCTTAGTCTTTCCGGATGAGTAAAATTTCTTTAGAAAACAATCTTCTATTTCATCCCAACTTTCAAATTTTAATCCTAAATTCCTAAACCAATCTTTGGCTCTATCTTTTAAGGTTTGGGGAAAAACTTTCATTTTGAGTATTTCGTTGGACACTCCGGGAATATGATATAGGTAACACTTTCCTACCAACTCCTCTAAATATGTATAAGGGTTTTCTGATGGTAGACCATGAAAATTAGGTAAAGAGTTAATGAAGGCAGTGTCTATCTTGAAATTTACATCTTCTCCTATGGGCGGGGCTATCTCTGTGAAAAGCTTACTCCTAATCGGGGCATAATGGTCTCCCATTCTTGTTCTACCCACTCCTTGATTTTGATCTTGATCAACATTTCTATTCGTTCTAGGAAAATTTTCACCCATTCCTTCCAAAATTTCTTCCCTCTCACTACTGGTCCCCTCTTCAAATTTAGAAGATCCTCTCACAACCTCCAAATCAATTAACTCGGGATGTTTAGATCTACGCCCGTTCATGAACTAAAAAGTGGAATGGTGATGAGATAAATGCGCAAATAAAAATGAAATAATAGTGAGAATACCTCTTGCTGATGTAAAATCAGAAAGTAAAAAGATCAAAAATCAAACTAAAGAACTACTAACCTCAATGACACCTAGCTCCCCGGCAACGGCGCCAATTGATGAACTCGATTACGCGTGTTTTCCGTCGTTGTTTTGTATCGATTTCATGCAATAAAATTTATATTTCCTTACTTAGTATAGTGTAAGCAAGGGTCGAATCCACAAGGAGCTGAGGTAATGAGATTAGATATTTAAATGAAAGGTGAGAGAACGTGGAAGAAGTGAGAGCTTGGAAATAAGTGCAAATGTAAATGCGGCATGTAGAGATGAATATGAGTGATAGTTTTTAAGTTTCTTTTTTTTAATTAGGAGAAAAATATGAATTCCAATGGATGTAGAAAGAAATGAAATTGGGATGAGATGATGAGAAGGTGAGAAGAGTGGTTGGCGGCAGCGATGGATCGACGAATCAATGTGAAGCGATAGGGAGAGAGAGTTGCAAGTATCGATGATGTCAAAACCACTACATTTAAAAAGAAAGAAAATAAGAAAAGAAAAATAAAAGGAAAAATACAACTTTACTGTTTATGGAGAGCGATGAACACAAGCAAGAACTCAATCCAGATCGTCGCTACAAACCCCGTCGGTGTGCCCGTCCTAGGCCGGGTGATGCTCGATCCGCTCCGATCACGATCTTTGCTTGCTCCCTTCTCCACTACAAGGTTGAGCATCAAACAATGCTCCTCCTTGGGCCTTGACCTCCTCTCCCTTTTCCTTCTGGTAGCCTGATGCTAAGAGAGAGCCAAAACGCAAGGAGAGAAAATGAAGGCTTTTTATAGTGAGTTCTTAGGGTTTGAGTGTAAAGAGGGGTAAAAAGAGTCCAATTATTAAAATCATTTTTCAAGCTTGATTGTTTGATCCAAGGGTATGGATGAATAGAGAGTTAAGAGATGAATCTAGAAATAAAAATTTCAGCTCAAAAACTCCATCTAGATCATGAGATATCATGATTTTTAATTCAGAGAAAATCATAGTCTTTGATTGAAATAGTGTAGAGTGGCATTTCTGTAAATTACTGACTTCGAAAATTCCTGTAAATCAGAGGGGTATTTCTGTAATTTTTCACTTTAAAAATCGGAGTGGCATTTTTGTAAATTTCTGACTTCGAAAATCGGAGGGCATTTTTGTAAATTTTCACTTTAAAAATCGGAGTGGCATTTTCGTAAATATGCTCAAAATCTGAAAAAGTCCCTAAAAAAATCAGAAAAATTCCAGAAAAATCCCTAAACTTAGAAATTGAATATCTCACAAAATACAACTCCTTTTTTTCACGAAATTTTCTCCATTGGATCAAGAATTTAATCCTCAATTTTTTTTTATCCAAAAATATCTAAAATCATGAGAAAAAATTAAGGTCTCATTTAATAAAAATTAAGCTTGGTCCAACCTTCTTAAAAATAAGGAGATTGGCCCAATATTCACTCTAAATCAATTTTGGATTAACCTAGAAATCTTATGATGATACCTTTACCAAATCCAAATCTCATTTACCGCATTTCATAAAAATATGGCTGTCTTGGTGTTCAAATTTAGTAGAGAGTTGTTTCCTCTTTCCTCTTATCGTCATCCATATCCATGCTTTCCTACTTGCATACCTATGTCCCTACATCCACATAACTCATATAAAATATGAGAATTCAACTACTTGACTTTAAAAAGAGTCAAATGGGGTTAGTCTCATAGTATAAGTAATTGAAAAGAATGGTGCATGATAGGACATATCTATTTGTTTACTAAATTAGCACTAAATAGACGCAAGTTGAGTATATGAGTGGAATGCAATGATGAATGCAAAAACATCATAAAAAGATGATAAAGTGCATTATATGACTAAGAATTATGTGTTAAAACCTATTTATAATGATGAAAATGAATGCGTCCATGACACGTTATCAAACATGCATAAGAATTGAAAGTTTTATGGCTTAATTTGCATTAATAATCATATAATTACATGTATAGATTGCATGTTATCTATCACCTGTGTATGTACCATCATATGACATTTGGAAGTAAGACGTCCTCAAGAACGTCCAATCTTATGGTGATGATGGGCCACTCACTCATAAGGAGCCAAGTAGTTTAACGAATGTGATTCACCATCATTATGAGGAGCTTGTATATCAAATGTAGTCTATTTTCTCACAATTCCTTAGATGTATGAATGTAATAAATGAAAAAAATTTGCAATGTTTCCTATTTTTTCCAATGGCATGGGAGGACATTCCATGATAACCTCAAGAGAATGTGATATGATAATTTTTGAAACCAATGATAATCTTGGCACCTTAGGCACCACACGAATAATGATTCTACCGAAATCTAACAAAAAAAAAAGGCAAGTTGCTCATAAATTTTAAAACCTATCAAAAGCCTTGTAACTTCAATTTATTATTTGAGGAAACAATGAACAATTTTATGGAGAAAAGTTGAATTGGAGCCAATGATTATCTAAAAGAACCATTGGTCTTTGATTTAAAAAAGACATCTAAAGAGGACTCATGATTGATAATTCGATGCATCCCATAGGTCATAAGTCAAATTTTCTTGGCAGAAATGATTGCCACACTAATCAAAAGCATTTATTCAAAATAAAACTCTTGATACGTTATAGCGCATGCATATTTTATGGATGTTTTAGTAATAACTAATGTGTGTAGCTACCAATATTGGACATGCCTTGTGAACCACAAATGAGCATGTACTTTGTTACCCTACGGAGGCTTGAGGATCCTCCTCATCCCTCGATTCTCTCACAATATTTTGTGTCGTTTTCACCTAGTTTTTATAGTGTATTGACGAGACGAAACTGCGAGGTCATTGATTTCACACGGTCTCATGTCAAAAATAATTCCAAAGTTACCAATTTGAAGATTTAATAGTGAATTGAGGGGTATAATGGTAAATAAGGGTCGAATCCACAGGGAAATAAGGAAATTTCAGATGTTTTCTTCGAAATTGATCAAATCGGATGATAAATCGATAGTAGAAATTGGGGTAAATGGTATATTATGAAAGATAACTTCAAATTGCTTCCACGGAATCAAGAATCATCAAAATTGATCTTGATTTCGCGGAGAAATTGAAATTCGAAGTGGAAAGAAATTTTTGAACGTGTAAATAGCAATTTTCACGAAAATTAAACTAAATTAAACTTGAAATCGTAATCTAAATCAAAATTAAACATGAATGGATGATAGATTAGCAAAAACCGCTTCCACTAATCCCAAATAGCGATCAAATTAACACAATTAAACTGCTTAATTTTCGAAAACGTGAAGAACGCGATGTGGAGATTCAAGCGTCGATTTATCCTTCTCTACTCAACCAAATCTCGAGTTCTTGCCCTCCGTGGAGGCGGAAATGAGTGTAGAAAAAGCTAGAATCGAGAGATTCGAGAAGGAAGGTGTCTAAATTGATCAATTACATTGATTTCTAACTCAAATGCTTAGAAAGTCTGAAGAATATCTCTATATATTCACTTTTTGGGTGTAACCATTTGATCCAAACGATCGACGGTTACGATGAAACGATCCATCGTGGACCGTTTTGATTATGCCGCGGCCGTCAGATCTCTGATGGAGCGTCTGGATGCGGCCATTGAGATGCGTTATAAAACGCATTTGATCGCCTCCGTTGGATCGCGATCCGACGCTTCAGATGCATCCCGCGCGATGCAATCACAGCCGTTATAACTCCCGATTTAAAGGCATGTGTGTTTGATATGATCAGGTGGACCGTGAGCCCATCCAATCGATGCGCCTCGATCGTCTTTAAATTGATCCAACGTTTCTCCTTTTGCCGCATGTCTTGCACTTAAGATTCCGTGTGGAACTTAGTCCCACACGGAGAAAATTAAAGAAATCCAACGGGTTTGTAAGGTGTGCGAAATAAGAGGGTTAGCTTAAGTTCCAAATACAGAATGCTTATATGTACTATAACCCTTATACTTACGATAAATATAAATATGCACATGTGTCACCTATGGGCCACGTTGGCGCTCGCGTGGGCCCGCGTGGCGCTGCCACGTGGCCCTGAGTGCCACGTCGCATCCATGTGGGTCTTGCGCGAAAATAAACCCGATTTTTGCTTTTATTTTAATTATTTAATCATTTATAAATTGAAAATAATTCAGAAAAAATCCAGAAAAATCCCTAAAAATTAGAAAATTTATAACTTTAAAAATATAACTCCAAATTAATCCAAATTTCCTTTTTTTTAATCCGAAATTTAATTATCTATCATTCTAAAGAGTCAAAATTAATGAATAATGAGAGTTTTAATTTTTATTTCAAAAATATATTTATTTTTTAAGGATTTTAACTTAAGAAAATATAAATAAATGTTTATAAAACATTTTCTCTCATTATTTTAACTTTAAAAACCTCTATAGTCTCAGGTAAAGATGGGTTATTAATTATTTATCCTTAAATCATCATATTTAACCCTAATTCAGAGTATTTTTTAGAGTATAATGACTTTTTCATGGAATGATAGAAAAATACACATATATATGATAACATGCATGGAAATGAAATCATTTATGCATTAATATGCATTAATAATCATGTTTTATCATGTTAATTTAGCATGTTATCATGTATCAAAGCTTTAAAAAATTTTCCATAAATAAATTAAATAATTAGAAATTTCATAATTTCTTCCATGAATCCAAAATGTGTATATTGTATGTTTATTCATCACAGAGCTAAACAAGTGAACATTAACACAAGGGATTTTTTTATAATACAAACTAATGTAATTACATTCAATAGCAGGTACGGATAAAATCCACAAAGAATCAGGATTGAAAACATGATGATCGTTGAAAGTGAGACCAAATTTTGTAAAATAGATGATAGAGATGAAGGTAAATTTAAAAATTATTCTAAAAAACCTTCCAAAGAGCAATCATAAAGAGAATTTTGAGAGAGAAAGTGGTGCATGGGTAGTGAGGAAATCAAGGTTAAACACCCAGTAATTCAGATACATGAAAAAAAAACGAAGTGCTTTTATATTGGAATTATCATCAGATTGAAGCTTTTATGAATAATCATGTCGATGGAGCTTCAAGGTCCATTTCTTCCTAAAAATGGAGGCTCCTCGAATGTTTATTAGCAAGAATCTAAGTAAAATGATTCTAAATAACTAAGAATTATCTTTTCCCCAAGAAGAATCAATAAAAACTATATTCCAAGCCAAAAAGCTGATCATATAGCCAAAAAAGCAAAATCAAAATGTAAGGGGTTATCATGATGAATTTTAGCGGTCATGTCACCTTTTAAATGGAATGTGATGGCCAGGATTTGGCCACATTGCCTCTATTTAAGGGGAGGAGAGAGGAGAGAGAAAGTGACCAGTAAAAACTAGGACTTAACATTCATAACCATTGACTAGTGGACTTGCATGCTCTTGTGACCAGCCATAAAAAATAAGCCTTTGAACACCTATGTGGTCAGGGGCCCATTGGTAGCCTAGAACTGCCCAATGCAACGGTGAAGTGCACAAAATATCAGCTTTGGAGGGCCATTAATAAATTATGTTCCCAATTAGGGTTTGGCATTCAGGTTCATGGTTAGTTTGAAGTCTTTATGTGTACCTTGACCTATGGTATGTCCTTTTTAGTTATCTTGACATAATCTTCATAGGCATGAACCTAAACTCCAACCTATGTGACCCTTAAATTTAAAATGTCTAATTTTTTATATACATAAAAATATCATGAAAATTATATTGTTAGCTATAATAATCAATTTAATTGCACTAGAAGTTGAAAAGTCGCCCAAAAGAGAAATGAGCTTGTGATCAATGAGCCATTCATTGGTAGTTGTGAGCAAAGAGTTGAGACATGAGTGGTACAGAAAGAGAGAGAGAGAATAGTAGGTGACTAAGGGTTGGGAAGGGTGAAAGTGGCACGAGAGGAAGAGACATGGGAGAAATAGGGGTGGTAAGAGAGAGAGAGGTAGGAGGGAGATCTAGGCTGGTGAATAGTACCTCAACGCATGTCCTTGCCCTTGTCATTCCCGTGGACCAATCTTCCACCCATTCCAAGGCCCCTATCAATCTCCTCCATTCGACAATTCACAAGTTGCCACACCATCCTCACATAAAACTAAACAAGGTTAAATCCACATTAGTAAGGTTAGAGAAAAAAGGGTATATTCTATGGTTTACATGGAAATTAAAGGTAAAGTCCTTCAGGTAAACTAATCAGAATCCTCTTATAAAATTGACTATTGCTAGCGCCACATGGTCGCCTCATCGACATTGCATGGGCACAACCAAGCACGATGTGTAGGTGCCATGTGGGTACTATGTGGTGCCTAGCTCTTGCCACCTAGCTCATCAAGGAAGTACCACATAGGATGCTATCATTACTGGCAATCAATTTTTTTGCACAAAAAAATCAAAATAAACTCATAAAATTTAGAAGAAAAAAATATCAAAAAAATTTAGAACTCAATATCTTTTAATCCATACATCTATTTTAGATGAACTTTTTGGCACATTAATACATTTTCAGCCTACTTTCCTTTTATTCAGCTTGCAGAACAAAAATAGTCAAGGATTAAAGTATAAGGTTTTTGACTTTCCAAAATGTTAAATAGGCATATTTATTAATTTAGCTCCAATTTATGCACTAATGGGGATATGAATACAAAAATATAATGAATGCAAAAATTTTCTTAAAAACAAAATAATGTGATTCAACTAATGTAATATGCACTAAAATTGGTTAATACTGACAAAAATGCACATAGGAATGACATGCTATCAATCTTCAATGAGGAAAGTGGAGTTGATATACCCTTTTAGAGAAGTAATGTGGTCTAAGAAGTCGGAAATTGAGGGCCCATCTTGAGGAAAAAGATAACCTTTTCTACAAACTAATAAATAGGCCTAATAAGGTAAGCCCAATACAATGCAGGGAAAAAATTCCAATAAACTGAAATAAAAATATAAACACAAATATGCACTCCGATTGTCCTTCTCAATCACAAAGCAAAGATCAAGGGACTAGAATTGAGGGATAAATTGGTAATAAGGCTTCACATTGAGGTTGGGTTCGTCAAAATTGATGCTCTTCACTACTGTCATAAGAGAATAGACTACCATCTTCCAATCATGCTCGTCGCAAGAGGCCAAACTCCTCTGACCCATGTCCACATTCACTGAACTTCAACAACACAGTTAATGGAGAGCTTAACACCACCAATTTCTAAGAACCCTAAAATTATGATCTGGTGATCATATAAATATTTGCTTCATGAATTATTATTCATTATAGTATTCCATATTCTATGAAAACCGCAGATGTTTGCGGTTGCTTTCCCCCAAATTCTGTGCGGCATAGCTGATACGTTGGGATAGATCATCCTCCGATCATGGGTAAGGTACCAACAAACTCCGACGTCACCTTAGCATGAAGCCATGCACGTCCAGCAGACCATGGGGACGTCGATGGCCCATCAAGCCGCTGCCTTTTCTATGTTCATCGAATCTAGACGCTTCCGATCGGCAAATCGGCATTTGATTCGGGTGCACTGAACCGGGACATTGTTCCTCGTCCTACATAAAGGGAAGGCGGCATAGTTCCCTCTCACACGGTTTCTCGTTTATCGCTTTTCCGTACACCACTGATACGAGCCGCCGCCTCCTCATCGCCAGGTTCTCGAGTTTGTCAGGTAAGAGAAGATCGGTTTATTTCGTTGGCATCGATGGTTTTCTATATCAGCTTGGAATTGGAATTGATGGGATTTTGAGGAGCTTTGGAAATCGGATTCCGGCTTGGTTCCCCTTTTTCTTTTGTGTTTCTCCGGGAAGAAAAAAGTGGGAAATAGCTCGGAGTTTTTTTTAAAGGGTGTAAATGATGTGAATTAGTCGTCATCGTTTCGCAGGAATGTGGACATTATCGGCTCATCGAATCCCTTCCGCCTGAGAGCTGCTATTTATTACAGTCCCCGAGGATTGTTTTTGGGCGGGGGAGAAAGATGGGAAAGGCGAAGAGGGTGACTGACCCGTTGGACTGCAAGGCGAAGGCTCGCCTGCTCGGTGGGTACGTCAGCAGCGGCAGTGAGCACGATGGCGGTGAGCTGTCCGGCTTCGTCGACGGAATATTCTTCTCCGACGAGGACGACGCCGCCGGAGACGCTGGAGAGTTACAGAAGTCAGCGTGCTCGGATGTCGATGAAACTTGGTCAAAATTGTCTTCTTCTGCTGCGGCGATGGTTCACGATATGCTAAAGCCGGCTGTCGAGGATCCTTTTCATGCGATGCTGGTAGCGAAAGCGACGGCGGCCGCGGAGCAACTGGGGGCGCTGCGACCCGACCGGGCGCAATTCAGAAGAGCGGTGATGGTTTCCCTTAAGGATTCTGGGTTCAACGCCGGAGTCTGCAAGGCGAGATGGGAGAGTCGCGCGGGACTCACGGGCGGGAACTACGAGTACATTGACGTGGTCGTGGAAGACGCACGTAAGAATCCGCAGAGGTACTTGGTGGACGTGGACTTTGGAGGGGAGTTCGAGATCGCGCGGCCGACGGCGGAGTACGAGAGGGTGGTCGCGCAGCTGCCGAGGGTGTACGTGGGGAAGACGGGGGAGCTGAAACGGCTCCTCCGGCTGCTGGCCGACGCGGCGAAGCGGTCGTTGCAGTCGAGAGAGATGCACGTGCCGCCGTGGCGAAAGGGGAAGTACATGCAGGCCAAGTGGCTTGGCGCCTACCGTCGGACCACAAACCCAAATCCGTCGGCCTGCACTGCGCCGCCGGCGCTCGAGTCTCATCAGTCCCTGGCGGCCAAAAGAGACGTAAATTGCCGGCTAGTCGGGTTCGACGCAGCGCCGATTCTCGCAGACCTGCCGGCAGCTATCAGGGTGAGATGAAGATTGTTGAGTCCGACAGACGACTCAGATCTCTTTCTTAGATGGGAAAGCGCCATCGAGATGGAGAGATCAAGAGGAGAGAGAGAGAGATATTTGGAAGCCCGCTAGAATCATGGTCTTCTGTACATAGGCGCTTGTCTATTTTCACCATATTCTTTGCTGTCCTTCTGTAAGTACACGCAGGAGACGTTGCCAGGGTTTTACGTTTCTTCCTCGTTAAATTCAAGAATTGAAAGTAACTTTTGATATTGCATCTCATCCATTGCATGAGCCTATGCTTGAAGAATCATCTTCCTCGAGATTTGTAGAAGAAAAAATAACAGAAATTCACACCTAATGGTTTCATGGTTTTGTAAAGGTTTTTGATATCGCGTCTTGAAGGAAGAACTTTAGGAACAATTCCTGAATTCTTTTATTTCGTTCATCTCAGAGTTCATTTTGATGCATTCTTTTTTACAGTGTGTAATCCTTCCTTTGTCACCATATGAAGAGGATAGTAAGAGATATGCCATTAGAAGCTAAAAGAATCCTTAAAAAAATGAAGACTAGACGGAAGGGAGTTTAACTTATTGAACCTTTGCCCCTGAAAAGATATTTAATGAGATCAACTGTATTCTAATCAATGATGTCGAATATTAATTGGTTCTCTAGAAAACAAAGAAATCAAACAAAAAATTTAAAATATTTTAAGTAAAAAGGAAATATTGAACATTGTCGTATCAAATTTCTAGTATATTTATATTGGTTTTGATATGTATTAGACATGACATGAATCGATCCTATCCACTCACTTGCATCCTGATGGAGATGTATGAAGTAATATATGTTTTCTCGAATTGATAAATTAATATATTGGCCTACCAATATGCATATAGTATGAGTATGTAAAATAAAAAGAAAATCATTGGCCATTATTGTATCTAATTTCTAGAAATTTATAATGATGTTGGTATGTATACTACTAAAGTCCATGTATATAACTATTCATATTTTCTATCGTCATATACTCATTGATTATATATATATATATATGAGTGTGTGTGTGTGTGTATTGCGTATTATGCCTATACAGATCTATTTATATTGTATATAATTGGCATATATCAATTTATACACCTGTTTTCTTCAAAAATTTTAATCACTCTCTATGTGTGGAAAGGGAGGAAATAAATATTCAATTTATGATTTTTATTTTATTTTAAAAAATTGAAGAAGTTAATTTGGTACACATATTATTTTATCCATAAAGCACAGTCCCAATTGTAGAAAATTATATTTCCCCCTATGAGATACAACTACACTAGCACTCAATCATCCTCATCACAAGAGGCTAACTCCCATGTCCACATCCACTAAAGTTGAACAACAGATTTGAATGCCAATACTTTTTTTCAACTAAGAAGGAACATCATGCATGAATGGTAAACTACTAGTTAGGGTTAATTGGTGTATAGGTTGTACATGGATGAACTCGTATTTCCCCCTGCACATTTCTCATGGCCCCTAAACCAGTATGCCACACAACTTTTTAAGTCATGTGCAATGTCATTCTTTGAAGGCACATTCCCCTGGAACATGAACTCATTGTGGTGCAACTAGATCACCCAAAATATCATGATGATCCTCCCTCAAAGCTTCAACCCCTCAATCTTTCAACCCCTTATTGAGCTCCAAAATGCCTCGGTGAAGGATATGTCCAACAAAGAGGTACTTCGATTGGCCCATCTTGTTTAAGCCACCAAACATATGAGAAATAGATGCAATCCTCTACCCCCTCTAAGAAAATGGCACATACTAACAGGTCATTAATCTTCTCTTTACCAAAAATTGACAAATTTGCACCTTAAGAGGAACCGTCAGCTTCCATATGAATCAACAAGCACTTATGACTGCAGAATTCTCTACGACTAGGCAAAAGTAAGTTTCTTATATGCCCCTTGGGTTGAAAATCTGGACCCAGCCCATACCACCCATTTGATGCTTGATAACATGCATTTTATACATGAAATTACATTATTATTAATGCAAATAAAGGCATCAATTATTACATTTGTATGCATGTTATCATATTTTAAGTATATTTCAATAATTTTACATAATTTCATGCTATGATCTAAAAATACATCAATTTATGGATGATTATACACAATTGAACAATATGATTTTAATCCTAATTATATTTGAGATCATAAGTATGTTTACATGATTAAAGTATGAGGGAAAAGATCTTTATTTATATTCATATATTTTTCTAAAGTTATTTTAGAAGATACATGAATGTATTTATTTAATTAAAATTCATTCTCTTGTTATTTTAATATTTTGACTTTTTCTAATGATAGATTATTCAATTTCTGATCCAATAAAATAAATTTGAATTAATTTAGAGTTGTATTTTGAAAGTAATGATTTTTCCAATTTTTAAGAAATTTCTGGAATTTTTCTGAATTTATTTAACTATATTTTTTATTTTAAAATTATTAAAAGAATAAAAAAATGGTTTATATTACCGTGCACTGACGTGGCGGAGCGAAGCCACGTGGCGACGCGCGGACATGTGTCTATGTGACCCGTGGACACACGTGTGTGCGTGTGTGCGTGTGTGTGTGACATGTGTGCGTGACACGCATGTGTGTGCGTGACATGTATGCGCGGATTTTATAAATGGGTTAGGAGCATTTGTAATCGGATTTAAGCTAACCGCTTAAGTCCGTGCAGCTTATAAACCTGATAAAACTATTTTATTTATCCTGTGTGGGACTATTTTCCTTTGGTTTTTATTACAGGTGATGTGGCATTGTTTAAGACATCCGATCGCATGATTTAATCACATGCGTCAGATGTCACTTACTCATGGGGTACATGGCAACATCATAGAGGACACCGATTCAGTTAAATGAAGATTAATCGCAACCGTCCATCAAGGGAGTTATAACGGTCACGATTAATTGTGATTAGTGGACCTTCCGATTGATCGCGACCGCCCGATGAAGATCCAACTAACAAATCGAAATGACGCATTTCTTCACACGCGCGACGTGGACGCATATTAACGCTCCATTTGCGATCGGACGGATGCGACTTAATTGCATCGATTCGTCAATCAGCGCGTGATCTGGACCGTTGATCGCGATGAAGTGTTGCATCCAACGGTTACGCCCAATTCTCTCTATAAATTAGAGTGTTCTTCACGACGGAAGATTACCCTTAGATTTTCGAGCAAAATCAAACTGTCTAGACACCACAATCTGAGAGTCTTTTGATTTCTTTACCTTCTTGACACGTTTTCGCGTCCGAGGAGTGTTTAAAATCAGAAATTGATCGAGGGAGTAAGGAGAAATCACATCTTGAATGTCATCTTTGTCTTGGAAATCGCGGAATGAAAATCCATGAATGCGGAAATTAATTGGATCATTTCGAGCGCAACTTTGGGTTAGATTGTGTGTTTTCATCTTAATCTTTCATCATTTAGCATTATATTTATATTTTGAATCGTAGATTAAGTTTAATTTTGGTTTTAAATCAATTTCGCGATCGAATTTTCATCTCAACTTCAAACTTCGATTACTCTGCGAATTCTAATCCAAATCACTCAATTTTTGATTCCGTGGATTCGCAATTGAGTTGTCTTTCTTAATATATGTATAATTTCTAAACTCAATTCGTCATCTGATTTGATCGAATTTCAAAGATATCTCTCAAAATTCCCTAATTCTCTATTGATTCGACCCTTATTTACCATTATACCCTTCAATTCGTGAATTAATCTTTAAATTGGTAAGTTTGGACTTTGTTTTGACACAACATAGTGTGTATTCAACGACCGTACGCATTCGTTTCGTCAATGCTCCTCCTTCAAGTCTCTAGTGTGAAATCTTTTTGTGTCTTTAAAAGCTCTTCCACCCTCTTGTCTGACAACTTACCCAGGAATAATGGTTTCCACATGCCTTCCCAATAGTCCACCACCCTACTCCTTCAAGCCCTAGCTAGAGAACAAGTTTGGGGGACCTTCTCTCAAAGGATGTTGTAATTGGACCAATCAACTTTCCAAAGTCAAAACAAGAAGTTGTCGCCTAGTTTGGCATAGAAATATTCTTGTACTTGAGAGAACACTTTCATCAACCCCCTCCAAAAAGGATATTCGCCACTAAAACACACCTAATATCTCTCCCAATCTAGCCATGGGCCATAGATATCCTTTAGAATCGCCATAACCAAACCCTCCTCAAGTTTCATGATTCAGGCCACCCACTTTGTAAGGAGTGTTGCATGCATAGCTTGAAATAACTGAAACCCAGCTCTCCTAGTTGGTCGGTCTACAAATGATGTCCCAATAAAACCAACATCACACCATGCCCTTCCAGTTGTCTAGATCCTTTCTAGAAAAAATGCCTTATTAATTCTTCCAAACACTTACCTATTCCCACTAGGAGCTTGAACCCAAAAGGGAAGCTCTCATTAGTTTAGGCATAAATCAAACTTTAATAACCTAATTTAGGGTTTTAAATCCTTTATTCTGTATTAATCTTCTTTCTTTTGGTGAAATTGGCTTTTCTTCGTCCAAGAAAAGTCAATTATATTGCATTTTCATTTTTCTTCCCATTTAAAGCCTAAAAAATGTGAAAATTATAAGGATTAATAAAAAAAACTAAAATGAAGGTATAAGATCATTGAAACCTAGAATTCATGCTTCAATTAGGTGAAATTGGCATTTCTTTACGAATTTCACTAGTTTTTTATGAAAATTCTCACCAACTAAAGTGCACAATTGGAAGAAATACATTATCTCATCATGAAAATGATGAGATCATATTGAACTCACCATTTTATAGGTGTTTTCTTGCATTGATCTACTCTTGGTGGTCAAGTTAGTGATTCTTGGTGATGCAGGACCAAGGGGTAAACCCAGTCATGCACGAAATATTGAAGGTGAATCTAAGGAAATGGATATCCTAGGGCGGACTACTATGATGTAATGACCTACTAATGCCAACAAGCAGCTGCCTTTCTGCACGTCGTGTCCGGAACTCCAGGGGTACGCAAAGTAGTGTCAATCCGGGAGACCTCTCAGTCCACGTCCACGATGGCAGGGAGCCTTGGGTCGTCAAGGGGGAGCTCGACGGTCAACCCGACGGATGGGACCACGGTCTCAATCCGCTCAAATTGTCTAATCACGCGACCTAAACTATGTCCCGACGGGGGTAGAAGTAGGTGCGGGAAATACTGAAACAAATAAAAGAGCTTCAATTTAAAGATAGGGGATGTGTGCCTAACCTGTGGGGCGTGAGCTGATAACATGCTAAATTAACATGATAAAATATAATTTTTGATGCATATTAAGACATAAATGATCTATTTTTCATGCATGTTATCATACTTACATGTATTTTTCTATTATTCTATGAAAAAGTCATTATAATCTCAAAAGACTTTAATTTAGGGTTAATTTCGATAAATTAGAGCTTAATAAATTGATAACCCATCTTTTTCTTGAGATTATAAATGTTTTTAAAGTTAAAATAAGAAGAGAAATCATTTATTTCATTTTTCTAAAGTTTAAAATCTTAATAAATGAATGTATTTTTGAAATAATAATTTTAACTCTTATTATTTATTAAATTTGACTTTTTAGAATAACAGATAATTAAATTTCAGATCAAATGAAAGAAATTTGGATTAATTCGGAGTTATATATTAAAAGTTATGAATTTTCTATTTTTAGGGTTTTTTCCGTATTTTTATGAATTTATTTTCTATTTAAATCGATTAAAATGAATTTAAAAAAAAAAGTAAAAAGCGGTTTTTATCCGCGCGGGGCCACATGGATGCGACGTGGCGCTCCGGGCCACGTGGCAGCACCACGGGGGCCCACGCGGCGTATATGTTTAATATGTATTTTATTACAATATATAGTATAAAGTTCTTCAGCCTTGCCTATATGGGAAGGGGTTTTCGAACTTAATAAACCGTAGGGTCTTATAAACCCGACAGTTTCCTAAAATTAACTCCGTGTGGGACAAAGTCCCACACATTCTTTTAAATGTGCAAGCGACGTGACTGACGGAGAAGCGTCGGATCGTGATGACGCGTAGATCGCACGCGTTGATCGGATGGAGTGCGAACCACCGAAGGATCATCAAGCACGTGCTCAAAAGGAAGGCGTTATAACTGCTCTGATGTAACGGTGGCGGATCACATCTAGACCGCACGATCGTGATCCAACGGGCGCGATCAAAGCGTTTTTATAACGTTAATCCACGCGGATCATCAGGGCCGTCGATCGAGATCGGACGGCTGCAACTTAATTGAAATGGTCCACGATGGACCGTTCCATCGTAACCGTCAATCTTTTCGATCGGATGGTTACGCCCAAAAACACTATAAAATGAGATGTATTTCGACGATTCCCAGGTGAGAGTCATTAGGAAGCCGCGAAAAATATCCTTAAGTACTTGAGAAGGACTAAGGATTTATTTCTGGTCTATGGGGGAGAGGAGCTTAAGCTCCAGGGTTACACTGACTCGAGTTTTCAGTCAGACCCAGATGATAGTAGATCTACATCTGGATTCCTATTCACTTTGAATGGGGGAGCAGTGTCTTGGAAGAGTTCCAAGCAGCCCACCACTGCAAATTCGACGACAGAGGTGAGTATATTGCACGCGAGTGATGCCGCCAAGGAAGCGAGTCCCGGTTGAAGAAGTTCATCACAGACCTTGGTGTCATCCCTACGATCCCAGACCCTATTCCATTATTGTGTGACAACAATGGTGCAATAGCACAAGCGAAAGAGCCAAGGTCTCATCAAAAGTCTAAGCACATTTTGAGGCGCTTTCACTTGATCAGGGAGATCATCGCCAGAGGAGATGTAGTGGTGGAAAGAGTTCCATCAATCGACAATGTTGCAGATCCACTGACTAAGCCTTTAACTCAAGAAGTTTTTGAGCGTCATTGCACAACTATGGGGTTGTTGCACAAGGGCGATTGGCTTTAGTCCAAGTGGGAGATTGATGGATATTATGTGGCCTATAAGCCAATCACACTTCCATGTATCTTGTTTATGTTCATTGAAATGAAATTTATTCATTGTCATTCTTGTGTGATGTTTGCAATGAAGTCCATGAGCATGTGCAATGACTAAGTGAATTATGATGAGATCATAATATAATGATCACTAGTCTTTAAACATATGTTCTAAACATTCCTATTCGTGGGATATTCGAGAAGGACATCGAATTATCCGGAAAGAATAGCACTATCTAATCCATCTCATATGATGAGTATGACCGATCCTATAGCCATCGGTGTGGAGACACTAAGGATAGATAGTGGGTGCTCTTTGGAGAAAGAGTTCATTAAATTGATCCGTATGAATCCCTGAATGGTATTATACCTAACTGTCAATCAGGTTGATTCATGTCATGATTGTGAATGTGGTCCTTTGACTTGAGACACCAAAGACATCTTGTGGATGGATGATCGTGTTTTGATTATGACTTACGAATCCCTAGTCACGGGATATCTAAAACGTTATATATTGGATACGACATGAAGTTGAGGAAGATGATTGTGTGGTCAAGATGGGATCATCCACCCTCGGTATTTGAGGAGATTGACTCAAAGGAATGAGATGTGATGAAATCCTTGGCCAAGGTAGTATAAATATCGAAGAAGGAGTTCTCGATGATTTCTACACGCATCAGTACTAACTTGAGTGACAGATTAGGGTTTGACAGTTGACCATACCCTAAGTCATTCATGAGTCTAATGTGGATGAAGGATTATACATACATGGTAATCAATGACGGGAAGGTTCCATAAGTGAGTTCTTACATACTACATATCTCCTAGAGTACGTGGTGTAGCTTGGCACCCAACGGGCTGGCAACTCAACTTATCGATTGGTTTAAATCGATCCTTGATTAATTAATCTATATGTGGATATGGATAATTAATTATGGTTGACCAATAAGGTGTTATTTGGTCTATAGAGTTATTAACTAGTGAGATATAAGGACCTAGAGGGTCACACACATAAGGTTTATGGATGTTGGTGGATATAAACATAATTATGAGGGTTTTTATAAAAAAACCTCATTCCAAATGTTTATAAATAGGGGGAGAACGACCACAACTGAAGGTGCCCATGCAAGCCTTGTGGGAATTCTCTCCTTTCTTCTCTTTCTCTCTTGGTGAAGAGCTTTGAAGAGGAGATCCAACCATCCGGAGACCGTGTGGATACCGCTAGAGGCTAGACACTTGAATAACTTCAAGAACTCCTTCAAGGAAACCTGTAAGTATGTTTTCTCATACATACTAGATGATAGGATCATCTGTTCTTGGTGGCTTGGTATTTTGAATGTCCGATTCAATGTTTTTCCGCTGCATTTGATGTTTTGATCAAAATTACAGAAAGTTTATCGACCTCAGATCCCATCAATTTTCGCTCCTTTTCTAAGGTTTACGGGTGATCACTTACTCAAAATCACGTTAAGAACGCGTAACTCTCACGGATACCAACACTCAGGTACGACTGATTTCAATTTTTAATATATTTTAAGTATTTATAAGTTATTATCCATCTACGTACCCGATCCACTCTTCATGAGAAGACGAACGGCTTGGAGAGTACGAAATAACCCCCTAGAAATAGGCCTCTTTGAACAATCCTCGCAAACTCCTGAAGCTACCGAGACCGACACTATCGAGACCGACTCAACTTTTGATCCTACCAAACCAGTAGAAATGGCACGGAATGATGAAGGAAATGCCAGGAAATGCCTTAGTGACTATGCTAGGCCCGTCCTCCAGCGACCCGTCACTAGAATTCACGCACCCCTAGGAAGAGGGGCCAATTTTAGAATTAATTCCCATATTCTGAGCATGTTACTTATCTTTCATGGTAAGCCTTCCGAAGATCCCTATAGACACGTAGATGGGCTTTCCCAAGTTTGTGAAATAAATCACCTTCAAAATGTCCCCGCCGACACGATGAAGATGAAACTCTTTCCCGCTAACATTAGAGATAGAGCCAAAGACTGGTTTTTAAAATTAGGGAAAGAATTCACAAGTTGGACCGAGATGGAAGAAGAATTTTTGAGAAAATACTATTCAGTAGGGAAGACCACCTCTGTCCGAAAAGCCATCCGAGAATTCACCCAAGGCTCGAGTGAAACCTTCCACGAGGCCTGGGAATGACTAAGAGATCTTACGAGGGAGTGTCCACACCATGGCGTGTTTGACCACGAACTAACTCAAATCTTTTATGACGGGTTAGGCCCGCAAGATAGATACCTTTTGGATGCAGCTAGCGGCGGGACCTTTATGAGCAAATACGAAGACGACGCGATGGATCTCATCGAAACGGTGACGGAAAATATTCACCATAATGCAGTGAAACCATTTGGAAGAGGTGCAATGCCGAAGGCCCTCGACGCAAAATCAGCAGAAACGAGGATGCTCCTCGAAAGAATCGACAAAATGGCGGAAGTGCAGAACTTACTCCTGAACCGACTCAACATCCGCAACGGTTCCGAAGGACTCGCCCCCGTCTCACTCCAAGATGCGTCACCATGCGCAACTTGGTCAAGATTCGACCACGTCGAATTAGATTGCCCCGTGATGGCAATCCAAGGGCAAGGGATGTACAGACAAGGTCCATTAGGAGGACTGATTCAACAGGGATGACCAAATTATCCAAGTAATTATTCTAACCAATATAATACCCTTGTTTTTAACAATTCTTCATAGAATAATGGCTATAGGAGGAACAACGATCAACCTTATCCTCCACAATATAACGGTCGACAAAATTACACTAATCAAAGGCAGTCGTCTTTCGTCTCGCCGACTCAACCACAAGCATACACGCAAGCTCCACGCCAAACCACGCCGGCATCCGACCCGATCCTCGGCGCGATCTCGCAATTAATGGAGAAAATGACGAGGATGAACTCACGCGTGGACAAAATTCAGGACTTCGTCAAGACAAAAGTCCAACCAACGACAGACAAAAAGGGTAAGCAAGTAACTTTTACTGACCAGTTACCCTCGCAGGCTACGGCAAATCCAAGAAATCAAGGAGCTTTGTCGACGTAGACTCACAATATCAACCATGTACACGTCGACGAAGAAGCTGTAGAATCAGCCCTGGCCATATCAAGCCTTCGGAGTGGGAAAGCTCTGCCGGATCCATACAAGGATCACCCTTTCCACCAAGGCCAAAAAGAAGCGGAAGAAACGCCAATTATCGTCGAGCAAGACACTAACTCTGAGGACGAGGAAGAACAGGTTACGGCTGAACCTAATCTTGAAAAATACAAGCCCCATGTGCCTTATCCCCAAGCCCTAAACCGACCTAAAGCCACGAATAGCAAAACTGACGACAACCTACTAGAAGCCTTTAAAAAGGTAACCATAACCATTCCCTTGACAGAAGCCATCAAGCATATCCGTTCCTATGCAAAATTCCTAAAAGGTATATATACTCCCCATAGAAACCCTAAACGGATCCAACTTAGTGAGACGGTAAGCTCTATTATGATAAATTCCTTACCCGTTAAAAAGAGAGATCCAGGAGCACCCATGATTACGAGTGAAATAGGAAGAATGTCCTTTACTAGGTCCCCACTAGATACAGGAGCCAGTATAAACATCCTCCCTAAAGCTGTATTCGACCGTCATCATGTAGGGGAGTTCATCATCGGAAGAGCTTCCGATGGACGAGCCAAATTTGGAGCTCAAAACTCTCCCGTCTACACTCAAGTACGCCTTCCTTGACGACAAGAAAGCAAAGCCGGTAATCATTTCGTCCAAGCTGGACCTTAAGCAAGAAGAACAACTACTGGAGGTGCTAAGGAAAAACAAGGAAGCAATCGGATGGTTGATAACATGCAATCTTAACATGATAAAACATGATTATTAATGCAATTTAAGGCATAAAACATTACATTTATGTGCATGTTATCATACTTTGAGTGCATTTCTATCATTCTATGCATATTTATGTCATAATCTCAAAATACACTAAATTAGGGTTAATTATGATGAATTAAGGATAAATAATTTTATAACCCATCTTTACTTGAGATTATGAATGGTTTTTTTAAAGTTAAATAATAAGAGAAATCATTTTTTTATGAACATTCATTTAATTTTTCTAAAGTTAAAATCTTTTTAAAAAAATGAATGTATTTTTTTGAAATATAAATTAAATCTCTTGTTATTTAAATATTTTGAATTTTTAGAATGATAGATAATTAAAATTCAGATCAAATGAAAGAAATTTGAATTAATTTGGAGTTGTATTTTAAAAGATATGATTTTTACAATTTTTAGGGATTTTTTTGTATTTTTCCTAATTTTCTATGATCTTATTTTCTATTTAAAACATTAAAAAAATAAAAAAATTAAAAAAAGGGCGCGGGACCCGCGTGGATGCGACGTGGCACGCAAGGCCACGTGGCAGCGCCACGCGGACCCGCGCAGCGCCTACGTGGCGCTTTTATATATTATATATTTCTTTATTATACATATAGGTCATACCCTTATAGATCGTCGGGTATTATAAACCCGACGATCTCCTTTCTTTTTTCCGTGTGGGACTAATCCCCACACCTTTCTTACCTTGCAGGTGACGTGGCGCGACGATAGGCGTCGGATCGACGGCGCGCGTTGATCTCACGCGTCGATCGCGTGAGCCCGGACCATTGATCGCGATCAAGAAAACGTGCGGAATTAAATAGTTATAACGGCTCAGATTTTTTGGCGACGTGGCTGACGGAGGAGCGTCGATCGGGCGGAGCGCGGACCACCGGATCAACATCATAGCACGTTCGTCAATTTGAAGCGTTATAACGGCTGAGATCAATCGGCGCGGATCGAATCTCAGCCGTCGGATCGTGATCCAAGGAGCGAGATCAAAGCGTTTTTATAATGCTAATCCAAGCGGAAAATCGGAGCCGTCGATCCAAATCGGACGGCTAGGACTTAATAGAAACGGTCCACGATGGACCGTTTCATCGTAACCGTCCGATCGTTTCGATCGGACGGTTACGCCCAAATTTAGCTTAAATAGCCTTGTTCTTCGTCGATGTATGCATTCGAGTGAGAATTCAATAAAATTGACTATCTAGACACCTCTCTCACTCGTTTCTCTCGAGTTCTTCCTCCTCCTCTCTCAATTCCGCATCCATGGAGGGGTAGAAGTCGAGATTTGGTGGAAAATCGAGGGAGAAATCGACGCTTGAAGCTCGGCGTGACGATCTTGACGTTTTTGGTGATTAATCGGCTTAATCACCTCGTTTTGATCGCTAAACGGGTTTAGTGGAAGCGGTTTTACCTCAATTATCCTCCTATTATCTTTAGTTTTCGTTTAGATTAGGTTTTAGATTTCAATTTCATAAAATTTCATTCTAAATCACGATTTCAAAGTCCGAAAAATTCTCTCCACTTCCAATTTCGATTTCTCCGCGAAATTAAGTCCAAATTCATCGATTCTTGATTCCGTGGAATCGATTTGAAGTCTTCTTTCTAAAAATACCATTTTCCCTAATTTCTCACCTCAATTCATCGTCCAATTTGACCAAATTCCAAAAGATATCTCGAAAATACCTAAATTCCCTGTGGATTCGACCCGTATTTACCATTATACCCCTCAATTCTCTCTTAATTCCCCAAATTGGTAAGTTCGGTATTATTTTTGACACGAGACCGTGTGAAATCGACGACCTCGCGGTCTCGTCTCGTCAATGGTCCCTGACGGACCTAAAAGGGCTGGACCCTTCACTATGTACTCATCGCATCTTCTTAGAGGATGAGTCGAGACCCGTCAAGGAAGCCCAAAGACGAGTCAACCCAAGGGTATGGGACGCCGTAAAAAAAGAAATTCTTAAATGGCTAAATGCTAAAATTATCTACCCCATATCTAATAGCCAATGGGTGAGTCCGGTACACGTCGTTCCAAAGAAAGCCGGAGTAACGGTTACGATGAACGAGAAAGGCGAGGAAATCCAAACGCGCCTACCGACGAAGTGGAGGGTCTGCATCGACTACCGGAAGCGGAACTCCGCTACTAAGAAGGACCACTTCCCGCTACCGTTCATCGACCAGATCCTGGACCGACCAGCAGGATCAAACTACTTATGCTTCCTCGACGGATACTCGGGCTATAATCAGATTGCTATCCACCCCAATGATCAAGAGAAGACAACGTTCACTTGTCCTTTTGGCACCTTTGCCTTCAAACGCATGCCATTCGGACTGTGCAACGCCCCTGCGACTTTCCAACGATGTATGACGACTATCTTCTCTGACTTTCTTGGCGACAGTTTAGAAGTCTTCATGGACGATTTCTCTATCTTTGGAAATGACTTTGAAACTTGCCTTGCTCACCTGACGAAGATACTGGAGGTATGCGTCAGGAAACGACTGGTACTCAGCTGGGAGAAATCCCACTTCATGGTACGAGAGGGAGTAGTGCTCGGGCACATCGTCTCGGGCAAAGGTTTAGAAGTGGATAAGGCCAACATAGAGGTCATCCAAAACCTTCCTCTCCCAAATACCGTGAAGGATTTAAGGAGCTTTCTCGGGCACGTCGGCTTCTATCGACGATTCATCCAGGACTTTGCGAAAGTTTCCAAGCCCCTCACCACCCTTCTTTGCAAAGACAAGGACTTCATCATCGACAAAGAAGGGAAGCACGCATTCAAGACATCGAGGCACCAATTCTACAAAGTCCTAATTGGGACTTACCCTTTGAGATCATGTGCGGCGCTTCGGACTACGCTGTGGGAGCGGTCTTAGGGGAGCGACTAGACAAGAAGCCGACAGCCATCTGCTATGCAAGTAAGACCCTCATCGAAGCTCAAATTAATTACACGACTACGGAAAAAGAGCTTCTAGCGGTGGTCTATGCTCTCAAGAAGTTCTGGTCTTATATCTTGGGGAGTAAGATCATCATCTACACTGATCATGCGGCCCTGAAATACTTGCTCTCCAAGAAAGAGGCCAAACCAAGACTCATACGATGGGTGCTGCTCCTTCGAGAATTCGACTTGGAGATAAAAGACAAGAAGGGCAGCAAAAACTCGGTGGCGGACCACTTATCGCGTCTCCAGATCACGGGAGGAGAGGACATCGGAGAGACATTTCCAGACGAGCATCTCCTCGCCATCTCGAGTCACGCCCCCTGGTATGCACACATCCTCAACTTCATCGTGACTGGATCGATCCCGGAGCACTGGAACCGGCATCAAAAAGATAAGTTCTTCCACGAGCTCAAGTATTATTTCTGGGAAGAACCACCTATGTTCCACCTAGGATATGACCAGATCATCCGACGATGTGTACTGGAGGAGGAGCAGGGAGACATTCTGGCGATGTGTCACTCATCGACGTTCGGAGGACACTTTGCGGCACGAAAGACCGCGGATAAGATCCTACAGAGCGGCTTCTACTGGCCATCCATCTTCAAGGACGCCCACCGTTTCTACACGGAATGCCTACAATGTCAAGCGGCGATCAACATCTCCAAGCGAGACGAGATGTCGATGCGGCCAATCCTTGATGTGGAAATATTCGACCTTTGGGGGATAGACTTTATGGGACCTTTCCCACCTTCTGACGGGAAAGAGTACATCTTAGAGTCCAAGTGTGTCGAAGCAATCCCCACCAGGACAAACAACCATCGGGAGGTACTGCGCTTCATCACACGATGCATCTTCGCCTGATACGGTTGTCCGAGAGCCATCATCAGCGACGGCGGCTCACACTTCAACAACTCGCACTTCCGGGCGCTGTTGAAGAAATATGGAGTACACCACCGCATCACCACGCCATACCACCCCCAGGAGAATGGGCAAGTAGAGGTAAGTAATAGAGAAGTCAAATCTATACTTAAAAAGATAATTCGTCCAGATGGAAAGGATTGGGCACACAAGCTCCCCGACACACTATGGGCATACCGGACGGCATACAAGACACCCATCAGGATGTCTCCCTTCTGGCTCATCTACGGGAAAGCTTGCCACCTTCCAGTTGAGCTAGAGCATCGAGCCTATTGGGCCATCAAGAAGCTCAACCTCGCACTGGACAAAGCAGGCAAGGAACGACTTCTCCAGCTCCAGGAGTTACAAGAGTTGAGGCACAACACGTACGAGAACGCAGCGATCTACAAGGAGAAGACCAAGGCCTTCCACGACCGACATATCCGACGACGATCATTCTAGATCGGCGACAAGGTCTGGCTCTACAATTCCCGGCTCAAACTCTTCCCTAGAAAGCTGCGCTCCAGATGGGATAGTCCTCTTATGGTTCTAGAATTGTTCGACGGCGGAGCAGTACTCATCTTCGATCCTAAGACTGGTTGAAAATTCAATGTAAACGGCCATCGTCTTAAGCCGTATCTGACCTTAGAGCCACCCGCACCAGCAGATAAGGTAAATCTGCATCTTCCCGAGCACTTGAGGACGTGACAGTATCACCCTCGACCCATCAGTAGTCTAGGTTTCATTTTGTTTAGTTTGGCTGAAGACGTTAAACTTAGTGCTCTTGGGAGGCGCCCCAAGATTATCTTACCTTTTAGTTTTATGTTTTGATTTCAGTTTCTTTTTAGACGTCGGAGAACTACATCAAGAAAGGGCGCACCTGCACCTGAAACTCCCACAAGCATCACGGATTAATGAGCTTTTCTAAACCCATCTCACCGCACTTTTTATTGTTTTCATGCCATGATTCAATGAGTTTTCACATTAGCATGTAGTTTTCATTGAGGGCAATGAAAGATTCTAGTTGGGGGTGAGGATTTAGAAAAAGCTCTACAATTTTTGAAAATTTTAAAATTCTACCTTCTAAAAAACTCTTATTTTTAAAATCTTTGATCTAATTTACCCCACCTTAGAAGTCTTTTTATCTAGAGATCTGACCTACCAGAGATGTAGAAGTGAGGACCTTATAGTGCATATGATTACATTTTGAGTAATAAAGCCAAATGATCTAGAGAGACCAATGGATTAGAGTAGTGGTTGACTTCTTTGGGGTTGGGTATCTAATAGGCACCAACGAAAAAGAGTAATCAAGAGGTTGAAATGCTATGGGATTGGAAAGGAGAGTATTTGAGAGAAAATAAAATTCGATCATTTACCTATTATTAGCCCAAACTACTTAGTATAAGGAATTTTCTCGAGGCTAGACTTTCCCCTTTAAAGAGTGCAATGATCCATAATCTTTGTAGCACCTATCTTTTCCTTATAGGCATGTAGTTTTCTCTTCCAAAGCAGTCAAGTAGTAAACACCAATTTGTTTTAAACTTCGTTGTTGAAGATGAACACTCCCAAGTGCACCCACACATCCATCTCACCTTCCATTTTTTCTCTCACATGTGCTTATACCTTCACTACACTTCATTTGCTACACACTCTCTTCAGAAATCCTAAAACTCCTCCACATCATCATTCTAGTCTTCTGAAATGCTTAAAAAAATGAAGAAGAAAAGAAAGAGGAGCAAAGTCAAAAGAAAGAGAGAAATAAGAAGTTACAAGAAGGAAAATAAGTGGGAACATCTTCTATCTCTACCTCCACTATCATCTCCACCATCTACCCTATCCATCATCATCGACCTCACTTGGGAGTATAAACATCATAAGTAGTACCTTCTTTGATTTTATAATCCACTTTGTTTTATCAGCATATTTACTTTTAGCCAAGTCATACCCTTAGAAATAGTATCTTTTATTTCCTTCAGCCTCCTCACACGATGCATCCAAAGATAGTAATCCATTTGAATTGCACTCTTTTAAGGAGAAAAGCGAGCTGAGGGGAATTCTAAGTACTAGGTAGCCTCCAATTTGAGGGAAGGAGTGATGTGTTTATTGAGAGGATAAGGAATTACATCCACTCATGAGAGAGTGAGTATATTTTCAGCACCATAGCATCATACCTTAGATATGCTCACCTTGATTACAATCAAGAATTAGACTTGAGCATTAGCCGATGAGCACTACCCTAACATGCACTAAAGAAGTCAACCTAGAGATGAAATCTAGATCATTAGGGCCTACACTATGAGGAAAACGTGATCATATATTTATACACTTCACCTTTTTAGCAGTAGGATCAAAGGATAAAAAGACTTTCTAGGGAGATCATATAGTGAATTGCTAAGAGACTAGCAATAATTTAAGTTGGGGGGTGTGATAACATGATAAATTAACATGATAAAATATAATTTTTGATGCATATTAAGACATAAATGATTTATTTTTCATGCATGTTATCATACTTACATGTATTTTTCTATTATTCTATGAAAAAGTCATTATAATCTCAAAATACTTTAATTTAGGGTTAATTTCGATAAATTAGAGCTTAATAAATTGATAACCCATCTTTTTCTTGAGATTATAAATGTTTTTAAAGTTAAAATAAGAA
Organism: Lemna minuta; assembly: GCA_024174645.1. NCBI lineage: Eukaryota > Viridiplantae > Streptophyta > Magnoliopsida > Alismatales > Araceae > Lemna > Lemna minuta. The sequence continues at coordinate 7,823,220 of CM044109.1, forward strand.
GAGAAATCATTTATTTCATTTTTCTAAAGTTTAAAATCTTAATAAATGAATGTATTTTTCAAATAATAATTTTAACTCTTATTATTTATTAAATTTGACTTTTTAGAATAAGAGATAATTAAATTTCAGATCAAATGAAAGAAATTTAGATTAATTCGGAGTTATATATTAAAAGTTATGAATTTTCTATTTTTAGGGATTTTTTCAGATTTTTATGAATTTATTTTCTATTTAAATCGATTAAAATGAATTTAAAAAAAATGTAAAAAGCGGTTTTTATCCGCGCGGGGCCACATGGATGCGACGTGGCACTTCGGGCCACGTGACAGCACCACGGGGGCCCACGCGGCGTATATGTTTAATATATATTTTATTACAATATAGAGTATAAAGTTCTTCAGCCTTGCCTATATGGGAAGGGGTTTTCGAACTTAATAAATCGTCGGGTCTTATAAACCCGACAGTTTCCTAAAATTAACTCTGTGTGGGACTAAGTCCCACACATTCTTTTAAATGTGCAAGCGACGTGACTGATGGAGAAGCGTCGGATTGTAATGACGCGTAGATCTCACGCGTTGATCGGATGGAGTGTGGACCACCGAAGGATCATCAAGCACGTGCTCAAAAGGAAGACGGTATAACTGCTCTGATGTAACGGTGGCGGATCACATCTGGACCGCACGATCGTGATCCAACGGGCGCGATCAAAGCGTTTTTATAACGTTAATCCACACGGATCATCAGGGCCGTCGATCGAGATCGGACGGCTGCGACTTAATTGAAACGGTCCACGATGGACCGTTCCATTGTAACCTTCGATCTTTTCGATCGAACGATTACGCCCATAAACACTATAAAATGAGATGTATTTCGATGATTCTAAGCATCCGAGTTGAGATTTCAATCCAATTGAACTGTCTAGACACCCTCTCTCTCGTTTCTCTCGATTGCAACGTGTTCTACACTCATTTCTGCACTCACGGAGCATTTGAAGTCGAGATTTGGTGGAAAATTGAGTGAGAAATCGCAGCTTGAAGCTCGTCGAGGCGTTCTTGATGTTCTTCGCGATTAGTCGGCTTAATCGCGGCGATTTGATCGCAAAATAGGATTAGTGGAAGCGGGTTTTCATGATTTCTTCTCCTATAATGTTTAACTGCTGTTTAGATTAGGATTTAGAAGTTAATTTCACCGAATTTTAGCTCAAATCGCGATTTTCACGCCGAAAATTTTCTCTCCACTTAAAATTTCGATTTCTCCGCGAAATCAAATCCAAATTCAATGATTCTTTATTCCGTGGAATCGATTTGAAGTCTTCTTTCTTAAAAATTTTCCCCAATTTCTACCATCAATTTGTCGTCCGATTTGATCAAATTTGAAGATTACGTCAAGAAATTCCTTAATTCCCTGTGGATTCGACCCATATTTACCATTATATCCCTCAATTCGAGTTAATTTCCTAAAATTGGTAAGTTTGGAATAATTTTTTATGCGATACTGCATGAAATTGACGACCTTGCGGTCTCATCTCGTCATGAGCCCGATCGGTCGAGACGAGGAAGGTCATTTGTATGCGGCACAAACAGATAGTAGAGGTAGACCTAGTCGGCAACGTTGCGGTAGGGGAGGAGCCCTCAGCACGGGGTTGATAACGGTTGTACCAGCGGGCCGTGCGGGCAAGTCACGGGTGCTTGGCTGGAGAGGGCTCACGAGGGCGGCCAGGAGCGAGCGCGGGGGCACAACCAGGTGGGCGCACAAGGGCGACCGGAGGGACACGCAAGGGTGACAGGATGCGTGCGTGGGGTTGACTAGATGGGCGCGTGGGGCGTGATCAGAGACGCACGCGTCGTGAGGCCGGGTGAGCGCGCTGGATACATGGGTGAATCGCACGGGACACGTGGGCCGGGTGTCCAGGGCCCACGGGCCAAACTCACAGGGGTGCGTGGATCTAGTGAGGAAGGGGCACGGGCCGAATGAGTTGGGGCGTGCTATGATGGGCCGCCCTAGGTCCACTACTTGATTGGGGGGAGCAAGCGCGCTGGAGCGCGCATGGGTGGCATGCGGAATTGCAAGGGTCCTTAGCCGTGGGAGCGGATCAACCGCATGAGCAGGGTGCCATGTGATGGGCGACGATCGAGCAGGACACGTGGTCGGCGTCCTGGCAAGGGCGTGATGGCGTGGGCGAAACCGAATTGTGGGTGAGGGTAGGTAATTATGCAAGTCAGCGGGCAGAGGGAGAGTAGGTAACTTGGCGGCGGGAAGGCTTCGACAGGCGACATGGTGGTTTGGCAGGCCGCAGAGAGTGGGAAGCACGTGCAGAATTAATTTCAGAAATGAGGATCGCAAGATGGCTGATTGAAGCGCGGAAAATTTGAAAATGGGAAGTGGGTAAGAGGGATGAAGTTCTGTGAATGGTGGAGGGTAAGGGGGGAGAACGACTAGCGATGGTAGGGAATTCGGTAGGGCATCAGAAAGGAATCGGCTGGGCTCAGAAATTGATGATGCACGGTGATGAGGGTGAGTTCAGCCAAATTCGAGAATGAATTCGACGGGGCAGGAGGGTGATTTTGGGCGAGTGACGGAGAGGAATCCGACTGGGCGTGAGGATGAAATTGCCGAGGACCAGAGAGGGGAGGACGAGCGATAGGAATGTGGAGAGGGTAGGCAGGGGCAATCGAATGAGGACAGTCAGGCATGGGACGGGAAAGATGGGGTGTTCAGACGGGTTGAATTCAGAGAGAATTTCGGGATTCGGCGGGCGGTGGGGTGGAAATTCGGGTGTGGCGAAGGGACAGGAAGGGGTAAGGGTGAGCCGGGCACGGGACGGGGCGAGGATGGCTGGTTAGGGGGAGAGAGAGAGAAGTGGGGAGGTCGACTTGACGGAATCGAGAGGGGGAATGGCGCGGCGTGCAGAAGGGAAAATCAGGAGGGAGATGGGGTTGAATGGGGTATCGCGGGGAAGAGAGGGAGACGGATTTCGGCGTGCGATGGGGAGGAGAGGAAGGGCAAGAATCAGTCAGAAGGGGTGAAAAGAGATCGGGGAAAATCGGGAGGAATTTTTGGGAGGTTGCTAGAGCGGGATTTGGTGGGGGAGCACGAGAGGAGATGGAGGGAAGGTGGTGTGGCGATCCTCAGGCCACGGCAACAGCGGCGGCTTGAAGACAGCAGCGTCGCGTAGGGGATCGACGGCTGACGAGACGAGACCGCGAGGTCGTCGATTTCATACGGTCTCGTGTCAAAAATTAATCCGAACTTACCAATTTGAGGAATTAAGAGAGAATTGAAGGGTATAATGGTAAATAAGGGTCGAATCTACAGGGAATTTAGGTATTTTCGAGATATCTTTTGGAATTTGGTCAAATTGGACAACGAATTGTGGTGAGAAATTCGGGGAAATGGTGTTTTTAGAAAGATAACTCAAAGATCTATCCGTGGAATCAAAAATCGCTCGATTTGGATTAGTAATCACGGAGAAATCAAAGATGGAAGTGGGATGAAATTTTCGGAATCGCGAAGAACACAAATTGAAATTAAAATGAAATTAAACTTAAATTGAAGTCCTAATCCTAAAATTGATGATACATGACGATAGATAAGAGGATAAACTTGTTTTCTAACCCGAGATAACGATCAAATCGATCCAATTGATCGCCGGATCGACAGCTATTCATTCCGTGAATTCAATCGTGAACATCGATGTTCAAGAGACAAATTCTCCTCGCACGATCGTCGAAATCTCTCTTATAAACACTCCGTGGACACGATTTCGAGTCTAGAAGAGATTACAAGAAAGATATTCAAGAGAGAATGGGTTTAGATGCATCGATTAGATCAAATCCCTCAAGAATGAGTACAAACGACGAAGAACTCGTCTATTTATAAGGGCAAAAAGCGTTAACCGTCCGATCGGTGTATTTGAGGCTTCATCAACGGTCGCGATGCGTTCGTAATGGTGAACTCGTCCACGCGATGGAGGCTTGTGATGCTGCCACGTCGCATCTAATCCGACCGTTATAATAACGGTTTTAAGACACGTGCGTTGATCTCTAATCCGTGGACCGCGCTCACGCAATCGACGAACGAGATCTCGCGCGCCGCCCGATCCTATGCTCCGCACGCGTCCACGTCACCTGAAAGGTAAGTAAAGTGTGGATTAGTCCCACACGGAGAATATTATAAGAAACCGTCGGGTTTATAAGACCCGACGGTTTAAAGGGTTAATACCCTTCCCATCTAGGGAAGGCTGAAGACCCATTTTCTTATATATGTAATAATAAAATAAACTATAGATATATTACGCGCCACGTAGGCGAGCTGCGCGGGTCCACGTGGCCTTGCGTGCCACGTCGCACCCGCGTGGGACCCGCGCGCTTTTTGCAATTTTTTATTTATTTATTTTAATCTATTTAAATCGAATGTAAACCGAAAAAAATCCAGAAAAAATCCCTAAAATTGTAAAAATCATATCTTTTAAAATAAAACTCCAAATTAATCCAAATTTCTTTCATTTGATCTGAAATTTAATTATCTATCATTCTAAAAATTCAAAATATTTAAATAACAAGATATTTAATTTATATTTCAAAAATACACTCATTTCCTTAAGATTTTAAGTTTAGAAATTTAAATGAGTGTTTATAAAAATAATTTCTCTTATTATTTAACTTTAAAAACCACTTATAATCTCAAGTAAAGATAGGCTCTAAAATCATTTATCCTTAATTTATCATAATTAACCCTAATTTAGTGTATTTTGATATTATAACATAAATTTGCATGAAATGATAGAAATGCACTCGAAGTATGATAACATGCACATAAATGTAATGTTTTATGCCTTAAATTGCATTAATAATCATGTTTTATCATGTTAAGATTGCGTGTTATCAACGGCGGCGGCCCGATTGCGTGCGGTGGCGGCACCGATGGCGACGTCCTTGTGATCGGGGCAAGGAGTGGCCACGATAGCGGTGGCAGCACAATGTGTGCGGCGGCGGCGGCGGCGATGGCGGTAGGACTCCTTCCCCGACCTTCCGTGAGCAGCCACTCGAGAGGGAGGAAACTCCTTTTTCTTTTCTCAAATGATGGCTAGGGTTTGTGAGGGGGGGTGTCCCTTCCCCTCTTATAGAGCCCAAAATAGGCTAACAGGGGAAAGGGCCCACTTGAGGCCCACGACCCAAAGCCTAAACATGCTCATAGAAATAAGAAGGTTCACAAGGAAGAAGGGCTTCACGAATAGGATCCCAAAAATGGAAGAACCCACCCGGAAGCCTAAAGGGGAGAGGGAAAATATGCAAGGGCCTGCTTAAACATGTGCTGGCCAAGAAAGCCTACAATAACAAAATAAAGCAGATAGGTCCACGTGCGCGCTAGCCCGGGGTGTGAGGTACCGTGGCGAGACGAGGTACTCGCGCCTTTGCTCGTTAAGGAGGCTGGACGCGCACGGGTGTCGGCTCCTCCGGCGTCGTGGTTTCATGCCTTGGTGGCGATGGGGGTCGTATGCCACCACTTGGCCAATTTTTCTGGCTTTTCCTTAAATTTCATGAATTTGGCAAATTTTTTACTCTAAATCAGTTAAATTCGAATTGTCACCACCCTCACCCTTGGATTCAAACCCTTATTGAGCTCAATACCCTGTATAGTAATAAAAGCATAAAAAATAGTTATAAACACTTAGGAGTTGCTTTTATTTAATACTAATAACTGTTGAACATATCATCAAATCTACTATCTCATGAGTTAATAGTTTTATAATATAAGCACATTAAATAGAAGTCCTCTACATTAATTTTATTTTATTTTATTTCAGGAGCAAGAGAAGAAGAGCACTTCCTCAAAAGCAATGACTTAGTGGGCTGTCAAGGAGAAATCTCAAGAAATCTCTTCTCAGAGAGCCCACAAAAAGGGAAAAAGCACTTTTAAGGGAGGGCTTCCGTTTTGCTTCTTTCTTCTTCCCTTTTCTTTCCCTTTTTTCGGTAGATCTTTCTCTCTCCTAGGTTTAGATTTCTCCAGCGGTTCTTCCCGTCGGAATGTATTGTAAGATTTAGGATGAGAAATAGTGATTTAAGAAGATTTTAGTTGTTATTTTATTTTTAACTTTAATCCATCGTAATCTTTTCTTCCTCCCCCACTCAACCTCTCTCTCACATTCTTTTATTCTCTTTTGATCTTCCTATCTTCCCAGTTTTCTTCATATCTTCTTCGTCTTCCCTTTCTTCCCTTGATATCTACTACACTCTGCCATCTTTCTTCCTCTTTTTCCCTCTTTTTCCTTCTTTCTCGCTTTCAATCTCACATTTTTCTAATTCGCTCCTTCCCACTCTTCGGAATTTCCGCATAACATCTTCTAACCGCTTTCTTTTATCTCTCTAACTCTCTCTCTCTATCTATCGTGCACACGCACTACATTTTCTCTTCCTCCTCAGCCTTTCTTCCTCTCTTGATTTCTCCCATTTCCGCGGAAACCACTCTTCCGCTCTCTTTCCTTCTTTCTCTCGTGAATTTTATCATATTTTTCCTTTTTCGTCTTTTTGCTTCTGTTCTTTCTCTTTTGCTCTCTCTCCCTCGTTCTCACTCTCCATTTCTCGGCAATTTCTCACTCTCTCTTTCTAATTTCATTTCTCGCATCACTAATTCCCTCTCTCGTTCGCTTTCTTATCGCTTACCCGCATCCTTGCATTTCATCTGTTATGTCTTTCTCTTTCTCTTCCACCAGCGATATTGCAGCAGTCTCACGCTTACGCACCCACTCTTCTCATCTATCATTCTCCCAAAATTTTCACTCCCTCTTCTCACGCTCATCCTCTCTCCCTTTCTAAATTTCTCTACTTCATCCACCGTCACTCTCTTTCTCGATTTTCTTTTCTTTCTCCCTGGAACACTCTAGATCCGTCGAGTTATGTGAAGAATTGCTCCCAGCTCACTGAAGATTGTAGAGGTCGTCGACATCTGCTCACGCGACGGCCATAACTAACTTGGGCGTTTTCCTCTTCTCGGGTGGTTATTCCTTTTTGCAGGTAAGATCGTGGTCGTTCATCACCACTCATTATAACGGCAATGCGGCAGCCACGTCACACACTACAATAGTAGGCGAAAAAGTTAGTTAGGATATTATCCTTTTTCTCACGGAGTGATTGTCCTATTTAACCGGACTTCGCATTTGTGAAATGTAAGGTGAACGTTTTATTTTTCACTTGTCGTCATTTGTTTTTCTCCTGGATTCTCTTTCGTAGCACAAGTGAGAGTGTCGATAGATTGTCGCAGACAACATTATGTTTCCAGCTCGCTCCTTCTTCCCTTCTCCCTTTCTTCCTTTCTAATTTTTCCTTACTCGTCCTTTCTTCTTCCCGTCCTTTCTTTCTAAATCTCTTTTCTTGTTTTCTTCTGCAAACTCTTGTTTTCTCTTCGAAATCCTTTATACTCATCTCTTGACCGCTGCATGTTGTCTTCTGGCTCTGGCAATTCTGCATTCGATTCCATCTCCACTCTCTTTGGCTCTCACTTTTTCTAGGGTTTTTTTTTGTCTTTCAAACTTTTGCTCTCTGGCAATCTTCATCGTGGGGAGAATGTAGTGGAAATGTTCACTCTTACTTCAATGTGGTTAAGTTTCTTCCTTGTTCTTCTAGCATCATCCCTCTCTGAAATCTCAGTCCTTATCTTTTTCCCTCTACCAATTTCCGCTGCACTGCTTGAGGACTTCATCTCGCCACACTCCAAGCTCGCGCTCGTGGACCTATCTTCCTTTATTACTTATGGACATTTCGGACCGCACGTGTTTAGCGGATCTGTGTTTATCTCTCTCTTCCCCCTTTGGGTTTCTTAGTAGACCCTCCCTTTTGCACCCCACTTAAGAAGCTCACTCTTTGTGGACCTTTTATTCTATGATATGTTGGGCTATTAAGTACGTGGGCCTCAAGAGGGCCCTTTCCCCTCTTGGCCCATCTTAGGCTCTATAAGAGGGGAAGGGACCCCCCACAAACTCTAGCCATCATTTTTAAAAAGAAACAAGTGATCTCCCTCTCGAGTGACTTCCTAAGGAAGATTGAGGAAGAAGACCAACCGTTGCCGCCGCCCCTGATGTTGTTGCCGCACAATCCCATGCCACTACCTCGCCCGTTGCTGCCGCCGCCTGATAACATGCATTTATAACTTAAATTCTTATCCTAATTAACTCATATTCATGCTTATTTTATGAGAATATGATGCATGTTATGGTACTTTTTAGGAATTTTCTCTATTGGTATGTCATTTCACTAAAGTTAATATTTATGCATAAATTTTATGCTTAATAGATGGTTAATCCTTTGTTAAGTTTAAATTAATAGAAGTTAATCTCTTTTATTGAATAATTTTGACTTTAGTGCATGTTTTGAAGAATAATTTCACGATGAATTTATGATTTAGAATATTTAGTAAGAAATAAGGTAAGTAAATTCTAATTCATCTTGATTTCTTCTTTGAAAATATATTTTAAATGACATGATGTTAAAAAGGAAGAAATTTGTGATACAATGGAGAAAATTTGGATTAAAAAGGAGTTGTATATTTTAAGTTATGAATTTTTGAAATTTATGGCCTTTTCTGATTTTTATTTTATTTTTAAATGAATTTTTAAGTGTTTGTCTTTATTAAAATCACGAAAAAGGGAAATTACTTACCTGCAGGTGCTGATGTGGTGAGTGGGCCCGGCGGCGAGCTAACACGTGGCGCGCGGGACCACCGCGCGGATGCAACGTGGCACTGAGGCCACGTGGCAAGGCCACGGGTGGCCCACGCGAGGCACAGATGGCGCACAGGACGCAGACACTAATGGATATTATGTGGCCTATAAGCCAATCACACTTTCATCAATCTTATTTATGTTCGTTGAAATGAAATTTATTCATTGTCATTCCTGTGTGATGTTTGCAATGAAGTCCATGAGCATGTGCAATGACTAAGTGAATTATGATGAGATCATAATATAGTGATCGCTAGTCTTTAAACATATGTTCTAAACATTCCTATTCGTGGGATATTCGAGAAGGAAATCGAATTATCTGGAAAGAATAGCACTATCTGATCCATCTCATATGATGAGTATGGCCGATCCTATAGCCATCGGTGTGGAGACACTAAGGATAGATAGTGGGTGCTCTTTGGAGAAAGAGTTCACTGAATTGATCCGTATGAATCCCTGAATGGTAATATACCTAACTATCAATCAGGTTGATTCATGTCATGGTTGTGTATGTGGTCCTTTGACTTGAGACACCAAAGACATCTTGTGAATGGATGATCGTGTTTTGATTATGACTTACGAATCCCTAGTCACGGGATATCTAAAACGTCATATATTGGATACGACATGAAGTCCACGAAGATGATTGTGTGGTCAAGATGAGATCATCCGCCCTTGGTATATGAGGAGATCGACTCAAGGAATGAGATGCGGTTAAATCCTTGGACAAGGTAGTGGAAATATTAGAGAAGTTGTTCTCAATGATTTCCTACTCGCATCAGTACCAAATTAAGTGACGGATTAGGGTTTGACAATTAACCATACCCTAAGTCATTCATGAGTCTCGTGTGGATGAAGGATTATACGTACACGGTAACCAATGACGGCAGGGTTCCATGAAAGAGTTCTAATATACTCCATATCTCCTAGAGCACGTGGTGTAGCTTGGCACCCACTGGGCTGGCGACTCAACCTGTCGATTGGGTTAAATCGATACTTAGTCATTTAATCTATATGTTGATATAGTTAATTGATAAGGAGGATCAATAAGTGTTATTGGGTTGATAGAGTCATTGATAAGGAGGATCACCTAGAATGGATGATGAGATCATCTATTCTTGGTGCTTCCACGATGTTGAATGTTTTGATTCAACACCTTCCGCTGCAATCATTATTTTGGACAAAGATTTGGAGAGCTTTTCGAGCCTCATATCCCAGCAGACACGTGGCAGGAGACCACGCGTGTCCACGGGTCCACGTGGGTGCCCGTGTGGGGTGCCACGTGGCAAGTAAGGTCGGCAGATGGAGAGTCCACGAGTAGAGTGGGCCCTGGTAAGATAGTGGGGGCGGTAACGCGAAAGCAATATAGCACCCCACATTATATACTTACCATTCTCGTCTTTTTCGTCCGTGTGGGACTATGTTCCCACACGTTTCTACTATGCTGGTGACATGGCGATCGCACGGGCGTTGGATTTTATCGCGGAGACGTCGATCGCGTGGACCCGAGTCCACGCGATCATCACTTAAGGCACGTGGGCAAATCCAATCGTAAGTGAAGCCTTAGATGAGCGACACGTGGCGGGGCGAGGAGGCACCAATCTTCAATCGGACGCACAAGATCTCATCACGCGATCGGATGAGCGATGGACTCCACGTGGACTCATCATGGCCTTGATCTTCATCTGACGGCTGATCTTCATCGCGATTTGATCACAGCTTCATCGGACGGTCGCGATCTTTCGTGACTTCGGCAATCGGGGAGCACCACGTGGATACATCGTGATGGTCCGATCTTCATCGAACAGGCGACGCCAGCGGACGACGTGGAGCCATCTTAAACAAACAGAGGAAGATCGGACGGCAGCGATAAAAAGGGAACCACGATCGTGGCTCACGATCGCGGTTCAATCATGGCCCGATCGCCCCACAATCAGGGCTAATTCAGCACCAAATCAAAGCCATGACACCGCCAAATTGGAGCCCCTTCATCGCGGAATCAACGGCACTCCTTGTCCAACTTCATCGGACGGCATGGATTGGGGTTTAACCATGATCGTGGCTCACGATCGCGGTTCGATCGTGGCCCGATCGCCCCACGATCAAGGCTATCCCACCGCTAAATCAAGGCCGATTCATCACGGATTTGAAGCCACAACGCCGCTCAATGGAAACCATTCCCACGACGCTTCAATTCCGCTCCCACGACCGCGTCAATTGCCCACGATTTTTGCGCCAAATTTCCCTTTAAAAGCGATGTATTATCTCTTGTTCTTCAACTTTTAATCGATTCGTGAAGTGAATTAAGCAAATTTCGAGGAAGATCTTTAGTTCATCATGATCCCCCCGCGTTTAGACTCGATTGCGAAGCAATTGGAGCGGGATTGATCACGAATTTCTCCTTGATTTCATCGAATTTTCCCCTTAAATTCCGAACGTCCACGAGGAAGAATCCGAGCAAATTCGCTTCAATCCACGAGAATTGAAGCCCCGTTCTTGTGGCAATCGGGTTAGTAGTGAGATTCGATCGATTATTAGGAGGTAATCTGAGTTTTCATTAGATTTAGAAGTTTAACTTTGCAAATTAGTTCTTAGTGTTCTTCATTTTCCCCAATTTTTCAGTCCAAAAATTGCTGATTTTGAAAATAGCATATCTCTCTGATTAATATTCTAAATCACTTTATTCTAGTTTCAGTGGATTTCTCTTTTCCTCAGCTTTCCGTGGATAGCAAATTCATCAAATTTTGAGTCCATTTGACCCTCCAATTTGACGTTTGACCAAGGGCTGTTCATCATTCATCAGAAATCAAACGTTGACTTTTGGGGTCAATTACTTCTAATTTACAAATCAGAATTTGATAATTCTGGTCTTATTAGATTCCTCTTATTCTTAGATTTCCATTGACATATAAATTTCAAGATTTGGATTTCATTTGGCCGGTCAATTTGAAGATTTCCTCTGAGGTGTTCATTTCGGGGATTTTCTGAGATTTGATTTTCAATAATTTATAGTAAATCCATTTCTTATCCAAAAATCACGAATTATATATAAATAAATTCCATTTTCTCTCTAGTTTCCAATTATATAGTTTTTAATCTTCTGTGATTCTTTTTGATTCTCTGATTTTACATAACACCTACTATTGGTCAAAGTCAACGCTCTGACTTTGACTTTTGACTTTTTTCTATCAAACCCGAGAATTAAATTCTTGAAACTTATTATTTAGTTTATTTATATCATTTCCAGTCATTAATTATTATTTTTACTTATTTAAAACCCCTCTTAAACCTAAGTTTGACCAAGTCAACTCTACAATTAAAGTCAACCCTGCCCTCTCTGGATTGACTTGATACTTACACATTACTTGATTTTATATCTTATCTTTGTGAGTTTGGTTTTATAAATTTTGTTTGACCTACGTTGTTGTGTTTTAACGATGCACGAAAACGCACCATCACCGCCGCCTCCCCTTGCCCAAATCACATCACCGTCACTACATTGGCTACCGCCGAACTCGCGGCCCCCGTCTGTATGCCCTCGCGGTGCCCTGTTGCTTGTGCCCTCGCAGCGCCTGTCTGTGCGCCCTCGCGGCGCCCGTCCACGCGCCTTTATGGCGCCCGTCCGCGCGCCCTCATGACACCCTGCCCCGCGACCTCGCAGCATCCGTGCGCACGTCGGCATAGCGCCCAACCCTGCAACGAGGTCGCAGCGCCTCGCCCTGCGGCCTCGTTGCGCCCAACCACACGCTCTCACAACGCCTGACTGCATGCCCTTGCGATTGCGCCTTGCCCCCTTAGGATGCACCCGCGTCCGGTCCACCGAGAACTTGGTGGCAGACCATTTATCGCGTCTTCATGTTCCGGGAGGAGGAGACATCGGTGACACATTCCACGACGAGCATCTTTTAAAATGAAAAGTTCTAGTTGGGGGATGATGACTTAGAAAAATCTCTACTATTCAAAAATTTTAAAATTCTACATTCTAAAAACTTCTATTTTCCAAAATTTGATCCATTCTACCCCACCTTAGAAGTCTTGAAATTTAGAGATCCAACCTACTAGAGATGTAGAAGTGAGGGCCTTATAGCCCATATGATTACATTTTGAGTAATAAAGCTAAATGATCTAGAGAAACCAATAGATTATATTTAGTGGTTGACTTCTTTGGGGTTGGGTATCTAACATGCACCAAGGAAAATGAGTAATCAAAGGTTGAAATGCTATGGGATTGAAAATGAGTTTTTTTGAGAGAAGTTAAAATTCCATCCCCTACCTAACATCAGCCAAAACTGCTTAGTGTGAGAATTCCTCGCTTCTAGACTTTCCCTTTAAAAGAGCGTAATGATCCATAAATTTTGAAAGCACCTATCTTTCCTTGTTAGGCATGTAGTTTTATCTTTTCCAAAGCAATCAAGTAGTTATACCACTTTGTTTTAAACTTCACTCATGATAATAACACTCCCAAGTGATTCATAAATCCATCACACTTTCCTTCCATATTTCCCTCACATGTATGTATACCTTCACACTACACTTCACAATTGTTACATACTCTCTTCAAAATCCAAAAACTCCTCTACTTCCTTATGTCATTCTTCTGAAATTCAAAAAAAAAGATGAAGAAAAAGAAGAAAATAAGAAGGAGAAAAGGAAGAGATCAATAAGAAGTGAGAAAGAAGGAAAATAAGTTGGAAAATATCTTCTACACCACCATCTCGACCATCTTCATCATCATCTCTACCATCTACCTATCCATCACCATCCACCTCATTTGGGAGTATAATTATCATAAGTGGTACCTTCTTTGTTTTAAAAATACACTTTGTTTATCTGCATATTTACTTTTAACCACATCATTACTTTAGAAATAGTATCTTTTTATTTCATTCAACCACCTCACACATTACATCCCAAAGATAGGAATCCTTTTGAATTGCACTCTTTATAGGAAGAAAGCGAGTTGAGGGGAATTCTAATACATTAAGTAGCCTCCATTTTTTAGGGAATTCTAATACATTATGTATCTATGGAGAGGGTAAGGAATTACATCCGCTCATGAGAGAGTGAGTATCTTTTCATCCTCATAGGATCAAACCTTAGATATACTCACCTTGATCACAATTGAGAATTAGACTCAAGCATTAGCCGATGAGCACTACCCTAATATGCACTAAAGAAGTCAACTTAAAGATGGAATCTAGATCATTATGGCCTACACTATGAGGAAAACGAAATCATACATTCATACGCTTCACCTTTTTAGTAGTAGGATCAAAGGATCAAAGGACCTTCTAGGGAGATTATATAGTAAATTTGTAAGAGACTAGAAATCATTTAAGTTGGGGGGAGGGGGGGGTGTAATAACATGATAATTAGACATGATAATACACGATTATAAATGCATATTAGGGCATAAAAGATTTCATTCCTATGCATTTTATCATATTAATGAGTATTTATCTATCATTCTATGAAAAAGTCATTATCATCTCAAAAAACTATAATTTAGGGTTAATTATGATGAATTAAAGATAAATAATTTTATAAGCCATCTTTACTTGAGATTATAAGTAGTTTCTAAAGTTAAATAATGAGAGAAATCATTTTTACAAACATTCAATTAATTTTCTAGAGTTTAAATCTTAAAAAAATGAACGTATTTTTAAAATAAAAATTAAATCTCTGGTTATTTATTAAATTTGACTTTTTAGAATTATAGATAATTAAATTTCTGATCAAATGAAAGAAATTTGGATTAATTTGGAGTTATATTTTGAAAGTTATGAATTTTCTCATTTTTAGGGATTTTTCCAGATTTTTTCTGAATTTTTTTGAATTTTTAATGAATTTCTTAGGATTTTCTGGAATTAGAAATTGATTTTTATAATTTAAAATTAATTTTTCAGATTATTTAAAGCGTGCAAGTGACGTGGCACAATCTGAGGCATCTGATCGATCGCGATCGATGATCAAGAGCGTGATGCGACGTGACGCATCGTGGGATGTCCGATCGCGCGAGAAATCAAAGGCGTTGATCTTCACTTAAGTAAGGGGGGTACGTGGCGAGATTGGATTCATTGGATCGTGTTTTAATCTCAGTCGTTGATCAAGAGGAGTTATAACGGTCAAGATTAAATCGACGGAAAATGCATCAAGAGCGTCCGATCGCGATCCAACGACGAGCGTTTTGATGCGTTTGATAAATGCATGCGACATGGCTCCATCTCGGCGGTCGATCAGCAATCCAACGGCTGCAACTTAATAGTAACAATTTGCATTGATGCGTTTCATCAGAGCCGTTGATCGAAGATCAAGCGTTTCATCAGAAAGTTACGCCCAAATTGCCTATAAATTGAGATGTTCTTCGAGATTATAAAGTATTCGAGAGTAATTCGACTTTGTCGAACTATTTAGACACCAAATCTGTAGAATCTCTTGACCCCAATCTCTTCTAGACTCATTTCTGCGTCCACAGAGTGCTTAAGATCAAGATTTTGATGATCGACGAGGAAAAAATCGACGCTTGAACTCCACGTATCGCGATTTCTGAATTTCGATGAATAGCCTTGATGCCGGCAATTAATTGAATCAATTTGATCGCAATTGTGGGTTAGGGATCGTGTTTCATCCTAATCTATCTTTGTTTAGCATTTAATTTCATCTTAGAATTGTAATTTAATTTAATTTCTCTCTTATTTTCGCTAATTTTGCAATTTTAATTTTCAGAAATTTCACCTCTATTTAATCTTCAATTTCTCCGTGAAATCAAAGTCAAATTCATTGATTTTTGATTCTGTGGATTCGTCTTCAAGTCCTCTTTCATAAAATATCAATTTTCTCAATTCCTATCACCGATTCATCATTCGATTTGATCAAATTTGAAGAGATCATCAGAATTTTCCCTAATTCCTTGTCGATTCGACCCTTATTTACCATTATACCCCTCAATTCAAGAATTATTCATCAAATTGGTAAGCTTGGACTTTGTTTTGACCCTTGACCGTGTGTATTCAATGACCACTCGGTCTCGTCACCAGGCCGTGCCCATACTCAGCCCAGGCCGCTCGGTCTCGTCACCTGCCCTTGGTCGCGCCCTCGCCCTGCAACCAGTAGTGTCCCACGCATCGTGCCCGACTGGCTCCACGCCCGACGCTCGGTTGCTCCCTAGTGCTTACGCCCCACTCTTCACGTCCTATCGTCCATTCTCCTCGACATCGCCAGATCCGACACCTCTTCCACCGACCGTCTGTGCCGCGTACAAATGGCCTCAGCCGTCACGACCGACCGGGCTCACACCTAGCAGGTTAGGCACTCACCCCCTTCTTCATTTGGAGTCTTTTTACTTCCTTCAGTACGTCTCACACTTGTTTCCACCATTGTCGCGACCTAGACTAGGTTAGATCGTAGAGTGGTACAAGTGGATTGAGACCGTAGTCTGACGAGACGAGACCGCAAGGTCTTCAATTTCACGCGGTATCGCGTCAAAAATAATTCCAAACTTACCAATTTTAAGAAATTCACTCGAATTGAGGGGTATAATGGTAAATATGGGTCGAATCCACAAGGAATTAAGGAATTTCTTGACGTAATCTTCAAATTTGATCAAATCGAACGAGAAATTGATGGTAGAAATTGGGGAAAATGGTATTTTAAGAAAGTAAACTTCAAATCGATTCCACGGAATTAAAAATCGTCTAATTTGGACTTGATTTCGCGGAGAAATCAAGATTCAAAGTAGAGAGAAATTTCGGAACATTGAAATCGCGAATTTAGAGGAAATTTAACAAAATTGAAAAGGAAATCCTATTCTAAACAGAAATTAAACGTGATTGGGAGGTAGATGATGAAAAACCGCTTCCACTAAACCCGTTTTGCGATCAAATTGTTGTGATTATCGCGAATAATCGCGAAGAACATCAATAACGCGATGACGAGCTTCAAGCACCGATTTTTCACTCGATACTTCACCAAATCTCAATCTCAAGGGCTCCGTGAGTGCGGAAATGGAAGAGGAACACGATGGGATTGACAGAAACGAGAGAGATGGGTGTCTAGACAGTAAATTAGAGTGAAATCTCAACTCGGATGCTTTAGAATCGTGAAGAACATGTCTTTTTATAGGGCGTCATTTCGTAACCGTCCGATCGCTTGATGAACGGCTGTGATGAAACGGTTCATCACGAACCGTTACCGTTAAGTCCCAATCGTCGGATCTTCGATGAAGGGCTCAGATGCTCCGTTTGATAGGCGTTATAAAAACGCTTGAATCACGCTCGTTGGATCACGATCGTGCGGTCCAAATGCGATCCGTAGATAAGTGTTTTAAAAACGCTTTAAATCGCGTCCTTTGATTCTTGATCTGATGGTCCGGATGATCCCCGCGCGGTTCAATCTGGACCGTTATAACTCTTCTTTAATTAACACATGTCCTTTGATTGATCGGTGGTCCGTACTCCATCCGATCGACGCGTGAGATCGACGCGTCATCCCGATCCAACGCTCCTCGTAGCGCCACGTCACCTGCATCAGGTAAGTCTCGTGTGGATTAGTCCCACACGGAAAGTATTTAGGAAACCGTCGGGTTTATAACACCCGACGGTTTATAGGGTTAATAACCCTTCCCTATAGGAAAGGCTGAAGACCTCTTTATATATATAATAATAATAATAAATATAATATAAGTATACTGTGCCACGTAGGCGTTGCGCGGGTCCGCTTGGCGCTGCCACGTGGCCTTGCGTGCCACGTCGCATCCACGTGGGGCCCGCGCGAAAAACCATTTTGTTTTAGTTTTTATTTATTTAAAAATGGTTTTAAAATCGAAAATAAAATCAGAAAAACGGTTTAAAAATCCGAAAAAATTCCCTAAATTGCAAAAATCATATCTTTTAATATATAACTCCGAATTAATCCAAATTTCTTTCGTTTGATCCAAAATTTAATTATCTATTATTCTAAAAATTCAAATTTAATAAATAATAAGATTTTAAATTATTATTTCAAAAATACATTCATTTATTAAGATTTTAAACTTTAGAAAATAAAATGAATGTTTATAAAAATTGTTTCTCTTATTATTTTAACTTTAAAAACAGTTATAATCTCAAGAAAAATATGGGTTATCAAATTATTAAACTCTAATTTATAAAAATTAACCCTAAATTAAAGTATTTTGAGATTATAATGACTTTTTAAGATAATAATAGAAAAATACATATAAATATGATAACATGCATGTAAATGAAATCATTTATGCTTTAATATGCATGAAAAATCATGTTTTATGATGTAAATATAGCATGTTATCATGGTCCAATCCGACTCGTTGATCATGGAGCTACCCTCGACAACTTGAGGCCCAACGTTCACGTGGAAGTGGACCTGGAGGTTTCCCGGACTGACTCTACTCGATGCACCCCTCGAGCTTCAGCGGAGACGTGCGAGGAGGCAGCATGTTTCATATTCACGGGGTGATCATCTTCATCATAGTAGTTGCACTAGGTCTTCCATCCTTGGATTCCCTATATTGTCCGTTGCACAGTCGGGTTTATCTACTCGCCTATCTGGCATCAAATAGATTTGATCCAACAGTGGAAATGATTCATGATGAATCTAAAGTTTCAGCCAATGTCGTGTACCCTCCAATTTATAAATGCATCACAACATTGATCAAGTGGCTCCACTTCATTGTACCCCATCCGAAGATCTTGGGTGTGCCATGTCACCAACATCGGATTTTGTCTCATACCAAGTGGATCTCCAAAACAAATGGTACTATAAGCTTCTACAGTTTTAGACACTGAAAAGTCTATTGAGGCAAAAAAAAGACCCATTATATCCTCCAATAAACAACCTTGGGTTCACATGGCTCCTGCCTAAAAACTATGCATGTGACACAACATACTACTTGATAGGGCTTGCAACATATTTTTTGCCTTTATTAGACCCATGTATTCTTTTGTATTTTAAAAAATACTTAAAATCTAGAAAAACTTTAAAAAAACTTGAAATATATAAAATTTATTAATTATTCTTATCGAGTAATGTTTATAATGAAGTCCACGAACGTATGCAATGACTAGTGAATCACAATGAGATCATAATACAAAAATCATTAATCTTTAAACATGTCTTAAACATTCCTTATAAATTAGACATTGCATAAAATTTATTTCAAGTTTTGTCCACTTGATTGTAGACTTAATTTCACCCAAGCATGATTCAAAATAAAAAATTAGGAAATAATTTGGAGTTATTTTATATTATCACAAGACAAATTTATTAGAGAAAATATGTAGTCATCATAAACTTATGCAGGGAATTTGAAGTTGATCTTCTTAAGATAAAATACTTTTTTTAAATGATCAACACCAAACTCAAAAATACCATTTAGTTCTCAACTTTCTTGCTCTGCTTTAGTTTGCATTCTCCACCATTAATTTCAGTCTTATCAAAAATTCAAGAAACACAATTGCATGAAATCATCGGGAAATGTAAGTAAATAGATATCTCCAGAAGCTGGGAGGATATATTTTTGTGATTTAATAAAAAGTTTCAATATATATTTGAAGATCAGCCGAATTTCAAGCGAATGGAAGCACTTATCAGGTAACGAGGGGGGTATATAAGTCAAGGAATGACCATCAAATGGAAGGTTAAAACTTGAAGTTGCAAAGGGGGGAAATGGCGAAGAGTAGAGAAGAACCTCATGAACGGAAGCGGCGGCGTCACGAAGTCTCTGAAAAGAGACATGGGCCCGATCAGGGTAAAGGGAAGAAGAGGTCTAAAAGCCTGAAGGGGAAGAAAAACGCAGAGTTTGTGACAGATATAGTGCAGGAAGATGAAACAACGCAGAAGACCGTGAAAGCGATAAACAAGATCAATAAACAAGATGGAGCCGTCGAGAAGAAGAGGAAAAGCGAAGGGGGGAAGAAGCGTAAGAGAGAGAAAAATGCAGGGGCGGAGAGAGAGAGCGAGAAGGAGGGAGTTTCTGAAAGTAACAGTCTTTCTGCTCCCACCTCTTTTCTTCTTTCGACTGTTTCTGTTGATCAGCAGCTTCATTTCTTCTGCAAGCAGTTCGAGTATTCAAATAAATTTAAGATATCGTCTCTCGAACTGGAACCCGTAAAAGGTAAAATCCTTTCTGTTTTTCTATTTCATTCTGTCTTTCATTAATTTTTCTTCTATATAGAAATGTACTCAGGGCAGTAAAAAGCTCAAACTTTTTTACTAAATTACCAATTTTCGAAATGAGTCAATTTTTTAGCCAGATAACTATCAATTCCTACTGTAAATTGTATTTCCTTGATATCCTCTCTGTAAAACGTTCGTCTTTCTTCAAATTCATGTGAGGTTTGTTTTAAGAATTAAGCCTCCATCCACAGAAACATGCTTTGCCGAGCTCCCTGAAGGCGTTGACCAGGATATTGAATCCTTCTGCAAACATGTGAAAGATATATTTGGGTCATCATGGAAACGGGTTTTGTGTGATGGGAAGCTTCTAGAAGGAGAGATAGATGCCGGATGCCCTGCTATTCTTATTATCAGCACATCCGCCATAAGGTCATTGGAATTGCTCAGGTAGCAAGTTTTTCCTTGTACTGCCATTTAAAAAAAGAAAAGAAATTCATGCTTGTGAACTTTCAGTATTAATGCAACCTTAAGTTTTGTTGGAATTTTTATTATCAGCACAACCTTAAGTTAAGTTCTGTTAGACAATTTTTATTTCTTGCGACAAATATTCACATAGATCTCTCTCTCTCTCTCTCTGTATATATATATATATATATGAGGTCCAATGTATCTATTGATCCCTTTATTCCCTCGCTCAATCTACCTCTCTCTGCCATTCTCTATCTCTCTCCCGCTCTCTCTCTCTATACATTTTTTGGGCGGTTTAAATGAGGGACATTATCCTGCCCCTTGGATCCTGAATCTTCGTCTGGAAATCAAGAGAGAATGACTGGTTGCAAGGGTGATTTGGGGGAACAGTTGGAGATCTTGAGAAACTCCATTCTCCTTCTCCTGGCCTCCTAGATTCCCATTATGTATCCTTTATATCTCCTTCTGTGGCCCTTGGATATATTTAAAGGCTCTAGCTCATTTATTCGAGTTCGCTTTTCCAGTTAAGGAACCGTCTGGTAAGACATTAGAGGGCTTCTTCAGAATGAGCATGAAAAGCATTCTTGAATTCTTTGTAGTAGAAGCATTATATCATCAGACTTGGTCTCCATCTCTTTGAGGACAGATCCTAGAGAAGCATGTGATAATTTTGCTAAAGCAGCCCAGAGAAGGCATGTTCTGACACAGGGAAAGATGACAAATGCTGGGTTGTGAGTCTCACTTTGCTGCGTGATGCTCATCATGCTTTTGGGTATGTCGTGTTTCTGAAGGCAGTTGTGTGTTCATCCACATCAGGATGCATGCTTTTCAATAAGATTTGCATCCTGGAGTCTCCAGAGATGTTGTCAAATAAGGCATAAAA
Source organism: Lemna minuta (assembly GCA_024174645.1). Classification (NCBI taxonomy): domain Eukaryota; kingdom Viridiplantae; phylum Streptophyta; class Magnoliopsida; order Alismatales; family Araceae; genus Lemna; species Lemna minuta. Next base: position 7,844,420 of record CM044109.1, read on the forward strand.
TGACCCAAACTTTGAGTAAGAACTTCATGAAGCTACTCCATAAAGAACTCTCGAAGATCCAAGGTGGCCAGGCCTCAAGCTTGTTCTCCTTACGGTCCATGATATTTGGAACTCTCTTTTATGCGATTTTGTTGGTCAATGAGCAGTTTAATATATTTGATGTGCCAATTTTAAGTTTCGGTTATATGCTGAAGTTTAATTCATTGTAGTATATTTGATGAGCAGCATCAATAACATTTTGAGGTGTCTTATATTTAGTTGATGTGTTTGACAGAGGCTTGCGGCTGCTGACAAATGATTGTCGGCCAGTAAAATTGTTTGCCAAGCATATGAAAGTTGAAGATCAGGTGTCTCTCCTTAGGAACCGGGTGAACATTGCCAGCGGCACGCCTAGTAGGTAAACTTGTCTCCCCTGTTCATCATCATTCATTTCTCTCTCATTTCCAATTAAGAAGGATGATTCCCAAGGCAGTTAGAGAATATTGCCCCTCAACTCTGTTTCCACAGGATTAAGAAATTGATGGATATGGAATCACTGGGGATCTCACGGCTGACGCTCGTTGTTCTTGACATGCATAGGGATGCAAAGGGCTTCAACCTTCTCAGCCTCCCTCAAGTAAGGTATAAAACCCAAACCTAATGTTCTTCCTGTCCAGTTAAGAAATTTCTGTTCATTCCACTTTTTGGTTTTCTAGAGATGAATTCTGGGAGCTGTACAGGAGCCATCTCCATGGAAGGTTAGTCGAAGGAAATCTTCGGCTCTGCTTTTATGGGTCAATACCCGAAAAGGAATTTAGGAAGACCATCGCAAGAGGAGATGCATAGAGCCCTTTTTCCCATTTTGTTTTATCCGGGAATCTTGATTGTTTGTCATAGAGAAATGAGTTCTTTGCATGTAGTAACAGTTTGCCAATGAATATGTCAGAATTTTACTTTTCAGATTACCTTCAGTATGTTCATATTGAGAAGTTTGACTATTTTACTCTGAAGAGACCAAGAGCCCTCTGTCACCTCACCTCACTGATTCTATTTTTAGTATGATTTTCATGTGACTGTTGTTGCTATACTGAATGGGCGATTTCCTTTTTGAATTTTCTTTTTGAAATATTAATTTATTCCCCCTTGCTGTTATGGGGCCCATATGAGAAGACCAACTAAATTGGGCAGCTAACGCAATTGTTTGTCTCGATTTCAGATCAAATGTTGATATATACGAGTATTTCATTCAGCTGAAACACGATTCTGGTGTCTAATTTTCTTTTTGTCTATTGTTTCATTCTTTTGGAATCATCATCGAATTTCTCTTGAGCGAGTTCAAAGAAAAGTGAATGAAACTAGTTATATCATCAAATCAATAGGAGCAAGGGGATTATTCTTGGATTTGATTTAAAATGGCAAATGATCTGAGAAGGATACATGAAATTTTCTGGTCTGAAATTTCAGCCTGACATGGGAGTAAATTAGCTGCTTGCCCAATTTTTCTGACCTATATTGTGTAATTTTAATTCCCATGTTGTCTCCACTCAATAACAGACCCCTAAAACCAAGCATTTTACTTTCGTTTAGGGATTTCCCTATTCAAGTTCAGCAAGGGTACCCTTCATCGTCTTGAGTTCTGTGATCAGTTTCACCTATCCTAGAACAGTTTACAGAGAGAAATACTTTACCCATTTTCTTGATGGAGAATTCAGGTCCTTAGTTTTACTGACTTGTTTTGAATATTGATCAACATGGCTTTTGTGTTTTTGGACTCTATCTGTAGCGATTGGTGTTGACCTTTGACCCCTTAGCATTTCCTTGAACCATCAACATCCCTTCAATTTTGATTTCTTTTGTTTGATGAATAGAATTAGCTCTCTGAATACTTTGATTAACATTGAGCAATTTTGGAAGATGAAATGGAATTAAACTATCCCGATCTCTTCGTGAATTTGAAGTTAACTCTACCTTTACCCACTCTTTTCTTGTCAATCTCTTTGAATTTGAAATCGAATTTTACGTCTCTTTGTGTAAATTTGATTGATAAAGATTACTTCATTTCAAATCAAATTTGTTCTAATGTGAGTAATATCTTCATGGGTGGGACTTAACCTCATGTTTTCCTCCTGAGTAGATATTGAAAATGAATAATCTAGAGGGGGCATGATTTAAGGTCTTGGAGAATGCTTAACATTGATAGGATGATTTTCTTCGTTGATTTTCCACATAATATTTAAAATAATTCCTTGTTGAAGATATTGAGTATATTGGTTCTCTTGAAGAAATTGATTCTTGGAATCAATGTCTTCATAGAGAGAGAGAGATAAAGATGGAAAGAAGAGAGAGAAAATGTCCTATCAAAGGAATTTTTTATGGCATGTCTCCATACCATGTCATACACAATGCCCAAAGTATGCTTTTGGACCCTAAATCTAAACTCACAATACTTTTTCCAAATGCTAGATGCATCCACTTTTTAGGTCTAGCCCATATAACTATTTCTCACTGATAGATTGTATGCTCTAAAAAGCATTCAAACATGCTTTAATGGATATGTTCAAGGGAACATTCTTGTGTAGTAGATTAGCCAGTTAGAGTTGCATCTTGTACCATTAACCATGAATCTATAATCACATCAACACATTTCATATTTTTCCTTAAAGAGGTGAATGCATAAAATCTTATAACATCAAAGCATGATAAAGTCAACCACTTGTATTAAAATTTTCACTAATTTTCAAATTCTTTCCGCCACCCAAATAGAAAACTTGACTCTATCATGTCTCCTCATGATTGAAAATCACCCAAAAAAATTGTTCAAGAAAATCTAAAATGATCGGGACTCACTTATTTCTAGAGTTCTACCTTCTTAGTTCTTGGGCCGGAATTATTTGTTGTAGAGCCTTTAAACGTCTTGAAATTTTCTCCTTTGAATTTTTCTATTTATTCGACATTTTTGTGCAGAGAATTGTAATTTATGTAATAGCCAAAACTAGAATCTTGCCACTTTGCCTCCCTCCAAGTTGAAATCTTGCTCAATCCCATTCAATTTAATCTTTGATTCTTGGAAATATAATGCTATTTTTGCTATCTTCTTTCAGTGGATAAATAAATAAATTAACATACCTATATTCAAGGTTGAAGGATATTTGATCAGAGAGAGAGTCATGGGCCCAATCTAAACGGCCTTGCCCAAATACTGATATGCATCTCTCCTCTCCAAATGGGCTCGGGCTCCGAGCTCCTCCGCCGTCTGGCTGGCCCCTGTTGACCGTGTTCTGTCTAGCCTTTTCCGCCGTCTGTTTTTCTCTCCTCTACCTCTTATTTGCCACCCTCAACTTCTCTCTCGTTTTTCTATTCTGTCCCCCTCCCCCCTCTCTCTTTGTCGCTTTTTCCATCCCTTTCTCATCTTTTCCTCTCTCTCCTTTTCGACTCTCGCTCCTTTGACTCTCTTATTTATGCATTTTTAAAGTATTTTGACCAGCCGACGGAGTGTCGGCCTTCCTCCTCTCCTCAACGAGTTGACAACAGCGGAGGCTTTCTATTTATCTTTTGATCGTCGTCATTTTCTTCTGTTCCGATATCTTCAAGCGGGTAACGCGCATCTCACCAAAAAGCCGTGAAAAATCGATTTTCTTTGCAGAAAATGTACGCGGCATTTCTTTAAAGACTCAAAGAACGAATTTATTTGGATATTTTTCCAAGGAGAATAATCGAATGGATACCGCAACAGAAGAGCACGAAAAAATTCGAGAGGCCCCAGAGCGACCGTAGATCTGCCACGTCTATATCTCCTCGCTTCAAATTAATTTTTTATTCTACTCATCTACATAATTAAAAAATTAAAACTTCTTAATTTTCGGATCTTCGTTGAAATAATAAATTTATAAATTTTTTTGACAAAAGAGTATGAATATTTGAAATAGAAGGGATTGATTCCGGGTAAGATGAAACTCTAGTGACAAGATGAATTAGTCATTTAGTGAACTTCCTCTCTTTCTCTATCTCTCAATCCATATCCATCTATCTAGCCATCTAGCTCACTGGCTTGCTAAATCTGTATCCATCACTATCTCTATCTATCTTCTATCTATCCATCTATGTATCTATATGGCAAACTAATTATCTCTCTCTCCATTGCTAACTATCTATTCGCCTAGTTATATTTTTTTATTATCTTCCCAGGAACTAACTGTGAAAAAGAATTTTTCCTAGGATCTTCAACTCTTTATTATCTATAATCATGTCTTGGATCCCATATACTGGAATTTAAAGTTGAATAAATATGCTATGAGGTCATTGATTTTCCAAAATGTCAAGTTTCTGCTCAGATTTTAGGTAAAAACTTAGACTTCGTCCCTCATTCAGTTTGATCAAGATCAGGTCGGAGCATGAAAATCTTGGCTTGACTCACCATCCATCTCTTGTCCAGAGGACATGTCTGAGCGCAAATGGGCTCAAAACTCATGAAGATCGACGAGGAATGAAGTTCATGTCGATGCGATAAATAAAAAATGTGAAGAAACCGCTAGATTAGTTGATTGTCTATCAATTTCTTGAACGCATGCCATATTCAAGAATGTAAGTCCCCGTCCATAGCTATGACTTGGGAAATCAGTTAAATTTCATGCTCTAGAAGAAATACTTTATTCCCTTGATGATCAACTAGCAGAAACGTATTTTTCTGAGGAATCTAAAGTCAAAGTCACAAGAATATGCTTCATCGATTTTATATAGAAAATTTAGACAAATAAATCGTAGCTAGTGGATGTAGAAATGTGATGACCACATCATGAGAACCTCTGCATGTTAATTTTCAAATAAATTAGTCAAATGAGAACCTTCAAGTAAAAAAATTTTAAAGAAACAATTGCCGACATGAGATCTATTTTTTAATCTATGGCTCTAGATAGCTCTATATGGCTCTCTGTCTGCCTCTACACGGCTCTACATGGCTATCTAGATATCTCTGGCTACTTATCAATGGATTTCTCTCTATGCCTATATATCTATCTATGGCTAAGCATCATTATTTATTTATCTATGGCTATCCACACATATCGATCTGTCTATCTATCTATCATCTATCTATGGCAATCCACACCATATCAATCTGTCTGTCTATTTATCTATCGATCTATCGCTAAAATGGTTATCCGCCTATGTCTGTCTATCTGTCTATCTATGACTGTCAATCTATCTATGGTTATTGGCGGCTATCTATGGCCATGGGTATGACTATGGCTGTCTATCTATTTATCTCTCTATCTATACACACACATACAGATATATATAGAGAGAGATATCTGTGTTTTTTCCCTTGTTTCTTAACCTCCGTCTCTATCTGATGACGGATGAAGATGTGAACAAGATGAGTTTGGATTTCTCTGAGGAAAGAAAGAGATGGTCAGACGGAGGAAGGGGGGAGATGCCGGAGATGAGGAAGTCTATGCTATGGATCTATTGAAGGAGCAGTCCACATCTCGCCCACGCCATAGAAGGGTCACGTCGTCGTCTCATAAATATAATGACGCGGTCTAACTCCTGGCCGACATTCCTCCGTAGTGCCAGAAGATTTAATCGCGATAGTTTTCTTAGGACGCAAGAATTGCTGTTCCCTTGGAACAAAAAGGCTAAGTTAAAAATCTGTCCCGTAGGTATTATATACCACTAGATATTAATGAATATCATCTCTTGTCTCACTCAGTATCATCTCTCTCTCTCTCTCTCTCGCTCTCTCTCTCTCTCTCTCGCTCTCTCTCTCTCTCTCTCGCTCTCTCTCTCTCTCTCTCTCTCTATCTCTCTCGCTCTCTCTCTCTCTTTCTCTCGCTCTCTCTCTCTTTCTCTCGCTCTCTCTCTCTTTCTCTCGCTCTCTCTCTCTCGCTCTCTCTCTTTCGCGCTCTCTCTCTCTCTTTCGCTATCTCTCTCTCTCTCGCTCTCGCTCTCTCTCTCTCGCTCTCTCTCTCTCTCTCTCGCTCTCTCTCTCTCTATCTCTCTCGCTCTCTCTCTCTTTCTCTCGCTCACTCTCTCTCTCTCTCTCGCTCTCTATCTTTCTCTCGCTCACTCTCTCTCTCTCTCTCTCGCTCTCTCTCTCTCTCGCTCTCTCTCTCTCTCTCGCTCTCTCTCTCTCTCTCTCTCTCCCTCGCTCTCTCTCTCTCTCGCTCTCTCTCTCTTTCTCTCGCTGTCTCTCTCTCTCGCTCTCTCTCTCTCTCTCTCGCTCTCCCTCTCTCTCTCTTTCGCTCTCTCTCTCTCTCGTTCTCTCTCTCTTTCGCTCTCTCTTTCGCTCTCTCTCTCTCTCTCTCTCTCTCTTCTCTTTCGCTCTCTATCTCGCTCTCTCGCTTTCGCTCTCTATCTCGCTCTCTCGCTCTCCCTCTCTCTCTCTTTCGCTCTCTCTCGCTCTCTTTCTCTCTCGCTCTCTTTCTCTCTCGCTCTCTCTCTCTCGCTCTCTCTCTCGCTCTCTATCTCTCTCTCTCGCTCTCTCCCTCTCCCTCGCTCTCTCTCTCTCGCTCTCTCTCTCTCCCTCGCTCTCTCTCTCTCGCTCTCTCTCTCTCTCTCTCTCTCTCTCTCCCTCGCTCTCTCTCTCTCGCTCTCTCTCGCTCTCTATCTCTCTCTCTCGCTCTCTCTCTCTCGTTCTCTCTCTCTCGCTCTCTCTCTATCTCTCTCGCTCTCTCTCTATCTCTCTCGCTCTCTCTCTCTCTCTCGCTCTCTCTCTTTCGCTCTCTCTCTCGCTCTCTCTCTCTTTCGCTCTCTCTTTCGCTCTCTCTCTATCTCTCTCTCTCGCTCTCTCTCTATCTCTCTCTCGCTCGCTTTCTCTCTCGCTCTCTCTCTCTCGCGCTCTCTCTCTCTCTCTTTCGCTCTATCTCTCTCTCTCGCTCTCTCTCTCTCTCTCCACAAAATATTATCATGAAACCAGTATCATTTTCTAAAAATACCTAGTCTTATCTGAATTCAATGCAGATATAGTCTGGCAACTAATTTTCTGGCTATATCATCATAAATTTGATAAGAGCCTTTGAAATAACACCAAGGGGTAGAAAAATCATGCTTATTTTTTGTTTTAAATCATGCAATTTTGTTGACTTCACATAAGCTATTCTAGGTTAATTTTTTGACAGATTACTGCTCTATGATGCGAGAAAATAGAACCCGTTGCCCTTTTCAATAGACTTCTATGCCAAGAATAGAAGATGAGGAATCTATGGTAAACTCTGTCTTCTTCCATACCACAAAAAATAGATAATCCTTATATATATGATCAAACTGGGAGGTAGAATACCATGAGAGGAGTCTTGAGTCTTACTGCAATGGATGGGACTTTGCATCTAGTTGATCTAATACTTAATCAGGATAACCGAAAAGATAAGACCCATGAGGACCACATCATCACTTCCATGCTCTCATGGAATCGTTTGATGCCAGTTCTCAAGCGCATGCCAATGAAATTCAATATTTTCTATCAAAAAGCACCCCTTTTAGGGTTGATATCGCTCTTTGAATCTAGGTGTGAACCATTAACAAAGATATTTGATGTCAATTAAAAATTATGTAGTTTTCTTGAGATCTAAGTCATCATCCAAGATGGCAATTGTGTCTTGAATTGTGCTCTTGTTCATCATCCAAGAAGTCAGATTTTAATTTGGGAAATATTTTTTATTAGATTTGATTGCTCATTGCATGAAAGATGGATCAAATTTGACTTTTGATGTCTTATTCTATACAAATCAGTCCTGTGCCATTAGGGTTCATCTGCCATCTTTCACAGAATATTTTTTTTTAATAATTAGTAAAACTCTGATTGATAAAATATTTAAATTACTTAAAAAATCTGAGCACTACGAGGAGCGCACTTTAAGATCTTTCTCTCTCGCTTTCTCTCCCTCTATCTCTCTATCTCTGCGCAACTGTCTTATCCTCCTCCGCCCGGCATTCTTGGAAGCTGTCCCTCTTCTGGCCCTCTTCTTTGTTACGTGGGAAGAGAGAGATAGAGACAGGTAGTCGGTAGACAGCGAAAACGCCACACGCGGAGAGATAAAAAGGAAGGGTTGCTGCAAAGAAGAGCGGTTAGAGGAGAAATGGAGGACGTTACCCTCGAAGAGCTTCGGAAGAGAATGGCGAACTTTGCCAAGGAGAGAGACTGGGACCAGTTCCACAGCCCACGGAATCTTCTCCTAGCCATGGTATGACAGAAACAAGGAATCCTTCTCTCCGTATCTCTCTAGCCCTCTCTATCTCTCGTGTGTCTGGTATAGCTTGTAATTAGATTCGTGGGTCTGAACGGGATTCGCAGATTTTCTGGAGTCAACTCTTTCGTCTGGTTCATCTGCTGGTTTCGGAGGCCTAAGAGGTTCCAATAACTTGGCAACTCACCTCCCCGATCAGCAGAACAGAAAAAAAAAAAAAAAAAAGTCCTTTCTCTCTGATTGTTTCTTGTTTGTATCGACGAGATTCCGTGGGCTGAAAAATCTGGTTTTTCCGTTGGGTAACCCGGAGGAGAATGACGAGCATTCAAAATAAATCTTACGTGTTTTTAATGGATGCTTTACAGCAGCCTCTTATCTCTCTCTCTCTCTCTCTCTCTCTCGGTGGGGGTCTGTGGACACCGCCTCGCTTTGGGATTATTGAAAGGAATTATTATTTTCCATTAAAGGTCTTCTCTCTCTCTCTCTTGACGGTGGATTCTCCTTAATTAGTGGGATAAAACCATTTGCCATTAAAAGTCTTCTCTTTCTCTCTCTGTTGACGATAGACTCCGCCTCGCATTGGTATTAATTTAAAGGGGAAGAAACCCTCTTCTCTCTCTTTCTCTCTCTTTCTCTCTCTCAGCTTTTGAGGTTGGACTCCACTTGCTCAAAAAACTCATCGCATCTCTCTCTCCTTGTCTTGATTTTGACGCTGGACTCTGCCAAAGATTGAAAGCGTTCTTGGGAATTGAACTGTAGCGTCCTTAGATTCGCGCCAAACCCCAAAATCACGAATTTCCAGGAAAAAAAGTAATCTCTCTCCTAGACATCGGAACTGTAAAATATCCATCTGCTAATTCACGGGTGTTCAGCTTTCTTGTATCTAGATTCGCAGGCATTCCCGAAAAATCGCAGATTCCCCAGAGAAAACTTTTAGCTCTCTCTCTCATCTCACTTTTTTCATGTTATTCTTCGATTACTTCTTCAGGTGGGCGAGGTAGGAGAACTGTCGGAAATATTCCAGTGGAAAGGAGAAGTGGCGAGGGGGCTACCGGGCTGGGAAGATGCGGAGAAAAAACACCTCGGAGAAGAGATCTCCGACGTTCTTCTCTATCTCATCCGCCTAGCCGACGTCTGCGGCGTCGATCTCGGCGCCGCCGTCCTCCGAAAACTTGAGCTCAACGCCGCCAAGTACCCGGCTGCGCTCTGCAAGGGCTCCTCCAAGAAGCGCACTCTCAAAGACACCATGATTTCTGGCTGTACCCCCAACGGCAAAGCGAGCGTGAACGGAGAAAGCGCTAAATCTGTTGTTGCAAAAGACGAACATTAGTAGTTTTTCTTGATTATCTTCTACGATAGTTGTTGGGTTTTTGGGAATGTTAGGGTTATTTTAGTGAAGATTGGCTTCCCCATAACTGGAAAATTTTGTCTCCGCATGCGGGGATAACAATATAAACCAAAGCAACCTAGATATTCTCGTGTTCTTTGGTCTCAAACAGAAGAAATTTAGAGTTCATGATCTTTTTCCTGAGTTCATAAGTACAAACGCCACACAGTTAATAAGGACATTATCATCAGGATCCTCCGTCAGAATCGATCACCTCGACGAGAATCCCGATTCATCGAGTGATTGATCCCCTTCTTCATCGATCAGATTGGATGATTGATCTGGTGATGGGAATCTGGCATAGGATCGATGATCTAATTAATGTGATTGTTCTGCTCATCAATCAAACGTCGATGAGAGATTACCAACCAGAATGTAGGTTTTTAAAAATTATTTAAGAGATATTTAATTATTCTATTGCAATACGTATGTTGTCTTGTCTAATCAAAATTCGTCCAAAATATATAAAATAGAAGAATAATAAATTATTTGATTACTTGCACATTATTTATACCCCAAAGAAAAAACATTTGGCAAAAACACCCTTGTAAATAAAACTTTGACAAAAATAACCCTGTAAAAAATTGGGCAAAATACCCCTAAAAATACATCGTCAGAATATTCTCGCAAACTGATCTGTGGGAGGAAAAAAGGAGAGCCAAATTCACTCGCGCCGTCGATTAAATCGGCAGAGCTCCTCTTCTTCACAACTAGCTGCATATGTCTTTGCTCCATGCATGGTCTATTCGCTGTTTAAGAAGAGGAAAGAGACTGATAAGAGATTTAATAGAAAATAATTAATAGGGGATATTCAAATATCTAAAGAAAGTGCTTGCCTTGTGGGAAGAGCTTGTCTAACAACAAATTGCACTTGGGCATCATTGCTATGGACTCCATTGCCAATCCTTCATCTAACCATAGTCAAAACTTTATAATCAATAAAATGTCAATGTTTTACGCTTTCAAGCAGCATTTCTTGTATGTCACCACATCATGTTTGAATAAGAAAAACAACTCTAAGTATGCATTTTTAGGTTTAATCTCTATTAAATGAACATAGTTATGTATTATTGTGGATTAGCTATCATTTAATTCCATTAAGTGATTCAATTATGTTAAATGAGAGGATTAAGATATTCAATTATGTGTGTGGAGGTTATTTATGTGTAGAGGCTATTAAATCAATTAATAGTCAATAATGGGCTGATTAATTATTGATTTAGAGGCTTAAGCTCTCCTTACTCTCTGTAAATAGGAGGCCATAGTCCACTTGAGTAACCCAAAGCTTATAACCCTCTAGATAGATTCTCATTTCTTCCAGAGATCAAGTGGTTATCTTGAGGATATTCAAGAAGACTATTCTTCACATTAGAAATCCATAAAGATGAAGAATCACCCAATGAATTCAGGTATGAGTTTATTTATGTTTTAGATATCTGATTATGCTAATTAATCAAAGATGCAAACTCAAGTTCCAACATGCACTACTTGGGCTGATGCAGAGGAAGCCCTTGACAATCTTTACTAAATTCATGCATGATTTATCCCTAATTTCTCCAACATTTCATCACATGCATGCATATGTGAGAGGCCTTGCTCCATCAATAGTTGAACTCCACTAAGTTTACCACTCCTTGAAGTATACATTTGCCTCACTTCTATGTGGTAAAGGCATGCGATATAATGCCCATATCAAAGTTGGTGTTAACCTCCTTCCGGCTACATGTGAGAATGGGCATCATTTTTGTATTGCTAGAGGCATTGTGAATGTTAATAGAATGACCTACCACCATGACACCAACAATCTAATTAGTTGGAGGGGAAAAAATTACAACTTCAATCCAAGTGTATCATGTTAGAAAGCTTCTTTTTTTTAGCGAGCTCAAGACCACTCTATACATCTTGTCTCTAGCATGGAGAGTCAATCACAGTCTGTATATATCATGTAAATGATCATACTAGAAACATACAAATTCACAAATTAATATCATGCAGTCTAAGTATTTATTTACATGACATGATCACAAATGCATTTTATCATAGTTTAAAATCATTATCTATCTACAAAGATGTGCTGATTTTTCTAGATTTCTTAGAATTATAAAGGATTTTTTTACACTGAAATTATCAAGAAAATTATTTTTCAAGTCACAATATAAATTTCTTATTTCTATTTTATTTAAAATTTATTTATTTATATAGAAATATTTATAAATACATGTTATCATGATGTAAAATAACTAGATTTATTTTTAGAAGGAATTTCTACTTTTCTTGGATTTTTTTAGTATTTTCTAAGAATGTTTTTAAGTCCAAATCATCAAGAAATTAATTTTTAAAATGGATAAAATAGTTTTTCTATTTAAAAATTATTTTTTGAAAATTGCTGCATAAAAATATCTGTTTAAAAAATCTACTACATAATGTTTTCTCTAATAATTCCCTCTCTCTCTATGTACGATTTGATCATTGCAAACACATGGCACCACCCTGTTCACTATCGCTGATTAAAAAAAGAGTATTCTATTTCTGATGTTTTTAAGGCTGTAGCAGTGAATTACCTCAATCGTGCCACATGAGATGTCAGAGTGGGAGTTTATGGAGCATGTGGAGATATGATGACGTGGATTTGAGGCAGATTCAATGATGTTGATGAGGAGAGAAAAAGAGATGAATGATCCAAATTGCCCCAAATTTAAAGCTTGATACCCAAAGATCTTAATGGATTTTTGAGATAAAATTCTATAGGTAGTTTAGTCTTTTCACCCTCTATCCATCCATGCCCTATACTCCTAAAAAGGTTCCAAAATAACTAGAGTTTTTTACAAGATATTGTATACCTCTATCATTGGCTAGTTGGAGGAAAGAAGGCTACAACAAATCGGCATTTGTAATCAAATCTTCATTTCTTTTATCATTATTTTTGTGAGATGCAAGATGCCAAGTTCGAGTGAAATGTATGAGCTCTCAAACGAGTGATCAAATTAGGATCATTATTGGGGTAATATCTTGATTGCATATAGATTTGGATTTTGGTTCTCTTGATCTTAAACCTTACTTCATCTTCAAAAACTTCCTAAAACAGTATCCTCATCTTTGATCTAAAATATGCTTATCTTTTATTGGAGATATGAGTGTTTTGGATGATTTTCACTTGTATTGCTTTCACTCATTGTTCATTTCTCGTCCATTTCATCAATCTGATCCATTTTCTCACCAAAATTCTTGCACTTTCATTTAGATCTAGGGGCCTTCCTCTTTGTGGTTTGACTTCTTTCTCATTTATGATTATGGTGAAACTCTTATAAATATTATTGCATAAGTTTAATTTGCCAAAAAAACATATTTAAACCCTAAAAATTTATTTATCATATGCTCAAGAGATCAAGATCGTTTTTCGACTTCCATACATCAGTTTTTAGTGCATCTATCAGATCTGAACTAAAAATGGATATACATATATATATATATATATATAATCATTAGTTATTAATCCATTTGATTTTTACTTTGATCTTCCTAGACAAATGTGATGTAATGATTTTCTTGCATTGTGTTTATATGAATGACAATATATTATTATTTTGTACTCTCTTTGGCTAGAATTTAGGTGAGGACTCATCACACATAGAGCCAAATCATGGTAGTTGATGAAGCAAATCAGCTAGGTTGTTGAAATCATACAGACATGCGTCAAAATATTTATCAAACTCACCAATTTGATGAAATAATCACCAATTAAATAGTATAGAGGTGAATAAGGGTCAAATCCATGGAGAATTAAGGCATTTTTTATGCAATCTTTGAAATTCGATCAAATCGGACAATGAAATGAGGTGAGAAATTAGGGATTTTGATAGATATGGAAAGAGAACTCAAAGGCGAATCCACGGAATCAAAAATCAAAAAATTTGGATCAAGATTCACTGAGAAATCAACAAGCAAAGTTTACCAAGAAATTCGGATTGCAAAGAGAGAGAAACCGAAATTAAAAAACAAAACTGATTAAATCTACGATTCGAAATTGAAATCTAATGTTATAGGAAGAAAGATTATGATGAAAACATGATTTCTAACCCAAGATAGCGCTCTAATTGATCCAATTTCTCGCCGGATCAAAGGCTTTTCATTCCGTAAATTCGAAGATAATCGTTGGCATTCAAGAATTGATTTCTCCCTATTCTCTCAACAAAGTTTCACTTTCAAACACTCCTTTGATGCAAAAATTGATCTAGAAGCGAAAGGAAGCAAGAGATTCAAGGATTGTGGTCACTAGATAGTTCGATTACTCAAAAAACTCAATAATACATTTTCCGTCGAAGAACATCTAATTTTATAGGGAGAATTGGGCGAAACCCTCGGATTGGCGTTTAATCTACGATCAACGGCTCAGATGAAACGCATAAATACGAATCTTTACACTGAAATCACGTTCGTTGGATCAGAGATAGACCGCTGAGATTTCGCCACATCGTGCATGAAGAAGAAATACGTGAAACGCTCTCCGTCTGATCTTAATCTAATGCTCCAGATGCATTTCGTCCATTTTAATCTCAGCCGTTATAACTCATTAGATGAACGGTTGAGATTAAATGATTTTAAAAATGATTTTTTGACAAACCAGAGTACGCCACGTACCCCTTCACTTAAGTGACGATTGACAATCGCGATTAAATCATTCGATCGAACGCTCCATGATAACATGCATATTTAACTCTTATTTTCATCATAATTAACTCGTGCTTAATTTTAGTCTATATCATGCATGTTATCATCTTAAAATGAAATTTTCTTCAATTTACGGCCAAATCACTTAATTCCATATTTTGCATGAATTGAGTATTCTTATGTGTTTTAAGTGTGTTTGACCCTTTCAAGGGTCAAATCAGCTGTATTTGATCTCCAAATTTTTGTTTTAAATATTTTAGGATTTAAGTGATTGCATGAAATTTTAAAAAGAAGAAGAAAAGAAGAAAAAATGGGGTTAAGAGTTAAAGCAGCAATTAACCTAGTTGACTCTAGAAAGTCACCTGAGGAATGATTCACTGATAATTTTATTTCTATCTAATTTTTATTTCATGGCACAGATTTAAAAGAGGACCAAATTCTTGATCCAATGAAGAAAATTTCATGCAGAGTTTTAGAAAGTGAAGTTGTAATTTTTGAAGTTTATTTATTTTGGAATTTATTTTGATTTTTGAAAAGTATTAAAGGCTGCAAAATGTAAAAATTTGGGTTTATGTGAGTGCGCCCCGATGGGCGTTGCTGATGCGGTCGTAAAACACACAAACGTTGGTCAAACAAGAATTCATAATTC
>CM044109.1:7859782-8074782 GCA_024174645.1 Lemna minuta
TTTCTCTTCTTCTCTTTCTTCGACGTCGTCTTCTTTCTCTTTTCTTTCCCTGCGATTCTTCATGTGAACAAAGCTTAAAGAAGGCGGCGATTTCAGCGATTTTGGCAGGATTTGATGATGATTTCGGCACAATTTTGGAGATAAAGATTGAGGATCATCTGATAGATATTATGTGGCCCATCAGCCAATCACACTTTCATGTATCTTGTTTATGTTAATTGAAATGAAATTTATTTCATTGTCACTCTTGTATGATGTTTGCAATGAAGTCTATGAGCATATGCAATGACTAAGTGAATTACAATGAGTTCGTAATATAGTGATCACTAGTTTTTAAACATATGTTCTAAACATTCCTATTCGTGCGATATTCGAGAAGGACATCGAGTTATCCGGAAAGAATAGAACTCTCTAATCCAACTCATGTGATGAGTATGGCTGATCCTATATCCATCAGTGTGGAGACACTAAGGATAGAAAGTGGGTGCTCTTTAGAGAAAGAGTTCACTGAATTGATCCATATGAATCCCTAAATGGTATTATACCTAACTGTCAATTAGGTTTATTCATGTCACAGTTGTGTATGTGGTCTTTTGACTTGAGACACCAAAGACATCTTGTGGATGAATGATCGTGTTTTGATTATGACTTACGAATCTCTAGCCATGAGATATCTAAAACGTCATATATTGGATACGACATGAAGTCCACGAAGATGATTGTGTGATCAAGATGGGGATCATCCGTCCTCGGTATTTGAGGAGATTGGCTCAAGGAATGAGATGCGATGAAATCCTTAGCTAAGGTAGTAGAAATATCAGAGAAGGTGATTTCTATACATATCAGTACTAACTTGAGTGACCGATTATGGTTTGATAGTTGACCGTACTCTAAGTCATTCATGAGTCTAATGTGAATGAAGGATTATACATACATGATAATCGATGATAAGAAGGTTCCATAAGTGAGTTCTTACATAATCTATATCTCTTAGAGTACGTGGTGTAGCTTGGCACCCAACGGGCTGGCAATTCAACCTATCGATTGGGTTAAATCAATCCTTGATTAATTAAAATATATGTGGATGTGGATAATTAATTAAGGTTGACCAATAAAGTGTTATTTGGTTTATAGAGTTATTAACTAATGAGATATATGGACCTAAAGGGTCACACACATAAGGTCTATGGATATTGGTGGATATAGACATAATTATGAGGGTTTTTATGAAAAAAATCTCATACGAGCTGTCTATAAATAAGGGGAGAACGACCACGACTCAAGGTACCTGATAACACGCAATCTTAACATGATAAAACATGATTATTAATGCAAATTAAGGCATAAAATATTGCATTTATGTGCATGTTATCATACTTTGAGTGCATTTCGATCATTCTATGTAATTTTATGTTATAATCTCAAAATGCGTTAATTTAGGGTTAATTATGATGAATTAAAGATTAAAGATTTTATAACCCATCTTTACTTGAGATTATAAGTCGTTTTTAAAGTTAAATAATAGGAGAAATCATTTTTATGAACATTCATTTAATTTTCTAAAGTTAAAATCTTAAAGAAATGAATGAATTTTTGAAATAAGAATTAAATCTCTTGTTATTTAAATAATTTGACTTTTTAAAATGATAGATAATTAAATTTCAGATCAAATGAAAGAAATTTGGATTAATTTGGAGTTGTATTTTGAAAGATATGATTTTAACAATTTTTAGGGATTTTTATGGATTTTTTTTATTTTATTTTTGATTTAAAACGTTAAAAATAATTTTAAAAAATTACAAAAAGTGTTTAATATTTCGCGCGGGTCCCACGTGGATGCGACGTGGCACTCGGGGCCGCGTGGCAGCGCCACACGGGCCCACGCGGCGCCTACGCGGTGTTATATATTTCTTCTTCTTATTATTATTATTATTATTATTATTATATATATAAATGGTCTTCAGCCTTCCCTATATAGGAAGGGTTATTGATCAATATAATCGTCGGGTCTTATAAACCCGACGAAACGCTTTCTTTAATTCCGTGTGGGACTAATCCACACGTTACTTACTATGCAGGTGACGTGGACGCGTACGGGACGTCGGATCGACGGCGCGATGAAAAGACACGCGTCGATCGCATGCGCCGAGGACCACCGAATCAATCAAGGCGCACGTGGCTTAAATCCATGCGTTATAACGGCCACGATTAAAAGCCGGCGGGGAGCATCGCGATCGTCGGATCAAGATCCAACGAGCGTGATTCAAGCGTTTTCATAACGCTTATCAGAGGGATCATCCTGGTGCTCCATCACAAATCCGACGGTCACGACTTAATTGAAATGGTCCACGATGGACCATTCCATCGTAACCGTCGATCGAAACGATCGAACGATTACGCCCAAATATGTATAAATGACTTGTTCTTCGACATTTGTAAGCATTCGAGTTGGATTTCAATAAAATTGAGCTGTCTAGACACCATTCCTCTCGTTTCTCTTGATTCCATCCTCTTCCTCTCTCATTTCCGCATCCACGGAGGGGTTGAAATCAAGATTTGGTGGAGAATCAAAGGAGAAATTGCAGCTTGAATCCACCGATCGCGTTCTTTGTGTTCTTCGTGATTAAGAGGCTTAATCGCCGCGATTTGATCGCAATCGGGGATTAGTGGGAGCGGTTTTTGCTTCCTAATCTGCTATTTATGTTTAATTTCTGTTTAGATTAGGATTTAGAGTTTAATTTCATCGAATTTTAGCTTAAATCACAATTTTTCCGTTCCGAAATTTCTCTCCACTTCAATTTTCGCTTTCTCGGCGAAATCAAGTCCAAATTCGATGATTCTTGATTCCGTGGATTTGTTTTGAAGTTATCTTTCTAAATCCACCATTTTCCCTAATTTCTCACCTCAATTCATCATCCAATTTGACCAAATTCCAAAAGATCTCTCAAAAATACCTTAATTCCTTGTGGATTCGACCCTTATTTACCATTATGCCACTCAATTCGTGATAAATTCCTAAAATTGGTAAGTTTAGAATAATTTTTGACGCGATACCGCGTGAAATCGACGACCTCGCGGTCTCGTCTCGTCAGTACCCATGCAAGCCTTGTGAGAATTCTCTCTTTTCTTCTCTTTTTCTCTTTGGTGAAGAGCTTTGAAGAAGGGGATCCAATTATCCAGAGACCGTGTGAATATCGTTAGAGGCTAGACACTTGAATAGCTTCAAGAACTCCTTCAAGGAAACCTTGTAAGTATATTTTCTTATCCGTACTAGATGATAGGATCATCTATTCTTAGTGGCTTGGTGTTTTGAATATCTAATTCAATGTTTTCCGTTGCATTCGATATTTTGATTGAAATTTCGAAAGTTTATCGACATCAGAACCCAACATCATCACCGACTCAAAAAAATTCGATGGAAATTTTGGTGATTTGGGGTGATTTTGGCGGCTGCCAAAATCGGAAAATTGGGAAGGCATGACGGTCTTGACTTCCTTCGAAATCATAGGAACCAGTGCAGAAGACGATTCCAAATGTCGAGAGATCATTTTGGTGAAAGTTCCCTGCCATCATTTCTCTAGTTTCCAAAAAAATATCCCCCCTTCAAAACACATTTGATTAACACCATATGAGGCGGTTTTTATTTAATTTAATTTTTTTCTTCCAGGTAATCCTTTCGATAACAATCCTGTTATGGACATGAAATTAGATGAGCATTGTGAGAGAAGAGATTTTGGAAAATCCGCAACAATGGTCGTGAAATTTTTTCTAGATCGACTGACAAGGAGGTTTTAGTGGATGGAAAATCGAGCGAGGAGGGCTTCATTTCGACGATGACTTCCTTTCGACAGCAGAGAAATGTCTCCCCCCCTCAAGTTGATTCACTAAGAACAAAGCCAAAGGAGAAGACTCGAGGATTTGATCGAGTCTTCCCCCTATTGTGAGCCTCTTTCATTCTTTCTATTTTAAGAACAGTACCAATTAAGTACTGTTCTAAAAAACAATACTTTGTAAAAAAAACTCGAATAAAAGAAATTTGTTTTCTTTTTCTCTCTACTCGAATTATGAATTCACAAACCACCCAATGAACTCATAATTCATCCCAATGAATGAATAAAATAAAATACAAATTCTCGATGAAATTCTAGAAGATCCGATGAAAAAGTTTCTTCTAAATTTCATTGAAATAGAGAATAAGGAACTGTAAATATTTCAATAAGTAGATAGAAATCATATGATCATCCTAATGAATATATGCATAGATGGCTTTGATACTAATTGAGTGGAACTTGAGTTTGCATCTTGATTTATCCAACATAATCGATACGTAAAACAGAAGTAAACTCATACCTGAATTCACGAAATGATTCTTCATCATTGTAGATTTCTTAAAGTGGAGAATAGTCTTCTTCAATATCCCCAAGATAACCTCCTGATCTCTAGAAGAAATGAGAATCTATCTAGAGGGTTATAAACATTAGGTTACTCAAGTAGATTATGACCTCCTATTTATAGAGAGTGAGAAGAGCTTAAGCCTCTAATCAATAATTAGTTAACCTATTATTGACTAATAACTTATTTAATTATATCTACATATAATTAACCTCCACACACATAAATGAATATCTTAATCACCTTATTTCATATAATTGAATTACTTAAGTCAAAAGGTCAATACACTTTTTTTGCATCATGATCGTAATAATCTACACCATCTTCGCCGACAAGCACATCAAGAGAGAGAGATAGATGCCAATCATGTTATTTTCTATTTTTCTTTATCCTATCATTGTATGCTAGAAGCACGAATGTCTAAAATTATACTATCAAAAATAATTATAATACGATTAATTTTTATCATATTTATCCCTTCACAGGTGCACGTATATTTTGCCTACTTCAACATTAAGATAGAAAAAAGTAGTGAAACGGTTTCCGGAAGCCGAGAAGGAGAATGCAAACTCTTCGGCCATGGCGCGTGCTGCTGTTGCAGAAACCCTTCGACGTCTACCCGCCGCGATCTTCAACACCTCCTTCCTCCGCCGTCAATCCTAGGGTAAGACAACTCTCTTCTTTCGTTCTTTCTTCATTGATTATTAACGACGTTATCGTCTTCGGCTTTCTCGTGGGGCCTATGATTCCGTCTATTGAAATCATAACGGTAATTGAATAAGAGAATAAAGGTGACAGGGGTTTTGGGTTTTGTGTCTTGTTGTTGATAGGAACTGAAAACTGTCACAAGAAGGTACTTGAATGAGAGAATAAAGGCGGAAGAGAATTTGGGTTTTGTACCTTATGATTCATAGGGACTGAAATTTGAGGCTTAAAAATCATTTGAACTGACCTCTCGGTGTCTTAAGGAGTATTTCATGAGAATTATTGATGACATTAAATGGTCTATGTTATATACGGAATTACAATTCTGGTTAAATTTTGTTTTCATGTAGATTTTGCACTACCTGGATGACAGATGTAGGGTCCATAAAGAAACGATCAATCACTGTCAAGAAGTATTGCGGCGAAAATCAGTTGAATGGGTAAAAATGCAAAGGAACGATCTATCTGAGCCAATCAGTGATGTAGATATTGTTGTCACAGTCGGCGGAGACGGGACTCTGCTGCAAGCCAGTCACTTCCTCAATGGCGGGATTCCTGTTCTTGGAGTCAACTCAGATCCAACACAAGCAAAAGAGGTAATTTACTTTGACCCCTATAATTCAACTATAACCATTTAAGTACGTCCATTCTCTGGGTTGCAGTCTCTGGATATAATTTACTTATATCCATGCCTCTGGGTTCTTTGTGTAGGTAGAGGATTTCAACGATGAGTTTGATGCTAGAAGGAGCACTGGATATCTGTGTGCTGCCACATCAGAAAACTTTGAGACAGTGAAGCTTCTGCCTTGCCTTCTTTTCGAGTTATTTTGAAATCTTCTGCCATGCCTTCAGTTGCTTAACCATCATAGCATCTTCATTAACAGGTACTGGATGAAATTTGTTCGGGTCACCGAGCTCCATCCAACATATCCAGGATTTCTCTTACTTTAAATAGTAATATTCTTCCGACGTTTGCATTAAATGATGTCCTTATAGCACATCCTTGCCCAGCTTCAGTCTCCCGTTTTTCATTCCGGTATGTAAATTTTTTTAATCTATGATATAAACATCAAAGTTGCATGTAATTAGTTTTATTATCACATTTCAAGGGTCAAATCTTTGGTTCAAGAAGCATCTTCTCTGGTTAATTGTCGCTCAAGTGGACTCCGAGTTTGTACTGCTGCTGGATCAACAGCTGCGATGGCCTCGGCTGGTGGTTTTCCCATGTCTATCTCATCAGCTGACCTTCAATATATGGTAAGAGAACCAATTTATCCAAAGGATGTTGATTCTATGCATGGATTTGTTCAATATGGTCAGAGCATTCATGCCATGTGGTATTCTGAAGAAGGAGCAATATATGTTGATGGCTCACATGTCGTCTTTCCAATACGGCATGGTGACGCCATTAAGATTTCTGCTCAAGCCCCCGCTCTTAGAGTCTTTTTACCATCACAGATAAAACCATAGTGTGTAGATATATTAGGTTTTGTAATATCATTTTTAATAAATTTATTTATTGATGTTATAGTATAACTCGTTCTTACCACTATGGCAGTCTTTTTGAATTTTCCTGTGATTTATATTGATCGTGATTACCTACCATGGTGACTGTTGATTTGGCAATTATCTTTAACTTTTAAGCTCCAAGAGTTTACTATTATCCGTATTAGCTGACATATTGAAGTCAAAGGCCACGTATTTCCATACTCTGTGGACTTTAATCTAGTCTGGTACATTGTTTGATGAATATTCATTGGAATTTCAATTTCTAGAGCAAGGAAAAGCCAAGTTTAAGAGTATTTTCTCTATGGCTGTTATGCTCTAAACACATTCCAAATTTTCTTCAAATGTGACGAATAACAACGAGAATCAGAAAGATAGTATAGAGTTTGCATCAGAACACAGCTGTGGATAAGGAAATCAGATACAAGGGAGGAATTTATAGAGGGCCAAAAGAGTAAAAGAGGAACATTAGAAAGTGAGTGGGAAGGAAGGAGAGAATTGAGGATGGACTAGATTGTGGAAATAACTGCTTCTTCATATTGCTTGCATGCCCCCAAAAAAAGAGACGGGAGGTGCTATTCTTACATGATCACGCTGAGGTATCTGTCAGCTGTTAAATATCTGGGCCCATTGTTGGAACCCTGTATTAATGTATTGTGATGCAAGAATATAAGGTTTGTTAGCTGCCCCTCTCAGAAATTCATAACCTTGATCATGAAACCTATGCATAGCTTGAAGACACAGGCTTTTGTGGGCCTATTTCTAGAAATAAAGCAAAAGCTCTGTGCGGGCTCTTTAGAAGAGCTCTTAAGTTACTCATTTTGTCTCTTGCTACTGTGGTTCGGCATATCTAAGGACCGGGATGATTGGACATGCTGGGTCGCCTTAGAGACAAGACACCTTTGCATCCTGTCTACCATTTCAAATATGAGAAAGGGCAAAAGGATGTAAAAAATAATAAAAATAATATATATATATATATATATAGATATAACCTGAAGCCTTGTACCTCTTTATGGCTCTCTTGCCATAGAAAGTCAGAGTACTCAGGAGCCATGAACTGGGATCTTACTTGTTTCGACTGAGATTCCAATTATGACGTGCATTCCTCCACAATTCTTCCTTCTCAATGATGCTCAAGACTTTGGATTGTCGATGAGCAAGGCAAGAACAGATGTAAGGCACAGACCTCAACTCTAAAGAGCTGAAGAATCAATGAGCTGGGCACTGAAAGCACAAGAGGATGAAGAAGATCAAAGGTAAATCCTGAAAATTCTTATTAAAACTGCTCCAAATTTGCTGTACTCTCGTCATTGTCCATAATCTCAGAACATTAGTTTGTACTCTTTGAGCAAATGCTCCGACAGTTGGGACTCCCTCACTTGCTTTGAAATAATTGAACATCTACATTTTTCTGACCTACTATATTCATCATGTTTGTAGCTCAATGCATTTAGTTTGCATTCTTGTGGACTTCAATATTTCAACTTGAGAGGCATTTGATTGAATTTGAGTCCAATTACAATGAAATGAAATAATAAATCGTTTGGGTCTTAGAAATATTTTCTCAATAGACATCACTCAAAGTTGAAATCTTGTTAGATTTAACCCATAAAACAAGCCACACAGCTGTCTGTGGGGCATGAAATGGATTTCATGGCCCAATAAAACAAGCCATATGGGTTAGGGGATGAATCAATATATTTTGTTCTATATTTTAATCTCCTGAATTCTCTCATCATCTATTTAAGTCATCCTTTTTAGCTCATTAGTCCAATGGGAAAGTGATGCTAACTTCTCATGCTCATGGAGTTCTCTTTGACCTAGATTCTTTCAAAAATAATCTTTGACCTAGAAAACTCTGAAGGGGAAAGTAGTCTGCTTTTAAGAAAGAGTATGTGTGCTTTTACCTTGGGGTTTATGAGGAAAGAAGTTCCAAGAAAATCCAGTAGCTTCCAATTGATTAGATGGTACTTTTAGCTCTGAAAGATTTGAGCCTGAAGAAGTCATCAGCTAGTAAGACATAAAGGCCACCTATAACCTTTGGCCTAGTAAGCTCATTTAAAACCTAATTGGGTCTTGTGCTGGCCCATTAACCTTGTTAGAGGGTAATCAAAGTCAATGGTCCAAGAATTATAATAAATAGTGGGGTGATCAATAGTTCATCTAGTTGGCCTGTCATAGGTAAAAAAAATAGAAGGGTCAAATGATCTATGGTGAAGGGATTCATTCAATATGCATTAAGGATCATCATCACCTGTGGGGTTCTCAAATGTTTACCTACAAGAATGACTTGGCACATATGGCCTATTGTCATCTTTCTCAACAATGCCATGTAGTGCATGATCTATGGTTGTTTTCATCATATTGTCCCACTTCTTGAGAAATAGACACTATGAGACCGTGTAGCCCATTAAGGGCACAGGTGTAATTCTCTCCCTCTTCTTTCTCTCTTCTCCCTCTCTCACGGTGGGGTGTAGGGTTCCATCTCAAATTCAATGTGAGAACCCAGATCCCTCTTCCCTCCTTCTCTTCATCTTCTTGAATCATGGAGATCTGATTCCACAAACACAAAAAATGGAAAAAATCTTGATGGTATTCTAACATCCCTAGTTTTGCCCCTCTTTTGAAAAACTGATGCTAAATGGAACCCTTCCTCTTTCCTCTAGAATTTCATCCCCTCTTCTCTCTCTGCCTCTCCCCCAAAACTAGCCATCACTCACCCTACAAATATGCCATAGTAGGATAGGGAATCATGATCCTGAAAACTCATGTGCCACTTAGTCTCTTGATTTATGAATTGTAAACCCATAATTAGATAGAAAGAGAGAGAGAGAGAGAGAGAGAGAGGACAATAACGATGAAAGATAGACATAGTATCTAAGGATATTTGTAGCTCAAGATGAGAAGAGGAGGTAAGGCAGAGAGAGAAATGGACCATAAACTAGATATCATGTAACTGATTATGAGCTATCAAATATATTTTTCTGAGTGATGACCCAATCAAATTGATGATTTCGTCACAAGTTTGATCCTTTTTACCCATCCCTATGTGCCAAAAGATTTCCCTTTGTCTTTTCCTTGTCAATTTTCATACAAGGCTCTCTCCTAATAAGGGCCCCATTTTGGCCTTCCTCTCCTATCTAATTGTATGCTTTCACACCTTTAAAGGTCAGGAAAACCCCATTCTTTGTCTCTCTACCTTCCTAGTTGTACATGAGACATGACAATTGCAACATATATGCATGCATGCACATATTTTCTAATTAACTTTAATTAATTATGCATATTCTCACAAAGGAAAGTTGAGTGGCACTAGATATTTTCATCCTTTCGGTGAAGAGATGCCTTAAAAAGCTTTAGAATTTGTCAGAATATTTTTCTTGTCATTTGATTAACAATTTGCATAGTAATCAATGACCAAAATGGTACTAAGGAAGACTTTGAGTCTTGCAATATGACATTTATAAGTTGAAGGCTCTAGAATTCTGCTATATGCTTGTCCATTACAAGGGGAGAGGTGGTTCAAAAGCCAGGTGCTCTTCAAGTCCACTTTCTTGAGATTGCACCATGTTGAGATTTTTTATAAATAAAAAATCCACCTATCCTGAGTTATTTATCCATAGTATAATCAAATTTACGTAGTATTAAATAAGATAAATAAGTGACTCCATTTATATGAAGAAAACATTTTTAACTCTTTCTTCATCTCAACATCAACTAAAATAAATTTTAAATGTGCATATAATATTAATTCCTTAAGTATAAGTAATAAAATATTGATAATGTTAGGTATTCACATGAATGTACTTATCCATTCATAGTGGTAGAATTGGTAATTGACAACGTGTAATTGATGCATTAATTTTCATCATCGTAATGGATTTTAATGAATAATTCTTTCTAATATGATACACGTTATCATTTTTTGTGATATTTTTTCATGCGTTGTGTTATTCTACAAATGTACTCATTTTACATCTAATTAGTGTTGACTATGCATAAAGATGAATATTTCTGTCATACATTGTTCCTTTTGGTTTATATATATTGAGACTAACCCTACTTGACTTTTTTGAAGTTAAGTGGTCAAATTCTCACATTTTAAAGAGTTTTTTGGACATAAGTAAGCATATGGAAATACATGGAGACAAATTGTAATGGAAGAGAAGAGAAAATAACTTCTTCATTGTTTAAGGGCCAAGTCAACTCTATATCCCAAAAGTCAAAGGGTATTAAGGGTCAAGGTGGTCAAATTGTGAATAAAGGTGAAGGTAGTCAATTTAATTTGTTAAATAATTATGGAGATCATCCTATCTCCTTTTGGGAGGCAACCACTTCAGTAAGTCAAGGTAAGTCAAAAGTTGGTCAAATTTCTCTATTTTAAGGAAAGTTGACCAACCTATATAAAAATATTTTTAAATCAAATTATTTTATATTTAAAATGAAGTGGAGGTCACCCTCATAAGGTGAACGTCCTCCTTACTTAAGAAGGAGTTGGGAGTCATATCTTTTAGGAGGTGGGGCCCACGTCTTTAGAAAGGGGGGTTATTACCTCCTTTTGAGGAGGGAAGACTCTTTCTTTAGAAAGGTATTGGGTCATCTCAATTAGGGATAATATTACCTCCTATAGGAGGTAACCACACCCTTGGACGTCCTTGGGGTGATGCATCTCCACCCTTGACCATAAGAGTGATAGATCTCCACCCCTGATCACCAAGAACCCTAAAAGACCCTCTCTATACAAGGTAATATTTTATCTCTCCTCTTGTTTTTTGTCTCTCTTTTAGCATTGAGCTACCAGAAGGAAGAGGAGATGAGGTAAAGGCCCCAGGAGAGCATTGGTTGATGCTTAATCTTGTAGTGGATAAGAAATCAAGCTAGCATTGTGATTGGAGTGGATTGAGTATCACTCGGCCTAGTACAAGCATCACGAGGGATTTGTGTGACAATCTGAATTGAGTTTTTGCTTGTATTCATCTCCTTAAATAATAAATTTGTGTTTTCTTTTTCTTTTTTCTTTTTTTAATATAGTGGCTTTGATATTATCCACACCCGCAACTCTCTCTCCCTATCGTTGCGCGCCAATTCGTCGATCTGTCACTATCTTCGGCTACTCTTCTCACCTTGCCATCATCGCATCCCCATTTCATTTCGTTTTTACATTTGCATTTTTTTCTATTTAAATTCTGATTTCTCTCTTTATTAAAAAAGAAACCTAAAAACTATCACTCATATTCATCTCTACATGCCCCATTTATGCTCGCACTCTTTTGCACGCTCTCACTTCTTCCACGCTCTCTCACCTTTCATTTGAACGTCTAATCCCAATATCTCCGCTCCCTGTAGATTCAACCCTTGCTTACACTATACTAAGTAAGGAAATATAATTTTTATTACATGAAATCGATACACAAACAACGCCGAAAAATATGTGTAATCAGGCTCATAAGTGATTTAATCAGTACAATCATGTTCAAGTAATAAACATTAAGCTATAGATTTGACTTAACAATGTCCTTGTTTTCTTTCCTTATTTGAATTTTTTTCTTCTCTTGACACACATTTCACTTGTCTTTGAATAATTCTTTCTAATGATTTATTAGTACTTGACCATAGTTGAATCTATATGCAAAGCATTCAATAAGATGTATACATAGATTTTAACTTTGACACGAACATGCATAAAAGATTCTCATAATGCTTGCTCTTGTAATAATCCAGCATAATTCTCCTCTTTTAACCTGACATTGTCCAAACTCTAGAAAGAACTTTTTTATGAGTTTTAAATAATAAATTGTTTACAATATTACCTGTAGTGTTAAAAATACCTCTTATGGCAGCTGGCCAGATCTAATTTTTACCCATCAAATCATTGTGATCATGATTGATACTTGGTTGATTGATTTGTTCGATCAACCAACGATCATCTTGATTGTTGATTGATTGTATGTAATCAATCTGATGATTGATAGATCTAAATGTGATCAATATGATCATCAATCACTTCTCGACGATCACTGCACGAAAAAATCTGACAAAAATTTAACATAAATAAAGAAAAAAATTAAACTTTAAAATGACAAAAATACCCCCCGATCTGTTATTATAAGGGACTAGTGTCTACCCGATCTGAAACAGATCGGGAGATGAAAAAATTTTTGCTTTGTTCAGCTGAAACGTGTAACGAAATAGCAAGCGCCTGAATCTTCATCCGCCCGCTCTCGGTTATCATTAAGAAGTGGGCGGCGCCAATTTATCGTTACCACTGTAAGAAGGTGTTGCCCGGGACGAAGGAGGAGAAGGCGTTTGGGAAGAGAGCTGGCCACTATTACGGAGGGGAGAAGACACTGCTGGAGGCTCTCCATGGGAGAGGAGTGTGTACATAACACTTCTCGAGGGAAGCGACGAGTCGCCCTTTTGAACTCCCTACGATAGCGAGATTTTTCCCGACGATCAGCGTGATCTCGCACATGAGCAGGCGTTGTCCGCGACTCCTCATCAGAGCTTTCGAGACAATGACGGGCGCCACGTAATCGCTCCCGCTCGGCAGCAGCGGCCTAACAAAATGATTATTTTTTTGTGAAAAAAAGCTGGTAGGATGATTCTACTATATTCATTAAAACCTAAAAAAATAAAATCTGAGTTTAACCGCATTAATAGCACAATAGTTTATTCAATCAAATCGGGTCATTGTTTGCGCTGCCACCTCCACCGCCGTCTTCAGAGGCTGCAACGGTGCCACGCTGCAGCATTTAGCCGCGTCGGTCCACAATGATGTCGACATCTGCCTCGTCACAATGACGGTGCCACGCAACCGCTCCCGCTCGGCAGCAGCGGCCTAAAAAATGATTATTTTTTTGAAAAAAGTGGTAGGATGATTCTACTATATTCATTAAAATCTTAAAAAAAATCTGAGTTTAACCGCATTACTAGCACGATAGTTTATACAATCAATCGGGTCATTGTTTGCGCTGCCACCTCCGCCGCCGTCTTCAGCCGTTGCAAGGGCGCCACGCTGCAGCCTTTAGCCGCGCCAGTCGACAATGATACTGCCATCTGCCTCGTCACAATGACGGCGCCACGCAACCGCTCCCGCTCGGCAGCGGCCTAAAAAAATGATTATTTTTGTGAAAAAAGTGGTAGGATGATTCTACTATATTCATTAAAACCTAAAAAATAAATCTGAGTTTAACCGCATTAATAGCACGATAGTTTATTCAATCAATCGGGTCATTGTTTGCGCTGCCACCTCCGCCGCCGTCTTCAGCCGCTGCAAGGGCGCCACGCTGCAGCCTTTAGCCGCGCCGGTCGACAATGATACTGCCATCTGCCTCGTCACAATGACGGCGCCACGCAACCGCTCCCGCTCGGCAGCAGCGGCCTAAAAAAATGATTATTTTTGTGAAAAAAGTGGTAGGATGATTCTACTATATTCATTAAAACCTAAAAAATAAATCTGAGTTTAACCGCATTAATAGCACGATAGTTTATTCAATCGATCGGGTCATTGTTTGCGCTGCCACCTCCGCCGTCGTCTTCAGCCGCTGCAAGGGCGCCACGCTGCAGCCTTTAGCCGCGTCGGTCGACAATGATGCCGCCATCTGCCTCGTCACAATGACGGCGCCACGCAACCGCTCCCGCTCGGCAGCAGCGGCCTAAAAAAATGATTATTTTTGTGAAAAAACGTGGTAGGATGATTCTACTATATTCATTAAAACCTAAAAAATAAATCTGAGTTTAACCGCATTAATAGCACGATAGTTTATTCAATCAATCGGGTCATTGTTTGCGCTTCCACCTCCGCCGCCGTCTTCAGCCGCTGCAAGGGCGCCACGCTGCAGCCTTTAGCCGCGCCGGTCGACAATGATACTGCCATCTGCCTCGTCACAATGACGGCGCCACGCAACCGCTCCCGCTCGGCAGCAGCGGCCTAAAAAAATGATTATTTTTGTGAAAAAGTGGTAGGATGATTCTACTATATTCATTAAAACCTAAAAAATAAATCTGAGTTTAACCGCATTAATAGCACGATAGTTTATTCAATCAATCGGGTCATTGTTTGCGCTGCCACCTCCGCCGCCGTCTTCAGCCGCTGCAAGGGCGCCACGCTGCAGCCTTTAGCCGCGCCGGTCGACAATGATACTGCCATCTGCCTCGTCACAATGACGGCGCCACGCAACCGCTCCTGCTCGGCAGCAGCGGCCTAAAAAAATGGCCATATTTTAAAAAAGCACGCAAGATGATTTTTCTATATTGTTTATTAAGTCCTAAAAAAAATCAGAGTTTAACCGCATGATTAACACGATAGTTTATGAGATCAATTGGGACGTCGTCCACGCTCCCACCTATGCCGCCGCCTTCAGCCCTTGATTGGGTCCGACATACGCACTGTATAAGAAGGTTGTGGAGATGTCAATTACTTGGATAGACTGGTCCATTATGCGTACTGGATAAGATATCAATCACCTTCTCCTTTGTCGCAATACCGGAATGCTTGGAGAGACCTTCTGTGAGAGAACCTTTAACATGATTCATTCCCGATCTTGGATCTTATCTGCAATGGGCCGTGGTCCCTGCCTCAAAGATAATACAAACTCGATGAGAATTAATAAGAAGGAGAAGAAATGAGGGCACATAGTGAATAAGAATTCTATCCTTCACAGACTCACAATATCCTTTTAACCATTGGAGGAACCAGTGAGAGCTTCAGTGTACACTACATTGCGCATGACATCAGCTTTACCAAATTGGTTGTCACCGAGAAGAACGTGAACATGTTGTGGTGAAGTAGCTCTTGAGAATGCTACGTAAAGTTGGCCGTGTGAGAAGGCATCAGTATTCAATGCGATTCCAACATGTCGCAAAGTTTGCCCTTGGCTTTTGTTGATGGTCATTGCGTATGCAAGGCGAATGGGAAACTGCCTTCGCTTTACTTCGTACGGAAGTCCTGCATAGAATGATATGAAAGAGGTATGGTATACATTTTGAATATCAATCAGTGTTTACCTGCGTCTTGCGAAGTAATAGCAATGCGGGGTATGAATGCTCGATGTCCCTTGTGGTCACCAGTCATCACAGTGGCTTCAATGACACGCAGTGAACAACGTTCCACTAATAGCCGTGTTCCGTTACAGAGCCCATTTGAGCGGTCCAAATTACGGAGTAGCGTAATTGGTGCTCCAATTTTCAACTGTAGGCGGTGTGGTGGCCAGCCGTTGGGTTCAAGCCTGTTAAGGTATTCAATAGGAATGATATTTGCTCCTGCTGGGTCTGGGATGGAATCTGCACTTAGGAAGATATAATGCTCGCCAGAGATCTGATTCAACACATCTGTGTTGAGCTTCTCAACTTCACGATTCAGCGGTGCAAGGATTGCACGGTTGCTGTAGTAGTCAACATCATCATCTCTCCTCTCTCGTTGCCTGAAAGCAAGGAAAAGCACAGATCATTAGGGTTTGTTTTAATTAAGTGATATGATATACTTGAGTTATTTGAAATGATGATGTATAGCTTACTTGATCCCCGGGTATACTCTATCAATAAGTGATGCTCTTCCATGTTCTTCGTCCCTCTGTTGTTGAACTATCATACTTTTGGGACACTTAATATATCCTCCGGGCTCACTACTGAGACGATCCTCGCCAAGGGCTAACAACCAGTCAGCAAAAGTAAGACCTCCAAGTTCTGCATTTTGTTGAGCAGATACGTCTTGAGTGCGCATGTTGATCCGCAAGTGGAATATCTGAATGTGTTGCCAGATGTATGATTCCTTGATTGATGCCATGACAATTTGAGGTCGCGATCCCTTTGGAACAACCGGCAGGAGTTGACGAAAATCACCGCACATAACGATAATAAGACCACCGAATGGATGGTCGTTGTCAAGAATATCTCTGAGAGTTCGATCAAGGGTTTCAAATGCCATCTTGTGCATCATTGGTGCTTCATCCCAGAGAATTAACTTTGTTCGTCGTAGAAGCTTCGCGAGGTCCGATTGACGTGTAATCGCGCATTGTGACGTCGGCGTAAGCTGTAGTGGAATTTTGAATCTTGAATGAGCTGTCCAGCCTTTGTCTAATAGTAATGCTGCAATCCCCGAAGAGGCGACTGGCGAGAGCAATATCATTTTTTTACTCCGAACACTTTGGAGGATGATGTTTTTCTAGGTAAGTTTTTTTCCTGCACTCGGCCCATCAATGAAGAAAACACCATGATTTCCAGCTTCGTAGGCATCGATTATTGCGTTTCGTGCAATTTTTGATCTGCGTTAAGAGTTGGGATTGCGGCTTTGAGTTTTTTTCTTGCAATGCCGGGAAGGTCTCGTCTCTAGCTGGTCCCCCGATCAATCTAATGGCCTCGATGTGCGCTCCGCTGCGAGTCCCCGATCCGGTTCGTGTAGTCCGTAGTCTACCAATGTCTTTCCCAACGTTCTTGCAAGTTCATCCCGAATATGCAAAAGTGCGAGGCTGTAGATTTGGTCTTCGCTTGGAACATCAATCCCATGTTGACGCAGCCGATGTGCGCAAAGTCATCTGATAAGTTGACTTTATGGTCCTCCCACGATGTGAGGGATTTGGCAGGGGGGCCCATGGGTAAGAATAGTGATGAAGAGTGATCGTAGTTGTGAACCAGTTTGCATCACACTTGCTTCTGTAAGACATTGATGCCATTCATCGTCGCTCTCATACAACCCACGTGCAACGCATGCAGCTTTGAATGTTTCGCACACATTGCCGTCCACTGATCTAATGTCCTCATATGATCTTGCACCTTTGACAACTGTGAGAAGTGTGCGTAGGAAGAACCGTTCTCCCCCTGATGGGCCTACGAAGTACATGCGGCCAATCGATGTGCCTCTTTTTCGCGTGTTCCATTTCTTCTCAGTGCTATTCCAGGTGAAGTATTTTGGCATGTCCTGATATAGGGTATCACGTGCGAGTGCATTGATGTTGTTGATGACGAAGTACTCACAAACCGGGTCTTATAGTGGGCTGTTCGTGATACGACGTCTTCTAGTGTCTCCTCGGCCGCATTGAATGTGATTCGGTGTTCATCTGGCAAATGAATTTGCAAGCGTGTTACTGGTGGTGATGACGCGTGCAGTCGAAATTCAAACCGACGCCAAATTGCCTCCGGCGGTGAGACGTAGCGGGCATTAAGATACTCGCTTTCAACTCGTCTACAGTGCCCTTGCATCACAGACTCGTGGCACAATCGTGTCCCTTGTAAACGTATTTGAAGAGGTACTTCACCGCATGGATTGTAGAACACACCTAAAAAAATTTATAGAAGAGTTGTTTGCGGGGGATTTAGTGTATGGCAAAGGGAAATGATACTATGAATTGAATACGTACTCGACATTGATATGAGCATTGTACTTTGTTGCAAGCCACAAATTATGAGGCACTACCCAACGGTTGTCGATGGTATGGCCACGTGTATTGACATATGTGACATTGTTATCCTCGCGACGATATGATGGATATCCATCATCGTCCATCTTTGTCTCACTATTGAATTCTCGAGGATAGCGCTTTGCTGCATTTCCCGTCCTTCATGCATGTGGATTTCGGATTGAGAGCACCACATGGTCCATGGATCATGGTCCTAGTGATTGTTTCATAGGCAATTGGGTGTGTGGTGATGTTTGGTAGCTCAGCGACACCATAGTATCGATATGCGTCCGGTGTGCGCATCTTTGAATCTTCGTCAACGATGATCAGCATGTGGACATGGGGAAGTCCACGTTTCGAACTCTACCACCCAAACTTTGCCAACCAGTTTTCCAAGTAAACCTTTTTTTCAAGGTCGCTAATGAGCTCCTTCGACTCATGTGGAAGACGCGGCCGACCGTATCTCGGTCGATCGCCGGCTACTTGTCCTCGGCGTAAGTGATTGAGTTATCTCTTCCCATTTTGTATTGCACGTAAATGTGAGGAATATGTCCGGTTTGCCGCAGTTTCGCACAATTCCCATGGCATCTTGATAAAGCTGTGTCATCTGTCGCGGACCTCCCGTAAAAGAGGACGGGAGGATCAGCTTCTGACCGATTTGTGCTGCATCCGTGTCGCCCTGGTACATAGCATCTTGGGCGCCTTTGTATATATCGACGCGCAGATTATTCTGATGTTGGCGGAGAAAGTGGAGACGGTTTTCCTCTCGCGCAGCATATCCGCTCGACAATGAATTGCTGCAGCAGCACGTCCGGCTCGAAAGATGTGCTCGCCATGACGTGGGTGGAGGGTATAGCGTGAACCGACCGAGCGACACACGTTTTGATCCACCACGTCCCCCGTTGCTCCTTGAATGTTATCGTAGGGGTTCTCCATAAAGCCACCCGCATCGTTATCATAAGTGAACCCCGTCGCTGGTATGTTGGGGTGCCAACCATCACGTCCATCCTGGAAGAGGAGGACATAGTGCATTGGGAGGTAAGATGGGTGTAGAATTGATATTCGTTGGAGTGGCCCACCCTTTTTTTCTTGACGATGATGTCACGGGTAATCTCTTCCGTATCTGTCCCATCTCCGACCATTATAGCACCAACTTTCGTTTGCAGTAGGCGTGTTGTATCTACTGGGAGTCTTTATTGCGTAGAGTCACCAAACGTAGTGATAAGGGTGCTGTCGGGTTGGGAAGACAGCGTCGTCGAGCATTCTCGTATAGTTGTGCATATGGATTGACGTCATGTAACATTGTTTGTAATCGGTGAAGAATATTGGGGTGAAGTTCTTCTATGAAGTTGAGTCGGCATTCCTCTTGCATCTCGTGGGTCATGAATATACATCTCGTGCGAATTTTGGTGTCTCTCCTTCACTGCGTAAGACTCCCCATACGGTGATGTAATTCACCTTGAAGACGATACGTGTAAAACTCCGCCACGGGCCATACTTTGATCAATATTGGCACCAACAGCATGTGAAGGCAAATGAATTATTGTACTTTCGAATATGATTGCGGAATTGCTTGGCTTCTGCTGTCTGCCCTTCTAGTAGATCTCGTAGTGGAGACGGTGGTTGCGCCAAAGGTGGAAGACTTACTTTGCCACGAGGAGCAGCAAGTCTGTGAAATTTGGGCGTCTCGGGGTGACGATGCGATGCGTTCTTCAATCCAATGTAGCGCGTCGCAATGGGCACAACGTATGGACATTTGTCCCATTTGGTGTCGAAGTCTGTCGTTTTTGCCGTCAAACGGGCGCCGTCCTTGAGGTAAGTTAGTAAATGTTGGTATTTGGTCTTCACTTGCATGTGAGTGTTGATTTGTCTGCAAGTCTACGATTTGTTGATCCAGTGTACTGTCCGCATGCCTTTGTGCCACTCCTTCCTTGTCCCGCTGTAATGCAACACATTCAGCACGTCTAGTGCGCCGTGTGATATTGTTCGATTCGCGTTGTGCATCTGACATGCTCGCGCGACGTTGACGGGCGAGCATGTTTCTATGTTCCTTTACATCATATGTCCCTTCATTTGACTCCATGTGAAGGCCTTCTTTTGGTTAATTTGAAGAAGGATCGCCGAACATGGAAGACGCATAAGAGAGTTGCATTTTAATGCGTGCATTAAATAATATAAATTAAACGAAAATCAGAGAGAGAGAAAATCGAAAATATGAAATCAGAAATCGGAATTATGAAATTGGAAATACATAAAACTAAAATCGGAAATCGGAAAATCAGAACAGCAGAAAATCGGAGATATGAAATCGGAAATACGAAAAATC
Source organism: Lemna minuta (assembly GCA_024174645.1). Classification (NCBI taxonomy): domain Eukaryota; kingdom Viridiplantae; phylum Streptophyta; class Magnoliopsida; order Alismatales; family Araceae; genus Lemna; species Lemna minuta. The sequence continues at coordinate 7,880,108 of CM044109.1, forward strand.
TGAAATCGGAAAATCGAAACAGCAGAAAATCGGAGATATGAAATCGAAAAACGTAAATATGAAATCGGAAATCAGAAATACAAAATAGGAATGGAAAACCAAGAAAAACAAATTGAAAAACGAAAATCGGAGAGAGAAAATCGGAAATATGAAATTAGAAATACGAAAAACGAAAATCGGTGTTCGATAAATCAAAAATCAAAAAATCGGAACAACAGAAAATCGGAGATATGAAATCGAAAATCGTAAATATGAAATCAAAAATCGGAAATACAAAATAGGAAAACGGAAATGGAAAAAATGAAAATCAGATAAGACAAATTGAAACATCGTAAATATGAAATCGGAAATACGAAAAATCAGAAATGAGAAAATACAAATTGAAAAATGGAAAATACAAACTGTAATGCAACACATGCAGCACGTCTAGTGCGCCGTGTGATATTGTTAGATTCGCGTTGTGCGTCTGACATGTTCGCGCGACGTTGACGTGCGAGCATGTTTCTACGTTCCATTACATCATATGTCCCCTGATTTGACTCCATGTGAAGGCCTTCTTTTGGTTAATTTGAAGAAGGATCGTCGTACAGGGAAGACACATAAGAGAGTCGCACTTTAATGCGTGAAATAAATAATATCAATTCTCATTCAAATTGGAAATGAAAATTGAAATTAAAGTCGTAAGAAGTAAATGAAAATTTTATATGATATAGATCAAAATAAACACTCCTAAATCTAAGTATGAATTCGAGAGTAACATCATCATCCATGGTAAAATGTTAAACATCTACAATGCCGAGCAGCATCATTAAATCTTATCATAAAATCATAAAAGTCAAAGAGCAACAATTAAAATAATAAGAAGACAAAAGAACAGTAGAGAATTGTTATTTGAAAAATTAAAATAATGCAGAATTGAGGCTGACCGGCAATGTGCAGAGTATGAACGCGCAGATGAAAAAGTGGAGGCTGTGAAAGGTTCTGAGAGAGCGCGAGAGCTTCTGATGAAGAGATTCTGAGTGAGCGAGAGAGAGAAATACAAAAAACGAAAACGGAATTCGAGTAGCATAAATGAAATGGAAATCGAAATCGGTAAATAGAAAATCGGAAACGGAAAGCGGAAAATACAAATGGAAAATCGGAAATCAGAAATCGAGAAATCAAAAATCAGAAATCAGAAAATCAGAACAGGAGAAAATAGAAAATTGGAGAATCAGAAATCTAAATCGGAGAATAAAAAAATTTATATTTTCTCTTCAAAAAATACACCACGAATTCGATTACAAACGAAATACCAAAACCGAAAAATACCAAAATACCAGATGGAGAAAACAAAACGAAAAGAAATCGATTGTCTAAAAAAATGAAATCAGAAATACGAAAAAACAAAAATCGAGAAATACCAAAAATGAAATGAAAATCGAGAAATACAAAAAAACAAAAATCGAGAAATACCAAAAACGAAAATACGAAATCGAAAATACGAAATCGAAAATACGAAAAATGGAAATACCAAAAAACATCATGAATTCGATTAAAAACGAAATACATCACGAATTCGATTAAAACGAAATACAAAAACCGAAAAATACCAAAATACCAAATTCGTTTCCGGATAGATAGAGAGAGAAGAAGAAAATAAAACTATTCGATTAGAAACATCACGAATTCGATTAAAAACGAAATACGAAAAAACAAAAATCGAGAAATACCACTGCAGATCGGGCAAAAATTTAAATCGTATGTTTTCGACATTTACTCCTCGAACTGCTGAAGCTCATGAGATTTTAAATTTTTCTTTAATCTTTAATCCTGTAGCTGAATTGTGGCCTCGTCGTTGCAGCCAAACAAAGTTCAATTTTCTGTTACCTTATATACGCTTCTGGATCGATTCATTATATTTTGAAAAAGAAATTGACCGATCCAGACCATTACATCTCCGTCACTGTCAAATATCTGCTTCTGCGCAAGCTTTACAGTTTTTTCTTCGTCGATAAAGATGATGATCCGGACATCTACTGAACTCTATTTGTTCATGGCATCGATATTACTCTTCGCTTAAAGCAAATCATCTTTATATCCCACGAATCATCTTCTCTTGTTATTTCGATGACAGATCAAAGATTTTACGCAAATGATTTTTTCCACAAATTTTTCCATGCCTAGGAACAAAATTGAACGTGAACGTGAACGTTATACAGCGGGGGATGCAAATTTCTACTTCCTCTTCTTTTCTTCTACCGGGCGACTTCGCTCTTCGTCCTCCTCAAGGAATCAAGATCCGCGGCAACGGCACCCGCAGCGCGGTGTCCTGCACCCTGATTGTTCGGCGATTGCAAGTATTGGCAGCGACAGAAATCCACAAAACCAAGGGACGCACCACGATGGACCTCGGAGGTGGTTCTCCGAATAAAACTGTTGTCGATGTCGCCGTTGCGACGGTGGTCTTCGCTGTAATTCCAGTCCAGGCCGGAGATCCAGCGAGTAGGACTCTCCGGTAATCGGGCGTACCTGCTCCTCTTTCTTCTCGCTCGGAATGCGCGGATCATCAGAGGTATGAGCCCCTCCATGCGTTACCACAGATCTCTTCGGATAATTGCCACTGCAAGTATCTTCCGTCCTTCGCTGCCGCAGATCTCTTCCGGATATCGTGCAAGCTTAGATGTCTTCTAGTTCCCGCAACAGCAGATCTAATCCATCACAAGTTTACGTACTTTTCTTTCACTTATTACCTCTGCAGACAGATTTTTCCGGCGCTGACCGAGATAAATAGGAGATTACTTCTTCAGCTTGACTACCTACACCAGTCGCACCGCCGTTTCTTTAGGGGGGATCTACAGAAAGGCTAATCGGCATTCCACCTAGACGAAAAACCCGGTCCAACTCGGCGGATTATGCATGCGGATCTTTTTGGGCAGGACTATGCCCAGTAGTCCACGTTCGTCGATCGCATCCATATCTGACCAATTTCACGAATTTGAACTTGAGGCTGCAGAGTTCCTCACTCACTGCCGCTGTCTTTCCCTTTGAAGAGTTTGATCAGAAGGTCACCAGGGCTGAGTGAGCTGGTCGCACTCACTCTTGCCAATAAAGACGTGTAAGGAGGCTCCAGAAGTGAGGGACTGCACGTGGCTGATGAACTTGTCCAATATCCATGGGTAGTCTTTCGCTTAGCTGATGTTCCCTGTTTGGAAGATGAATGCGGATCTTTTTGGGGAGTGTTTGGAGGTGGCTGAGGGTTCATTTGATGCTGGATTCACACTAAGGCTAATCGGCATTCCACCTAGACAAAAAACCCGGTCCAACTCGGCGGATGGTTGGTGAGTCGAAACAATGGGCAGGACTATGCCCAGTAGTCCACGTTCGTCGATCGCATCCATATCTGACCAATTTCACGAATTTGAACTTGAGGCTGCAGAGTTCCTCACTCACTGCCGCTGTCTTTCCCTTTGAAGAGTTTGATCAGAAGGTCACCAGGGCTGAGTGAGCTGGTCGCACTCACTCTTGCCAATAAAGACGTGTAAGGAGGCTCCAGAAGTGAGGGACTGCACGTGGCTGATGAACTTGTCCAATATCCATGGGTAGTCTTTCGCTTAGCTGATGTTCCCTGTTTGGAAGATGAATGCGGATCTTTTTGGGGAGTGTTTGGAGGTGGCTGAGGGTTCATTTGATGCTGGATTCACACTAAATCTGTAGGTGCCATAAGATCGTTCATGGAGCGCAGGTCCTGGTGTCTTTGAACAGGAAGTTGTTCTATCATCTGAAATCTTTTCTTTGATGGTGAAGCTGTGAGTCAAGCTACAGTTTGGTTTGCATCTGATATCTGAGGAAAGAGGATTTCATGCAGGTCTAGAGAACTCTGGAGAGAGAACTCCAATAGCCAGAGGACTGCATGGAGTTCTAGAGAATTTTGTGAATTTCTAGAGAATCATGGGGCTCCAGAGGATTTGACGTAGTTCTAGAAAATTCAATGTTTACAGTCCTGGATAGAGAATTTCGTGGAGTCCTAGAGAGTTCTGGACAGTAGATTTTGATAAACAAAGGAGGGGTTTTACTCTTTGAAGCATCCAATTCCATTCTTTAAATTCTTCGTGAAGTTGTGATGAATGAAGGCAAGATCATCCCAGCTGTGAGCAGTGTTAATAGGTGACTTGCATTTGCCTTAAAGATTGTACTTCAGCATCCCTATCTTGATGACTTGACTTCTCTGTGTGTCAATAGCTGATGAAGCTCTCCGCTCTATCTTCTGTAACAAACATGACACGCATCTCACTTTCCCGGTCCAGGAGAGTGAGGGATCTGCTCATGCTGTATGCAAGTCACCAAAAATCCAGTGTCGTTGAATAACACAAATGAGAATGAGAATCGACAAAAATTGTCCAGTATCGACAAAAATCATTGAATGAGAATCCAATGATTTCCCCATCTCTCACTGTTTCACTGGATGGACATCTCTCATTGGTAAATAGGGGATCTCGCCGTCAAACTTAGAGTTTCTTAGATTTTTCAAAAAATTTCACTCGATCTGAAAACCGAAAAAACGATCGGAATCGGAATCGAAAACCTCCGAAACACGAAAAAACGAAAATCAAATCGAAATCACGAAAACACATCGAAAACACGAAAATATCAAATCGAAATAGGAAATCGAAAACACGCAATCGGAAATCGAAATCAAAAATCGGAGTCGGAAACCTAGGAAACACGAAATGAAAAATAGAGAGAGAGAGAGAGAGAGAGAGAGAGTAAGAAACCTACCTTCTTCAGGAGAAATCGGGGAGAGAGGAGAGGTTGCGAGGAGCTGCTTCTTCAGGAGGTCGGGGAGAGAGAAGGTCGGGGAGAGAGAAAGTCAGGGAGAGAGAAAAGGTATGGTTGAAATTCATAATAATAAGGTATCATTGAAATTCATCTAGCTATCTAGCTATAACCATAATAAGGTATGGTTGAAATTCATAATAATAAGGTATCATTGAAATTCATCTAGCTATAAGCAGGGGTAAGAAGGGAAGAAAAAAGAGCTTCACCAAATGGGAAAACCTATTCTATTATGTAATATAAGATAAGATAAGATAAGATAAGATAAGATAAGATTAACTAGCAGGTTTTGATCGCTGATCGACTGAAGCCGACTTAACATGATGATCGGTGGTCGGGTCGACAAATTCTATAACGATCGCTCACTGTCCCCGAGGATCCTAATCGTAATTAATAAATAATTTAAGAATTTGGTATTTCCAGTTTTCTACAAAAACGACCCAAGTGAGTGCGTGATTGAAAAAATGGCATTTAATTGTAAAAAAACCAAATTTCTCTTAAAATTAAGGCCCAGTCCAAATTCTCGAAAAAGTTGGTATTCTACATATTTACCAAGCAACCCTCTGAATCGCTTCCTTTCCCTTCTGCATAGAATGGCCGACTTTTCCACGGTCAGTATGCGTGACGATTCTGAGTGTTTCTATTGAAAATTCTTTTATTTTTAGTAAATCAACCTCGGGAAGATTAAGACCCTTATTTTTCCTGGATTTTCCCTTTTTATCTGTTATTTCTCATCTTTGGATCACTTTTCTGGCGAGAAGAATCGAGATATGTCTTTCCGCGATAAGAAGCTATATTGATCGGTTTACTTTGAGGCTTGGAAAGATACTTCGAGAGATTAAGATGGTAATTGGAGTTCAAATTTGGAGTAGAAGAGGATGTTTAGGATGTTCAGAATTTTAGAGTTCAGAATGTCCTATAGAGTTCACTAATGTCTTTAAATAGTTTTCGTTTTCTTTTATAAATGGTGCGATGCTTGTCCCCTCCATTCCTTCGCAGATTTTTCATTATTTTCCGTGGAATTTTTGTGGGTGTGCACTCTTAAATCAGCCTAATTAAAACGGTTCTCGTTGAAAAGTGTAAATTGATCACCATAATACCCATTCAGGTGGAGGAATTGGCGGGCCTCGTAAAGGATAACTTGTCATGCAAGCATCTTGTCCTTTCAGTTGAGGAAATGCTGATCGACTCTCTCCAGAACAATACAGAGTATGTTTCATGAGTTATCTTCACTTAATTTTTTTTTTTTTGCTTTCCCTTATTTTTGCTTTCATATTAAATTATTGACTGAGAAGTACTTTTGTCATTCACATAAATTATTGACCTAAGTGCTTCCATATTAACTTTTGTCATGTTTAGCAGAGTTCAAGATTGTGCTTTTCTAGAGGAACCTAACTGTGCCCCACTGTTTTTTTTTAAACTGTTTTGGGGTAATTACTCAAACAAGAGGTTTTTTAGAAGCCGTCATGTCACTTCAAAAAGATATTGGAAAGGATAGATGTACCAATATCTCGCTCTCTTTCAATATGTATATATATATATATATATATGTATATATATATATATATATATGTATGTATATATATATATATATATATATATATATATATATATATATATATATATATATATATATATATATATATGTATATATATATATATATATTGAAAGAGAGAGAGATAGATATACATAGGAGGAGAGAGGGATGTTTATCTACATTGAAAGGGGGGTATATATGTATACGCATAGGGGGAGATATTTATGTATATCTACACTCACACTTAGAGAGAGAGAGAAATTGAAAGGTTTTTCTTGCCCCAATTTGGTCATATTTTTTGGACTAGATCACAGACTCATGGTGTATTCCTAATCATATCTCGCTGATCTGATCTTATTCATATAATGCCTGAGCCATTATCTGTTAGACATTTCTGATTATCAGATGCCTATATTTTACTTGTCTTTTTTCATAAAAGAACTTGAGAAATTTTTACGTGATAATCTTCAATTCACTGGTAAGCATCATTGATTATTAATTTCAGCTCCAATGGGATCATCCAGCTTGAACCAATGAGTTCCTACCATCGCCTTATGCTTCATCGTCTTGCAGATATCTTCGGGTATGTAGCAATGAGTTCCACCAGTGCCTTATGCCTCATCATCTTAAAGATCTCGTGATTTATTCTAGTTTTTAAACAATGACATATCGTTGTATAGCTCAAGAAATTTTGTTCTTTCTTGTTTTAAACCATGTTTCTGCACTAGATTTGCTCATGAATCTGTTGGAGAGGGAGATGATCGCCACCTAGTCTTACAAAAGTGCCCAGATTCATCAATGTATGTCCTTTACTTCATTGTTGATGCTTGTTTAGCCAATGATGTGGATACTAGTGTTGTTAAACTTATTAACTATCTGTTTTCTCGGGTACTTTGTTATAGGAGAATTCAATAGTTGCATGATGTAGAAAATTTCATGGCTTGTGAAGATATGAGTTGACGTGTTGGAGTCTTTGGGTTTGTGAAAATTGTGATTTTCCCTATCTAGCTCTGTGGATGATGATATATTTATGTCGCATGTAATTGAAGGTTTTAAAATACTAGACTTGTAGAATTAAGAGGTAATGTGGTCTGAAGATGTTTACATTCCGCTCTCCCTCCATCTAGTATTTGTTCATTCTTCTATCTAGTCTGATGCATCTATTTGCATTCTTGTTTTAATATTTTTATTTATTTATTTATTATTATTATTATTATTATTTTTCAGACCGCTCGTTCTTGTAAGTGACATCCTGTTACAGTATGACGAATGTCATCCGCCAACATCATCTGCTTACATCCTTAAACGGGAAAGCTCACCCAAAGGTAAGTTAATGCGTATTTAATTTTTATGTTGATTTTTCCTTGGTGTTGCTAAAAATTGGGTGATATCTATGGGTATTGTTTTCGTTTGATTATTTTTATTCAGGAGCTATTTTTTAAAAGTCCATACTCGAGGCTCATTTGTCTTCCTATGGATTTTTCTTTTTTTATCTGCATTTCTCTCTGCATATATATACATATATATCAGTCTCTCTGTCTATCTCTCTATCTGCCTATCTATCTGTCTACCTATTTGTTTATGTATGTGTCTATACATATTATATCCATCTGTCACTCCATCTATCCGTCGTTTTTTTCAATCTGTCCGTCCTATATTTATATCAATGTAGAATATTCTCCTTTCCTGGATTTCATTTTTTTAACAGCCTTGTCAGATCAATGAATATGGATTGAAGGAACATTATTAATGGAAAATTTTAAAATGCAGTGAATTGCATGATTCCCAAGTTAAGAGATAATAATTCAAGAAAGTGGGTAACTGAACAGTAAGACCACTGTTGACTTTTTGCAGGAATAGATTCAAAGGCGATTACTTCAGCTTCTTTACTTCCAGTTGAAGAGCGTGAAATGGCTTACATTGCTGCTCGCCAACGTATATTTTCTTTAAATGACAACTTTGTGGAAGAACCAGTGAACCCTAAACCAAGGCCCATTCCGGCAGCTGCTCGCCGAATGATCGTTCATGCTCTCGGCCAGCGCAGATCTCCTCTGACTCATCAAGAGGCAATGCAAGAGTCTATGGTCAACCATGGAGAAGGTTCATCTGATCATATAGTTGGGACTCAGGAAAGGGGCCCGCCTGTAAAAACATCTAAAAATGGTAGCTTTTTGGGAACTGGAAACTTAGAAAAAGAAAGAGCTGGGGCGGCCAGAAGAATCTTTGCAAATGCTTTGGGTTTGGGTTCAACCCGGAAAAGTCAACCATCTTGAACCGTGGAAATCATATTTCACAAAAAGGGTGCTGTCTTGGAGTAATCTCAATGAGTTGACGAACCACTTGGGATAGGAAAAGACAATGACATTCAATTGTTGACTGGTTGACAGATCCTCAGCATTTGACACGCTAGATGGTTTTTGAGTGAAAGAGTTGACTTTTCTCGGAGAAAAAAAATCTGTTATTCAGGTGCTGTCAGATCGTCTACATGGAATATTAAGTTGACTTTTTCTCTGAGGAGGATGGATTTCCTGAAAATGCGTGTGCAAGTTAAAGACTCAGATGATAAGAGGCGGGCATTGATGGAAGGTGATCTCCTCAAATCTCAAATTGAAACTCTATCGCGTAATGTGTGGATACTTCTCTGTATTTTCTCGAGGGCTCAATGGATTTCCAGTGGATGCTCAGTGCAGCGTGAGAGAGAAAGGGATAGAGAGGTAGCTTGCTATTTATCATGTATGCAAGATTTATTATATTTCGTAGTCAATGATTTCAAAGTTCATTTCATCAACAATGTACCTGTTATTCATCATGTATGCAAGATTTATGCTTGATTCTTTTAGGAACGTAGGGCTTCTGTGGCTTCTGCCTACATTCTCTCATGAACCGCATGTCTACAACCATTAGTCAAATGATAGAGACTAGAACTATGATCCAATTGGATCGAGTGAAGACAGCAAAAGTGCTAGGGTTCAGAGGTGTTTTGGTCAATATCTTTCAGGGGTTCATGCTGCTGATACAAGACACGATTCTCATAAATGTTGAAGAAGCACTTCATGCTATCCTTTGGAGGTAGGGGTTCGAGATCTTTGTTCCCATACTACCGAGCATCTTTTTTATATGAATTGGTGATGATTCCATCTTTGCCATTTCTAGGTTTTCATGACATAAAAATCTCGGGCACCAAATTTCTAGGTTTTCAGCCTTTCTGTCTATCCATATTGGGCTTCCCAGGGGCCCATTTCCAGCATTTCTTTCTTTCCGTATTGGGCTTCCGAGCTCCCGTTTCTGCCTTTTTGTTTGGCTGCCATATTTCTTTCATTTTGGACCCCATTATTAGTCCACCGCAGAACCATTTTCAGAATCCTTTCATATCATCTTCATAGCATCATGTGCCCCATTTTGAACGGAAATTTAATCTATTGGGATCTCTTCTTGGGCCACCTTTGTTGGGTTCATTCTGAACTACCTGTTATTGGGGCAATTGGGCCACCTCTTTTGAGTCTTTTCTAGACCCCTTTTTGGCTTAATTGAGCTACTTTCAAGGACCTTCCAAACTACCTCTTGTTGGGCCACTCAGGGTAACCTCACAGGATAACAAGGATCATTAGTGCAGGAATGATCCTTTATAGGTCTACCAAGACTAATTTTTTCGGTCCACACTGACATCTTCTAAGGCCCATTGGGCCACTTCTAGATTACACTACTTGTGTGTTGACATTTGTGATGCTGATATTACTCTATGTTTCTATGAATTCAAAAACCACCAAACACCCCCCCCCCTCTTGCATGCTTCAACAACTTGGGTTCTGTTCTCAAGTGAATTTTAGGTGCATTTAATTTTTTTTTTATATTTTGTAGTTTCATATTCAATTATAATTTTTTAGGTTGAAAACAAGTAAATCCCATTTTTTTTGGCGAATGAATTCGATATATGCTTAATTTGCGACCTTTCATTATTCTTTTTAGAATCAATAAACATATATGCATATTTGAAAAGCGAACCTCATTCAATGTAAAAGTGGTACATGAAAATTAGCTTGACTTGGATAGCAAAAAAAATTTGTGCATGATCCACCTTTTTGATGGTCCACCTTTTTCTCTTGAAATTGAGTGACATAGAAACATGAATTTCTACTCAAAGATGCATTGTAATCATATGTAAGTACTTATTTCTTGCTCTTCTATGGTCCGTCCCATATTTCTATTGAGTAATATCCACTAACTTTATTAAACTAATATAAAGTTATATACTTAAAATTCTTACTTGGACTTACTCAAAATTAGTTACTAAATTATGACTTTAAATAGCATAGTTATTGTGATTTAAACAATAACTTGAATTCATGATGAAAAATTTCCAAATTTCTCTTAAAGTTGATCTATTAAAAATTATATTAGCTGAATGCAATTTCTATTCACAGAGGATTTATTGGTGTTCCTAAAATCAAATGCTTACAATGTTGATTTAAAACAAATACATTTGACTTTTATTCATGAAGTCAATGTTAGAGTCAGTGGTTGATGGTGAAGGATTCACTTCATGTTTTCAATGAACTCTTGAAACTTCAACCTTGACTTACAGGCAGTGAAAAAATTCACCAATTATGGATGGTGAACAATCATTTATTCGGCCATGTCACATACTAACTACTCCCATACCTCCCGACAAAAGACTAAATTTATTTTAAAAAAAAACGTTGAACTCTTGCCTAAGAGGGAAAGAGGAGTTCCCTACAAGTTACAAAGTTTAGCTGGTAGCTATACTTGTCAGTGCTTTATGAATAATGGGTTTATTTATTTCACCATATTATACTAATTACAATTTTAGAGAAAAAAATATAAGGGAAAATTATGGGTGTTTCTACCATTTAGAAATGTTGTCATGATAAATCATAAAAATTTCCAATATTTTTACAATTTAGAAATGCTATGGATACAACCATCTAATGCAAGTAAATAGCAATTTTTTTAATGTCATTCTTCTCCTGGCAAGAACATTCCTCTCAACTCTTTCCTCGCTATATCTCCCAACCTCTCCATCAATACATTCTCTCTCCTTCCCCTATAAGAAGGTGACATTGCCTAATCTCCTTTCGCAATGTGATCTTGCATTCATTTTTTGCTGATAAATACATGAAGAGTGTTCTTTTTGATGGTGTCTTCATCGCAGACACGATGAAGCTTTGTTGGGAGGATTGTGCAAGGTTAGCCTTGATCCAATGCTAATTGGGCCTATATCTTGACATATCTAGGTTAGTAAAGGGTTAAGGCATCAATCCAACACTAATTTAGGACATAATTTCACCTTTTAGTTATGTCTTAATATTGAATTTTCTCCCTCATGCAATATTTTTTCATCCCTCTAACTTGATTATATAATTTTTCCATGGAGACTTGCTCGATGTACATGATTTGGGCTTGTCGAAAAAGGTCATCTCATCTTGTAAATAAGTATATATACTATAATTTAGTTTTTTCATTATTTGATACACCAAAATTCATCTAATTTTCAAAGATCATCATTATGCTATCATTTTCCTTATCTCTAGTGAGTTGAATGTTTTTTTATGCATGTTTTTGTGTTTTTGATTTTCAAAATTTTATATATATCAAGAGGCTGGTGTAAAATTGACAAGGCCAAATAAGTATAGGACAATATAGGGGAACATGTGCCTCCTCTAGATGAATACTCTAGGAAACCCTAGGAAGCTTGCACCAAAGATCATGTGAAAAAGGTGAGATAAGAGGAAGAGAAGAGTGCATAAACTCTGATATGGGATACATGACAAGGCCCTTGCATAAGGCCACACTAAGGAGAGAAGATAGAGATAGGTAAGGTTTGGGTCTTAATGGGATATCTTAGTTTTTAGAAGCCAAAAATTTCATTTTAATGTCATCATGCTTTAATTATCTTTATTATAATATTATAAAAAAATATTGATAACTTTATTTTCATTGCAATTTTCTCCCAATTTCTCCTAAAGACATCTTATTTTCGTTGTAAATTTTCTAGCAACATGTTTGATGGTCATCAAGCTTGATATATCTCAAATATTATACAACTGAATTTATATAAGCCATTAAAGGTTTGATCTAGAAAAAAAAAACAAGATGTCTTGGGCGATGAACGTGCAATTGAATGCGGAAACTATGATTTGTATCCAAGGGGGCAACTGATTGTGCTATTGATTTTCATCCAATTATGATCTTCCTTTAATTTTTGTGGTTGGGTGGGGGGGGGGGGGTTAATAGACAAGACACAATATTGGCCATCACAATTTAATCAAAAGAAGATCATATGCTTCCACCCCTAATCAACCTATAGGAAAACTCTGTTCTTATGATAGAACCAATTATGGAAACTCTTGATGATTCAACTAAAATGTACATCATTATTAAGAAATCTATTGATTTATTTGTGATCTAGACTCATTTTTGCATCCATTGTGCACTAGAAATCTATATTTTGACAAAACATTGAGGAGAATTTCCTATTTAAACACTAATCGGACCAATTATCATATATAGTTAGATTTAGTATATGAAGCATAGATTAATAGAATTTCATGGATCCCAATAATTATCTTACACAAAACCTATGATTTTCTCTTAGTAAGTTCTCTTTTCAAGTTTTCCATTGCGTCAAGTATGATTTGCCTCAAATTTGATTCATTTGAAAGGTCTTTCATGACAAATTTCTAATTATAGATTTCCATGAAATTTAAATTGTTCCTTGAAATCTGATCGAATTTAAAGAAGTCTTATAACAACCGTAAACTATATGAATTTCAACCCTTATTCACGATCATGCAAAATCAATCATCAAATGAAGCCAACTTGGACTTAATTTTTTAACTCTTAAAAGTGTGCTTCAATGACCACACAAATTCAGCCATGTTAATTCTCTACGAAAAGTCCATGTAGACGAGTGCCATCTTGGAGACATTGGTGAGCTATTTTTCACTATCTCCCATGTCTCTTTGTCTGTCGTTGACAAGCTATTAATTAGTGATCTGACAATGAACCATATTGATCGATCAATCGACCCCATTGATCAACCAATTTTTTATCATGATCAAGGCGATCTGATTGGAATTCCTTTCCCTAGTTGTGATAAAGGATTCGATTGTAGTTAGGGATGGACAAACACCGACTGGAAGACCATAAATCAGACTGGACCGAGAGCGTCGGTCTCTCAAAATGGTCTTGTAACGGTCTCAGTCCAAGTTCAGTCCGGTCTTGGTTAGGGATTCTGATGTAGGATATTTTAGAAATAATAATATATATAGATATGATGATGTAATGAAGGGGAAATGAATGAAATAGATATGATTATCTACTGATTTTAATTATAAAATAATCCTACAATCTGATGGAGGATCTATGAAATGATATCAGTATGAAATATTAGTATTTAAGGAATGTATGGTAAGGAAGATATGAATAAGGGTAGAAGAAGAATTAAGATAGGAGGATGTATAGATAATAAGAATGGTCGGTTTATGAGAGAGGATAATGGATGATGACAAGGAGATAAGAAGGATGTAGTTTAGTTATTGATGGTAATAAAGAGGAGATATATAAGAGAGGATAGAGAAAGAATGAAGAGCGGTGAAATGAGAAAGAGATATGGAGGAGTATAGAGAGATAAGATGATAAAGGAGAGTCTCGTGTTGGACTTAAGATCTCAGAGCGAACTATCAACACGCTTTAAAGGAGAGGATGAATACCTATTGGAGATGAGTAAATGATGCTTCGGATTTGATCCAAATGACAGAAGATCTCCTCGGTTTTTTTCTCTGACAGGAGGTGTATGAAAGTGAAAGAATGGGAGGGAGAAAAGCGGGGGAAGATAGAACTCGGTGATGAAGAAAATGCGGGGGATGGGTTGACGGAGATACGGAGATGAACATGAACACAGGGTAAGTAACCAAACGTAACCAATATTTCATAAAAAACAACTATCTTCTCCGTCTTACAATTCACGTTTATAGAGATAGAGAGGAGGGAAGTTACGGTGAAGAAAAGTTTCGAGAAGAGAGAGGCAGTTGTCGGGCGGTTTTGACAGTGATAGCACCTCTTTGGAATGCCTCTTCAGTGATGTATTCTTCGCGGAATGAAGTTACGCTGGAGGAGTTTAAAGAATGCATAAATCTTCCTTGATCCCGTGAGAATTCATGGTGGTTACGACAACTTCTATGTTGTCTCTTATCTGTTTTCGAGTCTGTAGAAGCGTTGACATTCATACGACGGACTGATGAGGAGAATTTAGCTCCCGAAGACAGGCCATCGATAGGTTTATTGGATGAAGGTGGCGACGTGGAGAGGACGCGTCGCGCGATAGCCGTCGAGAATCGATGTCGGGTGATTTGGATTGCTGAGGTGAGAACAGATTTGCCGATGCTCACCTAGCGATGATTCTCGTATTTAAGTTGACTCTGTGATTGTCCTTCGGAACTAGTTATGCTTGATGATATTCTAGCGGTGAGCCGTCCAGACAAACGGCTCCCTATCGCGATGGCGAACTGGACTAGGATTAGATCGACGAGCACGCCGACAACTGGGAGCGTCCTTCCGGCGAGAAAAGTGGCGACCAAAAAAAGTAGAAAATGTTGGTTTCTTACACTCGGAATTGCACTCTCTCACTATCGGATTCAAGAAGAAGAAAGAACGAAAGAAAGAATGATGATTTCACTCGCACGCACACAACATTGTTTACCGCATACACGCCTTAAAATAGGCAAAACAGAAAGAAAAACAAAGGAAGAAGACCGTAACGACCATAACGGTCTGAGCGATGACGTGGCTTCACAATCGCCGTTATAACTCCCCGAATCCGACGGTCTTTAAAATCTACCTCTTCACTTAACACTTCAAATCTCATCTAAGCCTTTTATTCAATATTGGACGGTAAAAATTATATCCTTTAGAAAAGACTTCATCAGGACTATTAGAGAGAAATAGAAATGCCGGAGTTGGATATGAGAAAAATCGGCTCTTTCAGAGATCAGAGCTGGTGAATGAGGAAGAGATTCAATGATATCAAGCTTCCGTGGTTGATTTTAGTTGACCGGGCTTCGTAATCCATAAAACCCAATCGGCTGATATGACAAGAAAGTAGTTTTTGCATTATACAGTCATGTACGTCGGGAAGTCTTCGTTATTTCCCTTTGAATTCCATGCGTGTCGTGAAGCGTGAGGCTTGCCTCCTTAGGTGTGAGACAGCGTGGATGCTTACAGAATCGATCAAGTGAGTCATTTCCGTCCTTTAAAGTTTCCACTTGATCGGTTGACGATGAGAGGTCTTCCTCGCAGAAGCCTGATAACATGCACTTATAACTTAAATTATTATCCTAATTAACTCATATTCATGCTTATTTTCTGTGAATATGATGCATGTTATCATACTTTTTAGGAATTTTCTCCATTGGTATGTCATTTCACTAAAAGTTGATATTTATGCATAAATTAGGGATAATTTCATGCTTAATAGATGATTAATCTTTTGTTAAGTTTAAATTAATAGAAGTTAATCTCTTTTATTAAATGATTTTTGACTTTCGTGCATGTTTTGAAGGATAATTTCAAGATGAATTTATGATTTAGAATAGTTATTAAGAAATGAGTTAAGTAAATTCTAATTCATCTTGATTTCTTCTTTGAAAATATATTTTAAATGACATGATGTTAAAAAGGAAGAAATTTGTGATCCAATGGAGAAAATTTGTATTAAAAAGGAGTTGTATATTTTAAGTTATGAATTTTTGAAGTTTATATCCTTTTTCCGATTTTTATTTGATTTTTAAATTAATTTTTATTAGGTTTTTCTTATTTAAAATCGCAAAAAAGGGAGTTTTACTTACCTGCAGGTGATGACGTGGCAAGCGGAGCCAGTTGGCATGCTGACGTGGCGCGTGGGACCGACGCGTGGATGCGACGCAGCACTAAGGCCACGTGGTAGAGCCACAGGTGGCCCGCGCGGGGCGCAGGTGGCGCACAGGGCGCGGACACGTGGCAGGAGGCCACGCGTGTCCACGAGTCCACACGAACACCCGTGTGGGGCGCCACGTGGCAGAGAGGGTCAGCAGATGGAGGGCCCACGGGTTAGTGGTCCCTAGTTAGGAGATTGGGGCGGTAATGCAAATGCGTTACCACACCCCATCTTTTAAGCTTACCCTTTCCCAATTTTTTCTCCGTGTGGGACTATGTTCCCACATGTTTTTTATGTTGCAAGCGACATGGCGACACGGATGGCGTCGGATCTAAGTGGAAACCATCGATCAGGTGGACCCGTGTCCACGCGATCATCCATCAACGCACGTGCGCGATATTGTGTTTAAGTGAGATGCTGCATGGGCGACACGTGGCAGCGTGAGGTAGCATCAACTTTCATCGGATAGTCGTCTCACCATCACGACTTTGGCTCACTGTGGCGACACGTGGAGCTCTCTGGCGCATCAGATCTTCATGAGATCACGGTTGGCATCTAACGGTCGCAATCTTTTGCGACTTCTAAAATCGGGGAGCATCGCGTGGAGTTTTCTGGACGGTTTGATCCTCATCAAACGATCGCGATGCAGCGCGATATTGGAACTCAATAAGGGCGACACGTGGATTCATTTGATGCGGCGATCACCATCAGATAGTGGACGCCTCATCACACGGTGGATCGCGTCGAATGAAGAACACGATCGATGCGCGATCATGGCCCGATCAGCGCGCGATCGTGGCTCATTCAGCGCTAAATCGGGAGCCATGAAACCAGTACATCAAAACGCTCCCACGACCCCATCAAACCGCTCCCATGACCGCATCAAACGGCCATAAATTCCAGGCAAAATTTCCCTTTAAAAGACTATGTATTTCTCTCTTGTTCTTCAACTTTTGATCAATTCGTGAAGCGAATTAAGCGAATTTCGAGGAAGATCTCTAGTTCATCATGATCCCCCCGCGTTTAGACTCGATTGCTAAGCAATTGGAGCGGGATTGATCACGAATTCCTCCTTGATTTCATCAAATTTTCCCATTGAATTCCGAACGTCCACGAGGAAGAATCTGAGCAAATTCGCTTCAATCCACAAGAATTGAAGCCCCATTATTGCGAAAACCGGGTTATTAGTGAGATTTGATCGATTATCAGGAGGTAATTTGAGTTTCTTTTAGATTTAGAAGTTTAATTTTACAAATTAGTTCTTAGTGTTCTTCATTTTCCCCAAATTTGAGTCCGAAAAGTTTCTGATTTTGAAAATAGGATATCTCTTTGATTATAATTCTAAATCACTTGATTTTTGTTTCATTCGATTTCTCTTTTCATCAGATTTCCGTGGATAACAATTCATCGAATTCGGAGCCCTTCAATTTGACGTTTGACCAAGCACTATTCATCTTTTATCAGAAGTCAAATGTTGACTTTCGGGGTCATTTACTTTCAATTTACAGATCAGAATTTGATTATTTTGGTATCGTTAGATTCCTCTGATTCTTAGCTTTCTATTGACATAGAAATTGAAAGATTGGGATTTCATTTGGCTGGTCAATTTGAAGATTTCCTCTGAGATGTTCATTTCGGAGATTTTCTGATATTTGATTTTTAATAATTCATAGTAAATCCATTTCTTATCCAAAAATCACGAATTATATATCAATAAATTCCATTTTCTCTCTAGTTTCTAAATATATAATTTTCGTAAACTTTTGACACTATTTGATTCTCTGATTTTACAGATTACCTATTGTTAGTCAAAGTCAATGCTTTGACATTGACTTTTGATTTTTCTCTGTCAAACCCGAGAATTAAATTCTTAAAAATTCTTATTTAGCTTATTTATATCATTCTCACTCATGACTTCTTATTTTTACTTATTTAAAACTCCTTTTAAACCTAAATTTGACCAAGTCAACTCTGTAATTAAAGTCAACCCTACTCTTTGTGGATTGACCCGATACTTACACATTACCTGATTTTATATCTTATCTTTGTGAGTTCGGTTTTATAAATTTTGTTTGACCGGTGTTTTTGTGATTTAACGACGCATAAAAATGCTTCGTCAATGCCCTCAAGTATCTTCAAGGTGCTCCCTTGTTCCACGTCAATAGGATAGAGTTTGCATGGCATATTCTGAATTTGATGGTAATCTTGGACAGTTGTACGTCGTGAAGATGATGTTTTGGTAGATCCTTAACACTTGAACCGATGGGTAGTCCTCAGTGAGAACCTTCGGGAGACTGTTGCGTGGATGATAGTGACGTTAGCTTAATCTTCGAACGTTGAGAGTCCATTCGGTGAGATGAAGTAGGGTAGAGATTGAGCGATATTAAGCAGCGGCTTTCGGTGAGAGTAAAAGTGAATGACTTCAGACGGCGAAGCCATGTAAGCTTGCTCCCGAAGAATCCTTCCAGAAAGGTTTTCTGACCTTTCCTATCCATTTTGTTCAGGTTGGACCATTGTTTCTGGGTCAAAGAACTGATGGAAACGGTTGAAGCTGCTCTTTGTTGACTTCTATCTATAATTTGATAGAGTTGACCGTGGAGTGGTTGTGGAATGCTTCATGTGCTTTTCAATGCTCCATACTGATCTTGAATGAGATTGAGACTGAGATAATCTTCTTTGTTGGAAGCTTCTTTGATGTTCCTCAAAATTTGACTTCATACCACTGTCTTCATTTTGGATGATCTTCATAATTTGCTTGAACAGTCTTGACTTAAGAATCTTCTTTCATGGGAGATTGACTTGAAGTAGAATCCGATGGCAATGCTTACATAAGTACTATTAATTAGATCTCTCCTACTTCTATCTAAGGGAGGGTTTCAAAGAGAAGGACATTTAATAACAAAAGGATTTCGTACTAATTTTCTTTGAGATCATTAATTATAACTATACAAGGTACCTATAATATAGTGGATAAAGTTTGGAAAATAGGGAACCTATATCAAGGTAGCAGGTGGTTGACTTGATCCATTCAAGGAATTCTAGGTTTCTAAGGATAGAAGGTTTATTCTCTTTGACCAAGTCAATCTTTCGATCAGTGTAAAATAGGAAGGAGGGAAGATAATTTCCCTTAAGATCTACACTCTCTTTCAATTAATTAGAGAGGTCTTCTTCATCCATTTAATAAATGGATAATTTTTTAAGTTGGTGGATAGAGGAGGAGGAGGAGGATAGGTTCACTTAGAATCCTTGTGTTCATGTTTGGAAATAATTCACCATCAGATTCTTTGACCGAATTAAAATATTCAGCCTTCCCCAATAATTCTCCGAATTTGCTCTCTGAACTCTCTACTATCATCGATCTGCTCTCTCCGATTTGCTCTCCGAACTCTCCAACTAGGTAAGCAACAAGCGTTCTCCAACTCCCAACTCTCTTCGATCTGTTCTCTGGACTCTAATATGTTCTTCAGACTCATTCTAGTCTGCTTTCTGCTCTCCACCCCGCACTTCTATATTAGCACGTGGAGAAACCGGCCCCGCATTTCTGTATTAGTACAGAGAGACCCACAACACAAGTACATTGAGGAGGAGTCCAGAAGCTTCCTCTAGTAAATAAACTCCTCGTCGGATAAATCGGAAGAGAGAGAATTTTCCGGAATATTGGAGAAGATTCTTGATGGTTTAATAGGAGGGAGAAGCAAATGGATTTAATTACATTCTGACTTCTTATTTAAACGACTATCTTGATGATTTGCGTCATTGCGTGGAACGCATTGCTCGAGCTCACTAGAGCTTTAGTGCCCTGAGCTTCAGTGATTTAATCTTTCCTTTGATTTTATGGAGGAAAGATGAATGCACATGCGAGTGATGGAATAACGACCCGTTCTCTCTCTATGGTGGATGACCTGAACACTTGATTGATCAGGCAGAGTGGAAAATCCCCAGACCGCACCAATAGGAGAAATTATTTTATGAGGCTAGATAGTACACATTTAGAATGACCAGAGTGCGACAATCTCCATCGTCCGAAATTGTTGACGAATTCCATGCACGAGTGGAGAATCCAGATACCATCAATCTACTATTCAATCGTCGATCTTCTCCTCGAAGACTTTCGATAGTAGGTGAGAGAGAGAAAGGAAAAGGATAGAGTAGGACTGTTTCAAAAGGATAGAAGATAACAAATGTGAGGCCAAGGAAATCAAAAAAAGAGTAGGACTGTTTCACATGATCTTTGCAACTTCTCTATCGAAGTTGTCTTTTGTTTGGGAGGTAATTGGAATGTAGAGGTGCCCCCAACGACTGCCACGTGTTAGATTTTTTCAAGTATTGGATAGATTTTCTTTGTTAGATGTAGAAGCAGAGGCTGCCTCCAAAAGAATGACTTTTATGAATGAAAAAGGGGCCGGTTGGTCTTTGAAGTCTTCACACCAATTCCTAGTGAAATTAGGCATCCTCGTGAGGTAGTAGGCCATATGTGAAATATGTTGATGCTCATGGGGTTCATCATCATCTGCTCAACTAGCCGTTATTCAAATCTCCCTCTTCTCTAATTCTTAGGCTCGTAATATCTTATGATTAACTTTTTCCCTTTAAAGCTAATTTTTAATATAATTTTAACCTGTCTTTTAGATTGCCATTGATGGAATCAATTGGAGATGAGATATATTTTATATTACATTGATCTCTAAAAATATATGACTATAGCTTACTAATGTTATATTTTTTCTTTTAGATTGAATCAAACAATGCATCAACATTTGTTTCTACAAATTCTAGTACTTCAAGCTCTTCTCAACGAAGAAAAGCCTCACCAGTTTTAATACATTTCATGAAGGTCATAGAATATGAGCCACAGGTAAAAAGAAAACCAATCTTTCCTGTTGCTACAATGCTAGATCCATCTTTGAAATTTGAATATATTCCGACTGATGAGCAAGAATATATCATAAAGACTTTGAAGCATTTTCTTCAATTGATGTTTGTCCGCCAATATCGAGTACTTGCTCACAAAGTGAGCTGTTATCCAATACTTCTATAACTTGTTCAAAAATGATGGTTGAATTGATGAAGCAGAAAAGGAAGAAGAACATAAACATCTGAGTAGAAAAACAAATATCTGATGAAATATTTGATTATTTACATGAATCTCAAGTTGAATGTTCTCATCTCGATGCTCTACAATGGTAGTCTAACATTGGGTCTGAAAAATATCCATGGCTTGCAATGTTAGCAAAGGGGTTTCTCTCAGTTTGTGATTTGAATTCTCCATCAGAGCGTCTTTTCTCATCATGATGGGAGATTATAACATAAGGGGAAAATTATCTCCAAGAACTATATCTATTTTGATGATCTTAAAATCGTGGGATAAAAAGGATGAAGCAGATAGTGATGAAGAAGAATTTGGTGAAGATGCAAACTAATTTTCATGTTATCATGCTTTCTTCTTCTTTGTTTCAAATAAGTAAGTATCATTGGTAAGGTTTCTAACTATGAAATTTTATTTTATTTTTATTAATAGATGTTGATATGTTTATCTCATTTCAAGTATGCTTATCCATGGTCAACAGGGACCGAATTTAAGCCGAACCGAACCGTGACCGAGGTTGACTGAGACCGAAACCGAGACCGATTTAAGATGTGGACCGAATGGTGTGGCAAAAATCAGACCGTAACCAGGACCGCCCAGCTCTAATTGTTGTCGACCTTACATGAAAATATCTTGGGACCACATTCCCACACCCACTTTCTAGTTAGAAAAATGACACGTGTCCTAAGAGAGGACAAAAACTTAAAAGATAAAATCCTCCTGTTGGGCCCCATGGGCCGCAGTGCGTATCGCTTTGCACCGGATTAGATCACGTTTTCTCCTGATCGTCCTTCATCCCGCCC
Organism: Lemna minuta; assembly: GCA_024174645.1. Taxonomy (NCBI): domain Eukaryota; kingdom Viridiplantae; phylum Streptophyta; class Magnoliopsida; order Alismatales; family Araceae; genus Lemna; species Lemna minuta. The sequence goes on from CM044109.1 coordinate 7,902,281, forward strand.
CGTTCCCGCGCGCACTCACGGCGACGAACCGCTCGCCCTCGCAATACAAGGCCATCCTCATACTTTCCTCATTTCATCGTCCGCTCGCAGAACATCTTTCGAGTAGATCTCTCTTTCCTCGTCTGGTGCGATGAGATCCTCGCATTCATTTCAGGTGTCTTGTTCCCACTCCTCCTTGTTGCTACTTCCCGGACGCCGAATTCAGGGATTCCGCATTCCGATCAACGTAGTTAGAAGGAATCGCTCTGGTTTTCCGGGATCCGCGAATTCTTCTCCCGGAAGGTTGATTTGTAAATGTGGTGGAAGGGAGACCAACACTGTCGAGAAGATAAAAGGAAAAGTACGCGTTCGCGTAAGGTTAGATCATCAGGTGGAATTCGGCCAGAATGTTGCCCTATTTGGATCGGATAAGGCGATTGGGGAATGGAAAGAGGGATTCCCGATGACGTGGACGAAAAACGGCTGGACCGCGGAGTTGGAAATTGCTGGAGGAGCTGTCTTTGAATTTAAATTCGTCGTGTTATCTGGTGGAGGGAAGACTAGATTTTGGGAAGAGGGAGATAATAGAGTTTTTGAGGTTCCCTCTAATGGAGTGTGTGATATTGTTTGTAAGTGGAATCAGACCGGAGAGAGTGGGAATTTGGTGGTTGCTGACGAGGATAATTATGGGAGTTTAGTATCGGAAGAAGAGGAAGAGGAGGATGAAGATGGCGGGAGCATGGACGTTCTTGAGCAAAGTTCTTTTGTGGAGAATTGGCAGGGGAAGTCTGTTTCCTTTATGCGGTCTAATGAGCATAGGAGCAGAGAGAGCGAGAGGAGATGGTCTACTGAAGGTCTTGAAGGGGTTCCGTTGAAGCTAGTGGAGAGTGATCGTGATGCGAGGAATTGGTGGAGGAAGGTACTGTCTCTTGGACTTCGATTAAAACCAAGTTATAAACACAAAAGTGCTAAACTTAAATTTATTTATTTATCTCAAATAGTTAATTTTCACTAAATATCTCCGCGAACATCATGCACTCGCCAAAATATTCAATGATTATTATACTTTTATACACATGCAGCTAGAAGTGGTTCGTGAGCTTTTTTCTGGAGATCAGGATAGCGGAAATCAGTTGGATGCCCTTGTTTATTCGGCTGTGTACCTAAAGGTTTTTATTAGAAACATTTATATTTCACTATTTATTTTTAGCTTATTTTGTTAGTTTTCATTTTGAAACTATGCAGTGGATAAACACCGGGCAGATTCCTTGCTTTGAGGATGGAGGGCATCATCGTCCCAACAGACATGCAGATATTTCCAGACAGATATTTCGTCAGATTGAGAATATTTCGTATAAAAAAGAAGCATCACCTCAGGTTTTTTATCATTTTTTTCTGGATGATTACTTTTTTTCTCAGAACATTTTCATGATTTTCTTTTCTACCGTACAAAGTGAAAGGACCCATTTTCCTAGAATTGTTGGTATTAATAGAAAAGTGACTTCAAGTTCTTCTAGATATCATTTGGGAATGTTGATATATTCTGTTGCTTATTTTCTAAAAAAGCAATCTGACATCCTTTAAAAAAAAACAATTGACCTCAAGAAATCCTTGTCTACTCTCTGTATTGTTTCTGAACATATCTTACGATCCTAATTTCTGGTGAAATCTTGCTTCATTTATTAATTTCTACTTTGTAATGAATGTTCATGTTCTCTACATGATTTTTTTGTAGTCAATAAATTTAGTGTCTGAAAAGAACTGTAGCAAAACGGTGTCAAAGTGATGGTCCCCTATTGAGAGAGGGCAAGTCAGTCCCATCTGATGGGCTAGTCTTTGGGTGTCCCTTGGGGCCCTAAGTGTGTATATTAGTTGTGCTGATGGTTTCTTTTCTTGGTGGGGGCCCAGGGCGGGGGTGGGGGGGGGGGGACGGGAAGTGCCATCTGCCTCTGACCCTGAGTCCTACACATGGGAGGCATTGTGGAAGGAGAGGAGGGAAGAGAAGTGGCGAGGGCTTGGCGATGGGAGCTTGGTAAATCTCCCTGCATGAGCCCTCTCTCTCACAGCGCCATCACTCTAGAGGCTCTCTCTTTCTCATGTCTTCCCATTGCCTCATCTGTCCTCTCACATTCCTGCATTTCTCCTTAAATTTGGGTATCCTGCAGAAGAATTGGCCCAAGATTTTCGTCGTTTATCATTTTATTTCCTCTGGCTGAAACGGGTCTTTTCAGTTGGTACACCTGCCACCAATGAAGAATGTGGAGTGGATAATCAGACACATGTAAACTGCAAGCCAGTTTAACACAATCAATCTAGAGGCAGATGATGTTCATGAGGAGCTTTGTTGTCTGCCCATGCTGGAGGAGGCACTAATTTGGATGGTTGAGTAGAAATTCCCTATCGATCAGATGTTGAGAAATTGGCACAGAAGGTGGCCCAATTGTGCATGGCACTCAATGGGAGTGCACTTGCACCATCCCAACAAGTTATCCAAGATCTGGTGCATCAACTGCCTTTCCTGATTCACCAATTTCTCCCTCCTACAATGATGCCTGCATCTCAGGTGAATGACCTCCTTTGAAAGGCATTATATGAGGGTGTATGAGCCTCAAGAGCTTCCTCTTTCTCTGTGGGTAAACTGGCCTGGTGGATTTATCTGGCCAAGCTGGACTTTGAGATTCATGGAACTCCAGAAAAATGAAATCTAAGCTTGGGGGCTTAAGGTTGGCTTGAAAAGTACTCTTCAATTACTGGTTGATAACCCCAAAGGAACCGTTCAAAGACTAGTTGAACCTCAAGCAAATTCTTCACATTGCTTTAGTTGGTGAGCATCAGATTCCGTGTGGGAGCACTTATTCAAGTTGCAATAGATGATTAAATTGGCAGTCTACTGCCTTGGCTTTTCAAGTGAGCATATTGACAGTGGCCATTGCAGCAATTCAAGTGGAAGCCTTCGAGGATGCAAAACCAAGCTAAAGCTGTTGCAGCCCGTGGGACTCACTGATATCATGGATACATCCCAGGCCATAGAAGAGTATAACTATCCTAGATCCCTCTGCCGTGGCCCTCCTCCAGCTGAATTCTCTGGCTACAATAGGGTAAACCACAATGTGGCCCCCTCCCGTTCATCTATCAAACCAGGAGGGATGAAGCACTGCCTGACATTCACCCAATCAGAAATGCAAATGATGTGTTCAAAAAAGGTTCTGGTTTTCTTGTGTGAACACCATACCCTGAGGCATGGATGTTTCTTGGAATTGTATCTCCTAATTCTGGAGGGCAATGGAGACGTAGCAGAAGAAGCCCATATGTCCAATGGCAATGACGTTGGAGAGGCTCCTAATGAACCCTATGTTTTGCTCGAGTTATTCAGTGATGGGACTCCCAAGCAAGGTCATGACAGTCATCCTTGATTCTCGTAATTTCATTGCTGAAGACCTCATGGAAGCATTCCTGCTGGCACTATCCATCTCAAACAACCATGCAATGGTTTTGGACAGTGGAGTTTTCATGCACAGGGGGGGCGGTCTGTCTAGTCCATGATATCATTTAAAGTACTTCAGAGGCATATTTATACCCCATCTGTTAGGGTAAATAGGTAAGAATCCTTTTCAACTTTATTGAATGATGGCTGTATTAGACTCCAGTTGGGGTTTCTATTATCTCTGCCTCCAGTTTGAAGATCCGTCTTTTCGCGTGGCTCCTGCTCCGGAAGTGTCTCATGACACGGACACTCCGTCAACGAATGTACCCAGACAGCCCGGTGAACTGTCCCCTCTGAACGGGGGCGCGGAAGATTGTGACCACCTCTTCTTCCAGTGCCCTCTTGCGCAGGAGACATGGCAGTCGGTAAATGTGGACCGCCTTGGGATCATATCGACTGAGGTGTTCTGGGCCTCCCTGTCAGGGTGGCTTCTTCCGGCGGGAAGCCGATTGGGGGTGCATCTTCGCCGTGTTATGGGCAATCTGGACGGACAGAAATGAGGCCATCGTCAGGGGCGTTAACCCATCCGGCGACGCCATTCGCTACGCCATGAGGGGGGTTCTTTACATTATGGTTTCAAGGTGGCATAGGCCCCTCATCCTTGTTACCCTGATTTGACCCTGGCTGTAAAATTCATTATCTCAATGAACTGGGGACACCGCTTTGGGTGCTCCCCGTCCTCTTTTCATCTCTGCCTCAAGTACTCTTTCATGACAGGCACAAGTATCCAATTACAAATTGAATTCCTACTTTATTCAATATGGATGTTTAAAGACAATCCACAATTCATAATTTTTTACCTATTTTATTAAATACACTCTTTGCTTTCTCGTTTTAACAATTGTGAAGCCATTTTATTTCGAAAATACTTTTTTATCATAGTTTTCTTTTCTTTATGCTGGATGAGCAGGATATACTTCTCATACGAAAAATCCACCCATGTCTACCTTCATTCAAGGCAGAATTCACTGCATCTGTTCCTTTGACCCGTATTCGAGATATTGCTCATCGGAATGACATTCCGCATGATTTAAAGGTATCCTCATTATCTCATATCCAATAAAGGGATAAATGTCTATTAAATTCTTGTTATGATGGATATCAGCAAGAAATAAAGCACACAATTCAAAACAAACTTCACCGGAATGCGGGTCCTGAAGATTTAGTGTCTACTGAGGCTATGCTACGTAAGATCACTCAGAACCCTGGTCAATATAGTGAAGCTTTCATCGAGCAATTCAAGATTTTTCATCTTGAACTCAAAGATTTCTTCAATGCTGGAAGGTGTGTTAAGTAATGCTTCTGATGGATACTTTGGTTGATTATTTCCTTCTACTTAGTATTTTGTTCAATTTTATTGGTTGTGCATTTATCCCTTTATTTATCTTTCTCCTAGAAAATTATTAAGGAGCATACATTTCCAAAAGCATTAAGGAATTCCATTCCAGCTTCTTGTCAAAATACTTGTATAGATATCCATTCACCATGGTAGTACTTTAATTTTTATGCTACCGGTAAGATGCTAGATCTTACCAGATCCCTGAAGATGAAGAATCAAAAGATACAAAGATATGGGCAGTCCAGTGCATTGCCATACAGAAGGCAGAAGGTGCAGTTCAGGAGAAACTTTCCTGTCCTCTTCCAGGTGGCTAACAGAATTCTTGACTCCCGTGATATTGAATTTCTTGTCAATAGGCTATGAGTAACTTGACTTGTTGATTGAGCTCTTCTTCCGGAGGTAATACAGAAAAAACCTGTCTCCATCTCCTCTTCCTGACGGAAGTGATGGACGGGCCTCTTTCAGTTACTTGTAAGGTCTTATGTCTCATAGAATAATTTTGAAATTCCCTATATGAAGTACCAATGCACTTTATCTCTTTGAAACCCTATACGGTGCGTCTCTTTCTCTTGCTTCATGCTCAGTTTCTCAACCCTTACATTCCAGAAGGAATTTCATGCTCAGCTTTGGGACGGTCAGGCGGCATTATCTTGGCCTGGAAGGAGGACCTGTTCGACCAGTCTTGCACATGGATGGGACGGCATGTGGCGGCAGCCCGGCTGGTGAACAGAAGAGACGGTTTCAGTGCAGTGGTAGCCTCTGCCTACGGTCCGGCAGCACCTACTCTTCGGTCCGAGCTTTGGGAGGATCTTGCACAGCTCCATGAGGCCTTTCCCGAGAGCCCCATTCTAATTGGCGGGGACTTCAATGTGACGCTCGCGGCGAGCGATCGCCCGAATGACGGAGGCGGGTGGGACCCAAGATCCAGCCAAGTTTGGGAGGTCATTGCAGCTTTAGGCATGGCAGAGATCGGACCATCCAATCGGCAATTTACATGGAAAGGTCCAACTACCCAATCCCGTCTGAACCGTTTTCTCTGTTCCACTGAACTCGTGGCCGCTTTTCCATTGGCTGAGGTCTTGGCCCTTCCACGGCCCTTATCGGACCACACACCAATTGTGTGGGCAGCAAGGGTGGGTTCTGCTAAGCCCACCCATTTCAAGTTGGATCGGTCTTGGCTGCGCGACGGAACTTTGAAAAACGAAATCTTAGAGTGGTGGGGCTCCCGTATTACCTTTGGCGCCGCTTCGGAGCAGCTGTGTATCTAGCTAAAAGACCTCCGCCACCATCTCTTCGCCCAGCGACAACAAATTAGATCGGAGCGGACACAGTCAAGGGATGTTGCCCTAGCTCGCGTTCAGGTTTTGGATGACATTGAGGACTCGAGACTCCTACTGTTAGAGGAAGTGATAGAGCGGAAGGCATGCCGTGGCGTGGTGGCAGAAGCGGATCTTCGGATCAAGTTGGACTGGCGGCAACGATCTCGGCAGATGTGGATAACAGCCGGAGATGCCAATACCCGCTTTTTTCACCAGATCGCGAACAGGAGACGCCGGGTGAACAACATTCGCCGCCTGCAGATCGGAGATCGGACACTTAGTGATCCGGCGGCCATCGGACAAGCCTTGTCAGACCACTTTCGGGAATTCTACCGATGCAGACCCCCCAATCGGTGGCGATGGCTCGCCACTGGGGCTGACGTCCTATCGGCCACCCAGCAGCAGGATCTGATTATTCCCTTCTCAGAGAAGGAGGTCAAGGTGGCCATCCGCGGGCTAAACAGCGAAGGCGCCCCTGGACCGGACGGCATTCCGGTTTTCTTCTACACCGAATGTTGGGCCAAGGTTAGACCCGATGTTATGGCCACCATTGAAGAGTTCCGGGCCGGACGATGCAACATGGACCGGCTCAATAGGGCTTACATAGTCCTTATTCTAAAAGTCCAAGGAGCTGAGCGGATCGGGGACTTTCAGCCAATCTCCCTATCAAACTCCATCTATTTAATCATCGCCAAGGTGCTGGCCAACCGCCTTCGGGCGGTACTCCCGTCAATCATCAGCTCGTTCCAGTCCGCATTCTTATTGGGCCGACAAATGTCGGACAACATCGTGCTCGCACAGGAGATCGTAGCAGCGTGGCGGCGGAGGAACACGAAAGGTTTTTTGTGGAAGGTGGATTTCTCGGAGGCATATGACACGTTAAACTGGCAATTCCTCCGGAACGCCCTATGGCGATGGGGCTTCCCAGAGACATGGGTGCGGTGGGTGAAGCAATGTGTGACGACGCCCACATTTGCCACCCTAGTAAACGATCGGCCGCAAGGAGGATAGATACACCCCCAGCGTGGGATCAGGTAGGGCTGCCCACTAGCCCCTCTGCTATTCATACTGGCTGCGGATGCGTTAGCGGTGTGCACTCTTCAGCTGTGCCGGAGAGGCTCCCTCATGGGGTTTCAGTCACCAGGGGTCCCTATTGGCGTACCTCTACTGCAATACGCCGATGACACGACGTTTTTCATTCAGGGATCGTGGGCGGCCACGCACACATTGTCCACCATGATGGAAATCTTCTCGGATTTCTCTGGTCTTCGGTTGAATAGAGCTAAATTGTCATTCATAAGCTTTGGACATTCACCGGAAGAAAATGAGGGCTGCTCTCGGATCCTGGCCACTCCAAGTGGTACCCTCCCTATCCGCTATTTGTGAGTACCATTGGTGGACTGGCGACTTCGGACTATAGACTGGCAATTGGTGCTGGAGAAAGTGGAGACGCGGCTCGGAGGGTGGCGGGCACGCCTTCTGTCTCGCGGGGGCCGCCTCGTGCTCCTTAAAACGGTTTTGACAGCCATCCCACTTACTTCATGTCGATCTTTAAGATGCCGAGTGGGGTCTGGAAAAGACTTGAGCAGCTAATGAGGGGTTTTTTCTGGTGTCGATCTAGACCAGAGGAGTCCCGGGGGGTTCCTCTCGTTGCATGGGAGATAGTGTGTCAGCCTGTCAAACAAGGCGGCTTGGGGGTGCGTCAGCTGCAGCACAACAATACGGCTCTTTTATCCAAGTGGGTGCATCAGTTGATACAACACTCGGGGGACTTGACTTCCACTGTGTTGCACGACAAGTACGGAGGCGCGCTGGATTGGCAGACATGGCAGACTCCGCGGAGAGGCGACTCCGCATTCATGGCCTCCCTCCGGCCCATTTTCCCTATGATGCAGCCTTTCTTCCGTCCTCGGCTGGGAATGGGGTAGACTTTTCGGTTCTGGACTCATGACTGGTCGGGGCTCGGTCGGTTATGCCTGACCTTCCCCCGATTATACGCCCTATCACTAGACCCAGAGGAATCAGTTAGTTGGGCATGGCAAAATGCATGGACCCCAGCTTTGCGTGCAGCCATGTCCGACCTGCGGGTGGCTGATTTCCTCAGGCTGCAAGAGCTCCTTGCGGACCGCCGACCTTCGAAGGGGCCAGATGCCTGGATCTGGTGCGAGCATCGCTTTTCTGCTCGGGTTGTGTACCATCGCCTTCACGAGCAGGCGGACTCGGAGGATCCTGCCTTTTTACGGCTGTGGCGACGAGCGTGGAAGAGCCACATCCCTACGAAGATACGTATATTCGTCTGGCTACTACTTCGAAAGCGCCTGATGACGAGGTCTTATCGGCAGCGCATGGCACCTGCGTCTAAGACTGAATGCGTCCTATGCACAGGGGCGGTGGAGGATTGCGAGCACCTTTTTGTCACATGCCCCTTTGCTTCATCTGTTTGACAATTGGTCAGGGTGGCCCAGATAGATACATCATCTTTGGGGGCTTTCTGGAGGTCCATTGGCAACAGACCGTATCGGCGAAAGACAGAATGGCAGGGCATCTTTGCCATTCTATGGTCCATATGGAGCCACCGTAACGAAGTCATCTTCAGGGGACGCTCCCCCTCAGTCGATGCCATCCAGCACGACGTGCGGGGACTCACCATATTATGGAACCAAGGCGGCCTTGGCCCTCGACTTTTTGTACCTCTGAAGTATGTCTTTGTAACGCGTCATACTTTCAATGACAATGGGGGGGCCCTTCCTAGAGGGCACTTCTTCCTTTTTTCAAAAAAAATAAAAATAAAAACAAAGAAGCCATGGTCAGGCCTGACAAACTCGGACTGGGACCCATTAGCTCAACTGACAGGGGCCCTGTCAGATTAGGGCGAGTGGTCTTAAGACCGGGAGGCAAGGAGGCGATTGGCAGACAGAAGCCTGGTTCTCAAGGGAGCAAGGGATGAGCTGTAGAATTGTCCTTCCCCCCATTTCTCTTCTTCTTCTTGAAACTTCTACTCTTCTTCTGGGACTCGATTTCAGTTATTTCTGTTAGAATCGTTTTGGGCACTGAGAGTTAGGTAGGACCTAGGGTCTTACCAATCTCCATCAGGGATCCTTTCAAAATGCCAGTGTATCACTTATGGTCAGAGAGGTTTAAGATTCATCAAAGAGGTTGATTAACTATAATCTCATAAAGGCACATCTCCCATTCTTGAGACCGGAGCATATAATTCATAGAAATCACCAATTTTGGGTGATCTTCTTTGTAACTTAAAAAACATTATAAAAATAAAGGTGATGAATTGGGGATTCCTAACACACGTATTATATGTTTTTTCTTTCCCGCTCGTTGTTCCTACTCATCACTTATTGTTCATCTAGATGGTCTGCCTCATACTGTCCTTTAATAGAATTAAGTGTATATCAAAGGCCAGAGAAAAAAATTCTCGCATTGTTTCTGCTCATCACTTATTATTCATCTAGATGGTCTGCATCATATCGTCCTTGAATAGAATTAAGTGTATATCAAAGGACAGATTGACAAAAGATTCTCTCATTCTTATGTTAATTCATTGATCCACCTATATGCTGGGCTCTGATGTCCTGGCTTAGAGAACTTGAATACTTTACGGTCAAACTCAATGCTCAATTGCTTATAACATGCTGTAAATTTTCAGCCTTACAGAGCAACTGGAATCCATTAAAGAATCAATGGATGATCGAGGTTTAACAGCTCTTGAAAAGTTCTATTCATGCAAGAAGGTACATGTAACATTTTATTTCTTTTGTTTCAAGAACCGAAGTGCCTTAGTTGGGATTTATTTTGATTTACACAGAGTATGGAGAAGAAAGGGGAATCCAATGACCCTTCTTCCAGTAATGACACTTCGGAGTTACTGGAAACACTTATATCCTTAACAGACTTGCGAGAAATTATCATGAAGGGGCTTAGCAGCGGTCTTCGGAATGATGCTCCTGATACTGCAATAGCCATGCGCCAAAAGGTAGGCTTATTAAATCTAGTTCCGACTAGAATCTGCTACTGATTTTATTTGACATTATGCTTACAAATTGAATTATAGTGGCGGCTGTGTGAGATTGGCCTTGAGGACTACTTTTTTTTTCTTTTGAGCAGGTATGGTTGACCACTCTAAAAAAGTAACTTTTCACCATATGTGATAATTTATTTTTTGGGGAAGGTGGGGGAGGAAGGGGGGGGGGTTTGGAAGGATTGTGATAATTGAATTATAATTGGTCATGCTATATTAGATTTGAATGTCCAGTGATCTTAGTCATTCTGACGCTTAACTTTTATCTTCCCTGTTACCCTAATTTTTTTTTTAATTATAAAGGGAAGATCACCTAAGGTCAACAAAATCCCTGATACTGTTAATATGTATAATATCAATCACTCATTGGACCATACTGGCCCCCCTTCCACTCCACATGCCCCCCTACACCAACTCAAAACAAAAACCCCCAAATTGGGTTCTACTCGTACCGAGGTTGCCCTCCCCTTGAATACAACCTCTTTATGATGCATCCAGATTGCCCATAACACTGCAAGGATCCTTCCCCACTCAGCCTCCCTCCTGAATACTCCACCCACGAGAGAGCCCAAGACAGTCTTCTTAGACCTAATGTTCACCCCTGGAGTCTTCTGCCTTGTCCACATCTCCTGTCAGAAAGGGCACTCAAAGGTGTGAGCAGTCTTCCTCCTCCCCTGTGCACATAACACCCTATGTCAAGGCATCTAGGATCATTCTTTTCCGGAAGCCATCCAAACATCTGCACCTTTTCAAATTGAGATAAAATTTTACAGTACTGTTTGGGAACTCAATATTTTCTCCCATTTGATGCTATTCATGTTTTAATTTTTGTTTCAGTTTTCTCAATGCCCTTGAAATTGGAGGAGGACATATGTGGCTTGCTCAGAGTATAGAATCAAGAGATGCAAGCTTGTGGTATAACCCCCTTACAGCTCTCATCATGGGTATCCGCCATGTGGCCCTCTCTCGTTGGAAGACAGATGAATGTGAAGCCATAGCTAGTGAACTCCGGGCATGGCAAAAGAGGAGCATATCTGAAAAAGAAGGTTTTATTCCACTAGTTCTTAGTTATTTCTTGTGTTCTGATGATGCTTCTTTTGCTGTTGTAAGGTAATGAGGATGGGAAGAAGATCTGGGTGCTGAGGCTCAAGGCAACTATTGATCGTGCGAGAAGATTGACAGAAGAATATTCTGATTCATTGCTTCAGATATTTCCTGATAGAGTCGAGGTTCACCTTTCTTTCTGTTTATGGTTTTGTGTTTTTGAATTCTCAGTATTGACTAGTTAGAGCGATTATCCATCAAGGTTGCTTTCGTATGAGAGATAATTGTAACAAAGAAACTCCAGTCCCCATCAGTTCCCAAACGACACTCTGAGCCTGTTCCCTTATGGGCTGATCCATTAATGTCTTTGTATATTTGTTACTCGATTTTCATCCAAGAAACATTTATTCATCAATTTCATTTATTTTCTACAGGGTTTCTTTCCTGTTTGGCGTTCTTTCTGTTTAGGTTTCCTTTCCTGTTTGGTGTTCTTTCTGTTTAGGGTTTCTTGTTCATTGAATTTAGCAATTACAAGGTCTGGATTTGTCTTCTTTGATTTACGTACTTGGTCAAAATTCACCTGTCGAAAAGATTTATCCTCCAGATTATTGTAGTCAGAGTGACAATTATGACCTAAGGAAGGCCTAGATCCCAGACAGACCCACAATGTGAAATCCCCAAGTCCACTCTCTGATAGTCCAGTCCACTGATGTCTCTGGTCCTTAGTTACTCGATATAGTTGTCAGATCAGGAAGATTTATTCATTGATGTCAATTATCTTTTCTTACAATTTGTAGTTTTTAATGTTTTAACAGAAATTGGGTAAGGCCCTTGGAATCCCTGAGAACAGTGTGCGAACCTATGCAGAAGCAGAAATTCGTGCAGGGTAGTTTTTTTTTTCTGAAACATCTATTTTTTAGATTGGTATTTAGAAAATACAGTATTAACATAATTCATGTCATCGTCAGTGTTATTTTTCAGGTATCAAAACTTTGCTCTCTTCTTCTGAAAGCTGCCAGAAATTCTCTTGGATCCGAAGGCTGGGATGTTTTGGTTCCAGGATTGACTCGTGGAACACTTTTACAGGTCACTTAAATGCCTTAATAATCCATTACAACCCTGTTAGGGTTTTCAAGGATGATTGCATTTTTTTGAAATAGCTGTAAAAGACTTCAAATTTTGGTGTTTGAAGGTGGAAAGAATTGTTCCAGGCTCTTTACCCTCATCTGTCAGAGGTCCCATCATCCTTCTAGTCAACAAAGCTGATGGAGATGAGGAGGTCAAGAAAAAACAAATATTGAATTTTCAGGGGAAGATCTGAAAGTAATTAATTTTATTTTCAGGTTAAGGCTGCAGGGAAGAATATCGCTGGTGTTGTTCTTCTACAAGAGCTCCCTCATCTCTCTCATCTGGGTGTTAGGGCTCAACAAGTAGTGATCCTGAACTTCAATTGATGGTTTTAAATAAAATTGTGATGAATTACAGTCTTTCTATAATGCTTAATGACTTGCAGGAAAAGGTTGTGTTTGTAACTTGTGAAGATGATGACAAGGTTGCTGAAATTCAGAAACTAAATGGGAAATTTGTGAGGTTAGAACTTCTCAGGCTCTTTCTGACTCTCCTCTCTTTTTGTGTTTAACTCTCTCACTCTCTTGCTTTGTTTCCCACGCCTCTCTCTCTTTCTTGCAATCGCCTTATGTCTTGTTCGATTCTCTCTCACACATACAAGCTCTTTGTATGTCTCTCTCTATCCCATTATCTCTCTTTCTCTGTATCTCTCTTTGTCTTTCTCTCTCTGTTGTTTTATGTCTCTCGGTATCTCTCTGTAGGTCTCTATTGTTTCTCATTCTGCCTCTTGTCTACACCAGCTGGAAACTTTTTATCCATTATCCAAGGCCTTATTTTAATTTCATTTATTACATTATTATATATTTCAGTGAATGAATTATATGTTTTTTTGGTTTCTATTGTTTCTGTTAATTGATTTATTTATGGTGCACTGTTTGGTGACTTTTTGCATGTCAATCTTTGTGTTGGAGGATGAAGGTTGGAAGCATCAGTGACTAGTGTCAATCTCTCAGAGGCTCTTGCTGAGGAAAGACATCAAGTTTCTTCCGCAGAAATCTTGTCAGCAGCCAATGGATCGTCTGATGGGGATACTTCAAAGTTCTCATCATATCTATTTAATGAGGAGGTACTTCAAGTCATATTCAAATATCACCTCTCTCTTTCTTGTCTCTCTCTTTCTCTCATCTCTCTCTCGTCTCTCTCTCCCCCCCTCCTCTCTCACTAACTTCTAATAATGCAACCCACGTTAGTGCTACTCATCTCTCCACCTATTCATGTTAATAGTACCCATAAGTTTCTAGCCTCAATATTTCTTCTCATATGATATTTTTAAAAGTTACAAAGGAAGATCACCCCTTCGCTCTTATATGATCTTTCTCATATGATGTTTGTTGCCTACTTTAGTATTGTTAATAATTTTTTTCTTACACGTACAATCACATTATATGTACTGGATGCTGCCACACCAGAGAACCCCGAGTAAGACTACTTCTAAAGCTATCCTCAAGCTCTCAGAGGCATCCACAGAATTAGCTGGTGCAAAAGCTGCCTCATGTTGTCGCCTTTCTGTCCTCTCTGCAGAATCCGAAAAAGGTCTGCACGCAGGCTGCCATTTTTTAAAAAAATTATTGTGTTTTTAGCCTTCTGTCTTGGTTTGAAATTAAAAAAAGTTTACTTATTAATATTTCAGTCCTGGATGACAATGGCACACCAGCATCTTTCCGAGTCCCCACTGGCATTGTGATCCCCTTTGGGTCAATGGAAGCTGCAGTAGAAAAGAGTGGGTCGACAGAGCGTTTCTTCTCCCTTGTTGACCAGCTTGAAACAGCACCATTGGAGGGTGGTGACCTTGACCGGGTCTGCTCTGAGCTCCAATCTCTTATCTCCACTCTCCGCCCTTCAGACCAAGTTAATTCTATTATCTCTGAGTCTTTCCCGCCTAAGTCCCGCCTCATCGTCCGCTCTAGCGCCAATGTGGAAGACCTCGCTGGCATGTCGGCTGCAGGTCTCTATGACTCCTTTCCCAACATCAGTGGTGATGGGGTTGCTGCTGCTGCTGCCCGTGTCTGGGCTTCCCTTTACACGCGGCGGGCGGTGCTCAGCCGCCGTGCTGCTGGTGTGCCGCAGCACTCTGCTGCCATGGCAGTGCTCATTCAGGAGATGCTCTCCCCTGACCTCTCCTTTGTTCTCCACACAGTCAACCCTGTTGACCGTGATGCCAGCTTAGTGGCTGCAGAGGTGGCTCCAGGGCTGGGGGAGACGCTGGCGGCAGCGGCTCGTGGTACTCCCTGGAGGTTGAGCCTAGGAAAAATCAACGGGGAAGTAGGCACCGTAGCATTTGCAAACTTCAGTGAGGAGATGGTTGTGTTGCAAGCAGGGCCTGCTGATGGGGAGGTGATACGGTTGACCGTTGACTATAGCAAAGAGCCTCTCACAGTTGATTCTGTGTTCCGGCAGCAGATCGGTCGGCGCCTCTGCGCCATTGGATTTTTCCTTGAGCAGAAGTTTGGGTGTCCTCAGGACATTGAGGGTTGCCTTGTTGGGAACGACATCTTCATCGTCCAGTCTCGGCCCCAGCCTTGAAGGCTGGTTTTCATCATCATTGTCATCTCTTTTTATATCTATCTCTCTTGCTGTTGATCTCTACATATATCTCTCAACGGCCGGATTGTGTGCCATTGCAACTTTTTTTTGCCATTTATGAGTGAAAGTGGGAGGGATATCCCCAGCAGTCTATATGAAGAGAACATGGGTTTCTTTCAGGGTTTTTCTGTTCTGGTCCACAGCTTCTGCAACTATACAGTCTTAACTGAGGTGATGCAGATCTTGAAGATGATGATTAAAAGTTCTATTCCTTATTTAGTACAGCAGCATTTGACCTAAAATGTTAACCTAGAATTTCAATTTCTTTATCATCTGCATAAGAAGAGAGAGCATAGGCTTCAATCGAATGATGACTCTGTGGCGTGTTCACTAGGTCTTGACCAAGAGCATGCTTTATATGAGCTAAAATAGGAAAAGTTCCCTCCCGATGTACATACGGTTTATGTATGAATTGACTCAAAAGTTCCGATATCTAGTCGACTAGCTTTTAAGTATGCCTCTCAAAATGACCACTTGCCCTCGTCCAAGGCCGTGCACAAGAACATATATATATATATATATATATATATATATATATATAGTGCTGTAAGCTCAATTAAATTAATAAAATATCAAGGAATGACAAAGAAATTCTAGGGATGGTGTAGATCTTGATTAAGAAATTGTGTTTGAGCCAAGTTATAAAAGGAGTGACGTTTCTTCATCACTTCCAATGAGAAGTATATAATCAATATATTGAAAGAATTACGCTCCTTGTTATGGTCACCTTTTCCATAACTTTGGGACTTGTTGTTCATGGTGTAAAAACTGTACCCCTTAATAAATACCGAAAATTGTCAAACCATGCACGTGGCCTTTGTTGGAGACATATATGGCTTGTCTAAGCAGACATAACTTAGATGAATTTCCCTAAGAAACAAGCTAGGAGGTTATTCCATGAAGTCGATCTACAAAAGGGCATTGGAGATCTCTTATTGATGTGGAGTCAAACTTGTTTTTGCTTCGATAGAGAGACGTACCATAATATAATTAAATTTGATAATATAGGATAATATTTTCTTTTAGTCAATCCAATTAGCTTGATTAAACACTTTTGACACCGAGAGAGCTTCATGTCAAATAATAGTACAATCTAGGTTACATTTTAAAGTAAAAGCTGACTTAAAAGTCACAATATTTGCATCCATTAGATGAGGGATGAGCTCCCAAGTGCCATGTGTAGGGTTGATGTCGATAAACTTTCAAATTTTCGATCAAATCATCGAAAGCAGTGGAAAACATTAAATCGGATATTCAAAACACCAAGTCACCAAGAACAGATGATCCTATCATGTACTATGAATGAGAAACCATATTTACAAGGTTTCCTTGAAGGAGTTCTTAAAGCTATTCAAGTGTCTAGCCTCTAGCGGTATCCACACAGTCTCCGGATGCTTGGATCTCTTCTTTAAAGCTCTTCACCAAGAGAGAAAGAGAAGAATGGAGAGAATTCTTACAAGGCTTGCATGGCCACCTTCAGTTGTGGTCGTTCTCCCCCTATTTATAAACATTTAGAATGAGGTTTTTTCATAAAAACTCTCATAATTATATCTATATCCACCAACATCCATAAACGTTATGTGTGTGACCCTTTAGGTCCATATATCTCGCTAGTTAATAACTCTATGGACAAAAATAACACCTTATTGGTCAACCTTAATTAATTATCTACATCTACATATAGATTAATTAATCAAGGATCGATTTAACCCAATCGATAAGTTGAGTTTTCCAGCCCGTTGGGTGCCAAGCTACATCACGTACACTAAGAGATATGGAGTATGCAAGAACTCACTTATAGAATCTTTCCATCATCGATTACCATGTATGTATAATCCTTCATTCACATTAGACTCATGAATGACTTAGGGTAGGGTTAACTATCAAACCCTAATCAGTCACTCAAGTTATTATTGACGCTTGTAGAAATCATCGAGAACTCCTTTGATATTTCTGCTACCTTGTCTAAGGATTTCATCGCATCTCATTCCTTGAGTTAATCTCCTAAAATTCCAAGGGTGGATGATCCCATCTTGATCACACAATCATCTTCGGGGACTTCATGTCGTATCCAATATATAATATTTTAGATATCACGTGACTAGGGATTCGGAATTTATAATCAAAACACGATGTCTTGGTGTCTCAAGTTTAAGGACCATATACACAACTATGACATGAATCAACCTGATTGACAGTTAGGTATAATACCATTCAGGGATTCATACGGATCAATTCAGTGAACTCATTCTCCAAAAAGCACCTACTATCTATCCTTAGTGTCTCCACATCGATGACTATAGGATCAACCATACTCATCATATGAGTTGGATTAGATAGTGCTATTCTTTCCAGATAATTCGATGTCTGATAACATGCTATTTATGCATGTAATTACATAGATATTAATGCAAATTAATGCATTAATCATCATAAATCTATGCATGTTATCATCTTTTTAGCATATTTCTATCATTTTGTGTAAATTCATGTTATGATCTTAAAATACATCAATTTAGGGGTTATTATGCATAATTAGACATTATAATCTTTAATCCTAATTATATTTATGATCATAATCATGTTTTAAAGATGAAAATATAAGAGAAAAGACTTTTATTTACATTCATGTATTTATATAAATTTATTTTATATAATACATAAATGTATAAAATTAATATAAATTAATTCTCTTACTATTTTAATAATTTGACTTTTTTAATGATAGATTATTCAATTCTGAATCCAACAAAACAAATTTGACTTAATTTGGAGTTGTATTTTGAAAGTTATGATTTTTACAAATTTATAGAATTTTTCTGGAATTTTTCTGAATTTAATTTGATTTTATTTCGATTTTTAATGTTTTAAAATAAATGAAAAAATAAAAAAATGAGCTTACGTGGCGCGCGGGCCCACGTGGCAGAGCCACGTGGACGCGCACACCTGCCTACGTGGCGCATAGGGTGACGCGTGGCATTTATTTCATATGTCTATAGTTTATAGGGGCCCCCCGTGTATAAGGGGGCAAATCATTAATAGCCATAATTCGTCATATATTTTATACTGCAAAACCCTCGTTATTTATCCCGTGTGGGACTAAAACCATCTGTTTAAGAAGTGCAGGACATGTGGCGAGCTATGGAGCGTTGGATCGCCAGCGAGACGATCGAGCGCGTTGATCGTGTGGACAAGCGGTCCACGCGATCAAAGATCACGCACATGCTTAATGGAGCTTTAAGTGAATTGATCGCGACCGTCCGATCAACCATTATAACGGTCCAGATCGTTCGCGATCGATGGACCTCGGATTTAATCGTGATCGTTGGATTAAGATCCAACGAACAGATCAAATCGAAGCCTCTTCTCTTCATCAACGCGAGATCAAATCCTGACCCTTCATCGCCGATCGAACGCCCATGAAAGGATCGCGACGATTCACGAAAAGACGTGCAATCGCGATCGTCCATCGCGATGAACCTTCATCGGACGGCTGACGATTGATTTCGTTTAATATAAATTTCGTTCTTCGCGACGAAGAACTGGTTCGCGTTCAATCTTCAAATTCTCTTTGTAGAAAACTCCAAATCGCGTGCCGTTTGTTCGAGAGTGTTCGTAACTCATTTTCGCTTCCATTGAATGCTTAAGATCAAAGTTTGATCGAGAGAGAAGGAAGAATTTACATCTTGAACTCCATCTTCGTCTTCGAAAATTTCGGAATGAATAGCCTTTCATCCGGCGATTAATTGGATGATTTCGATGGCTACTTTGGGTTAGGTTGGGTAAATTCATCATTATCTTTCATCATTTAGCATTAATTTTAGTTTTAGAATCGTAGATTTAGATTAATTTAGATTTAATTTCGGTTTTCAATCGTTTTTCGAAACGAATTTTTCTCCCATCTTCAATCTTCGATTTCTCTTCGAATTCTCCACCAAATCACCTGATTTTTGATTCTGTGGATTCTATTTTGAGTTATCTTTCTTAAAATATCAAAACGCCCAATTTCTAACCTCGATTCATCGTCCGATTTGACTGAATTTTGAAGATATCTCTCAAATTTCCCTAATTCTCCGTGGATTCGACCCTTAATTACCATTATACTAATTAATTACTTTGATTAATCATAATTGGTAAGTTTGGAACTTTATTTTGACACTAAGTCGTGTGCATTCAACGACCATACGATTTAGTCTCGTCAATGTCCTTCTCGAATATCTCACGAATAGGAATGTTTAGAACATATGTTTAAAGACTAGTGATCACTATATTATGATCTCATCATAATTCATTTAGTCATTGCACATACTCATGGACTTCATTGCAAACATCACACAAGAATGATAATGAATAAATTTCATTTCAATAAACATAAACAAGATAAATGAAAGTGTGATTAGCTTATAGGCCACATAATATCCATCAAGAGGATATCTAAAATGTCATATATTGAATAGAATATAAAGTCCTCGAAGATGATTGTGTGGTCAAGATGGGATGGTCCCCCTCATTATTTGAGAAAAATTGGCTCAAAGAATGAGATGCAACGAAATCCTTAGCCAAGGTAGTTGAAATATTAGAAAAGTACTTCCTGATGATTTCTTACACACATCAATACTAACTTGAGTGACTGATTAGGGTTTGATAGTTGATCATACCCTAAGCTATTCATGAGTATTGTGTGGATGAAAAATTATTAATACATGGTAACAGATAATATGAAGGTTCTACATGGGAGTTCTTATATATTCTATATTTTTTATAGTACGTGGTGTAGCTTGGCACCCAATGGGCTAACAACTCAATCTATTGATTGAGTTAAATCGATCCTTGATTCATTAATTATGTGTTGATGTGGATAATTAATTAAGGTTAACTAATAAGATGCTATTGGGTGTATAGAGTTATTAGCTAATGAGATATATGAACTTATAAGGTCACACATATAAGGTCTATAGACATTAGTAGATATAAATATAATTATGGGAGTTTTTAGAAAAAAATTATTTTACTAAATGTCTATAAATAGGGGGAGAACAACCACAACTTAGGGTGCCCATGAAAGCCTTGTGAGAATTCTCTCATTTCTTCTCTTTCTCTCTTGATGAAGATTTTTGAAGAAGAGATCTAACCACCCATAGATCGTGTGGATACCATTACAGGCTATGCATTTTAATAGCTTAAATAACTCTTTCAAGAGAACTTCGTAAGTATGTTTTCTCATACATCATAGAGGACATGATCATCTATTCTTGGTGCCTTGATATTTTGACTATCTGATTTGATGTATTCCATTGCACTCGATGTTTTGATCAAAATTTTAGAAGGCTTATCGACCTCATAACCCAGCACATATCAATGTTGAATCCCACTCTAATTCTAGATATATTGGGAACAAAAGAGATAAAAAAATGTAGCAAAGTTAGTGCACATATATTCAGGGCAGTCTAATCACTTAGTGCTCCAGAAAAAAGTTTTTTCTCTCTTTAGCATTTTGGTGTTTCATCAAACTCGAGGTTCTCGAGTCTAGTCAATTTAACCTTGTGTAGTAAGATAGAAGATGAGTATCGAGCCATGGCAAAAGCCTCTTGCAAGATAGTGTGGCTCAATAAGGAAAAAGATATCAATCTCAAAAACAATTATCAAATTGTAGTTTGTCACTCAGCTAAAACCAATATAGGAAACACAAACATTAACAAATCAATGGATGTTCTCATTGAAAAATGTTCTGAGTCATCATTTAGTAATCAATTCAAAATATTGGTGGCCTAAAATAACAAGAAATTATCAATGAGATTAACTAATATTTTCATGAATGAAATAAATATCAACTTAAGAATCTCAATAAATGCAAAATTTGGGATCAAAAACCACATATTACAGACCTCATTTTAATGCTAGCGGGTTGATTGAGTGGAATGATGCCCATCAAAAGTTGTAAGAATGAAGTAATAAGAGGATGACACTGAAAGCCAAAATCAATTCATAAGCTGGGTCATCAAAAATTGATAATCATATTTAAATATAAGTTAAATAATTCAATATGATGAAGATCACGAAATATAATTTAATATATGACAGAACACCACTTTTAACTTTAGAAATCAATTTTTTTTCTGTGCCCATTTTTCTCAGGTTTCCATTCTTGTGGATGCTTCACATTTCAGCAGAAATTCCTTTTGGCCAAGGGATTTCATGAAAATTAATCAACAGTTATAATTTTTGTCACTTGATTATTGGTGAATTTAAGAGCTAGATTCACACTTTGATGTATGAGCTAGACCTTCATTCTTAGATAAACGCAGATATGAAATTTTTGAGAATGCGCTTGGATTTTTTTACATAACTGGCAGATAGCCCATATAAACAAAGAAGTAGATAACGTAAATCACTTCATGAATGCCCAATCAAGATGTTCAAGAACACTTGCATATGGCAAAATTAAAACAGGATTATTGTTACAAGTGTTCATACAAATAATCTTTTTTACAGTAAAACTTAGCCTTTATTCCTTTATTTGTAATAAAATTTGATTCATCGACCATACATAAATTTCGGTCAAACCACCGATTTTGAGACCAATCCAATGATGGCGAGAACCCAGATTTTCTTCGTATGATGGCTGTAATATTCCGTACCGGGGAAGGAGATACGCTGGCAGTAGCCGTGAAATTCTGATGCGCCGCCGGGAGCAGCGGATCTGCCGACAAAAAGCCGGGCAAGGTAGCTGGCGGCGGCCCCACGAGCAGGAAGTAGGAGAGGGAGACATGAGCGGTGGCGGAAGAAGAAGGATTAAGAAGAGCAGTGGAAGGCTGCAGCGCCAGAGAGTAAATTCCAGGAGAGAGAAAGAGAGAGTGAGAGAGAGAGACAGAGAGAGAGAGAGGATCCATGGCTACCGCAATTTGTCGGTTCCGCACTGCAGGGGCGAGAGTCGGCGCCGATGGTGGAGGAATCGTCTGCATCCATGAACAGTAATCATGGGTCGGGCGCCTGAGAGAAAGCAAACTGCGCAGCATGATCATGATGAGGAAACATTATTCAGCGAGTTGATGAGATACACTGATTTCTTTCTCTCTCTAGCTATCTTTCTTTCATTGCATTTTTCGATATATCTATCAATTAATCTTACAATCTATCGATCTATCTATCTATCTATCTATCTGCCTTTCTATACTTATATCATTTTTCTATCTATGCATCTATGTATATATCTATCTCTCTATCTAACTGTACATGTCAATCAATCTATCCATCTGTCTTTTAGCTATCTATTTATATCTATCTTGTTATCTTACTATCTTTGTATCGATATGTTTGTCGATCTGTGTATCTATATGTTTATATATCTACCTTTCTATTTATATTTCTATCCATCTATCTACATATCTTTCTATCTATCTATCTATCTATCTTTGTATTTACACGTCTATCTATCTATCTATCTATCTATCTATCTATCTCTCTATCTATAAGTCTTCCAATATATCTTTCTATCCTTCTATCTATCTAACTTTCTATCTATTTATCTATCCCTATCGGTCCATCTCTATCTATTTATCTATATCTATGGTTTTGCTTGCTCTCTCTTCATCGGGATCTGTAAATGTAGGAATTCTCGAGAGGCAGTGAAGGATCGAGGACCGAGGATCCGTATCTCTGGTCCTGGCATTTCGTTTAAATCGTCGACAGCATTGCGGAGGAATGAAGAGATCAAGAATTTTTTTCTCTCATACTCCTCCCTCACGGTAATCGAAGTCTTTAGTTTAAAGCGTTGACTAGATGTCGGGAGGATGACGAGAAAGACGGAGAAGATTATTAAGATATTGAGGTCAGCAGTTCATACTCTCTCTCTAGGTCCACGCGGTGTCGCATCTCCGCGGTTGCAGAAATGGGAATTCTCTTGAGGGAGAGGATCTAGGGACTCGAGAATCCCTGTCTGTGGGGCTGAATTTTGTTGTTTGGTTTAAAGCGTCGACAACGTGCCGGGAAGAAGATGACAGAGAAAGAAGAGAGAGAGAGAGAGAGAGAGCTTATGGAACGCGGACTCGTGTGCAGGATAAAATTATTGAAGAGGAGGTAAGAATTAAGAGATGGTTTAAAGGTCAACTGTTCCCGAACGGTAAGAATTTAATGTGAGTAGAGAAAAAGGAGAGAAACGCTTCAATATATACCAGCCTCTTTTCAGAAGCTGCAACAAACCTGCCGACTCCTCTCCGTCTTCAGATCCTTCTTTCTCTTCTTCTTCTTCTTCTTCTTCTTCTTCGACTATGGAGGTGATCGAGTAGATGAGAGAGAAACTGCAGAAAATGGTGCATACTGACGAGAATTGCTTTTCTTTTCAGCAGGGATCAAAGGGACGAAGCATTTCACCTTTTGGAAGCTGGAATTATGCTGATGATCACGCCGGAGTACTTCGAAGGAGAGAAGCTCGTCTCTACCCGCATCATCCTCCGCATTTTTCACATTACTCCAATGAGCCCCTAGGCTACAACTTTCATGATCATCGATTCGCTTTCTGTTCTTCTCAAAAGGTTAGTTCCTGGATGTTTTTGTCTCCTTTTTTAGATTGTTATTACAATACATGGAATTGCAGGTGGGGAGATCTACGCCGGAGAAGAAGAAGAAGAGCGAGAAGATGGAATTTAAAGGTGACGCTGGAGCAACGCGCCCCCGCCGCCGTGCAGTCGATGAAGATCTCTACAAAGTCCCCCCTGAACTTCTCTACGACAAGCCCAGAAAGGTATTCTGAGACTCTTTCTCTCTCTTTCAAAGTTTTCTCTTACTTTCTCTTCCTCTGACCCTTCATTGGTATCCCAATTCCTCAACATCTCTGTCGAGCGCTTTATCAGTATATCTCTCTCTCACTCTTTATCAGTATCCCCATATCTCTCTCTCTCTCTAACACTTAACCAGCTTCCCTATTTCCCCACATCATTTTCTCACCCTCTTTCATCTCCCCCACATCGGTCTATTTGTCTATCTCTTTTCTTTCTCTCTGTAACTCTTTTGATGATCCCGGTTGCTGTATGCTTAATGTTTCGTCTATCTTGGAGAGAAGAACTCACCGATGACCGAGCTATGGCGGAGCTGCCTCTGCATGAACAGATCCTGGTGATGAACGAAGGCGTTGACCTTCCGTCGTTTTATCTTTGTATTGGAGTACCCGTTGACCTTCAGCTGTCGTTTTATCTTTGTATTGGAGTACCCGTTGACCTTCAACTTTCGTTTCAAGTAAAAATAGTTCGTTTTAAATAAGTTTGCAAATAATACTCCGTCCAAGATACGTACGAGGAAGCCTCACGTTTCTTCTTTCCTACCTACCCTCCCCCTTCTCTCCCGTACATTCTCTCTCTCAGTATCTCTTTCTCACTCAGCGCTCTCTTTCTCTCTCTCTCTCTCTCTCTCTCTCTCTAATGCTTTCGCGCTCAATATCTCTGTCTCCGTTCCCTCTCTCTCTCTAGTTAAGGTTCTTAGAATATCTCTCTCTATCTCAGTTCTCTCTCTCTCTTGGAACTGCTCTGAATATCCTATTCTGAGCTATCGCTCTCCTTCTTGCTTTGTGCTCAGTATATCTCCCTCTCGATCTTGATCTCAGTATCTCTATCTCAGTTCTCTCTCTCTCTCTCGGAACTGCTCTGAATATCCTATTCTGAGCTATCGCTCTCCTTCTTGCTTTGTGCTCAGTATATCTCCCTCTCGATCTTGATCTCAGTATCTCTATCTCAGTTCTCTCTCTCTCTCGGAACTGCTCTGAATATCCTATTCTGAGCTATCGCTCTCCTTCTTGCTTTGTGCTCAGTATATCTCCCTCTCGATCTTGACCTCAGTATCTCTCCCTCAGCTCTCTCTCTCTCTCTCTATTCCCTTCTCTTTCTGCCTTGGTCTCTCTTACTCAGTCTTTGATTATATCTTCACTCTCCACCCTAATCAATCACTCTACTTCCTTTTTTTTCTACCCTTCCCTCCATTGCTCTCTCTCTCCTCTAACTCGTTCTGTCCCACTATCTCTTCTCTCACTCGATCTCTTTCGAACTCTCTGTCTCTCCTCAACTTGCTCAACTGCAATTCCCTATTCCCGTGCCTCTGAAATGATCAGAACGTAGAAATACGACATACATCATGGGCCCACATAGGCGAACACTATTCGCCTCGAAAACATTTGATGGCGTACGCATGTAGACTCTAGAGAGAGAAATCCTCTTAAGATACTCTCCGCCATCTGCCGCCAGTCGATGCCAGTTCCAGCCTTCCTAGTGCAGAAACCACGTGGCGATTAATCATCTCTGACCCTCTTTATTCTCTCTCTCTCTCTCCATCTATCTATCTATCTATCTATCTATCTATCTATCCATCCATCCATCTATCCATCTATTTATCACTCTATCCACATTTCTGTCAACCTATTAGTCTATATGTCCGTCTATCTATCTATCTATCTATCTATATATCTATATATCCTCCATCTATCCATCTATTTATCACTCTATCCACATTTCTGTCAACCTATTAGTCTATATGTCCGTCTATCTATCTATCTGTCTATCTA
Source organism: Lemna minuta (assembly GCA_024174645.1). Taxonomy (NCBI): domain Eukaryota; kingdom Viridiplantae; phylum Streptophyta; class Magnoliopsida; order Alismatales; family Araceae; genus Lemna; species Lemna minuta. The sequence goes on from CM044109.1 coordinate 7,927,736, forward strand.
TATATCTATTTCTATGACTGTATCTGACTATATCTCTATCAATCAATCTATATATCTATGAATGTATCTGACTATATGTCTATCGATCTATCTATGTATGTACATATCTGTCAATTACCTATCTATTCTATCAATCTATCTGTCTGTCTATCTATCAATGTATCAGTCTACCTACGGATCTATTAATTTATCCATTTATTTATCTTTATGGGTACTTCTCTCTCCATCTGTTTACCTATTTATAAGTATATATATATATATACTCCCTTGTGTATATACTTATAAACAAGATTATGCATTTGTTTTCTCCCTAGTACAGATCTCCTGGTTCAAGTATATATCTATACAATTTACCTCTCTTAAAATAATTAAATTTATTGTCTCAAGGTCAATAAAATTTAAAATTTAAAATAAATCAATACAATTTATTGATGACGATACGCTGATCGAATTTTCCATTTTACCAAAATCACTCTGCTCCATTAATGCATAATCTAAGCATCCAAATACTCTCAAGATGGTTTCATGAGGCTTACCATGAAACCATGTTTCATAAGGATAATATATGGATAGATATCTAGTATTCCCATAGTTTTGTTGGATAGATCTTTAGTATATGGACTATAAAACCCATATATTATTCCCATTAATCATTTGGTAAAAAAATTTCATTCAACATATTTCTTGAGATTGCAAAATTTTTAGATTTATTTTAATGTAATTTCATTTGAAATACTTCTATTTTTTCTTAAAAATATATTCACCTCATACAAATATAATCATCAAGAAGAAGGAAAATCACATGCTTCCATTCAAAGTTGGTTTCTCGATTGGTCGTGATAAATCCACGTGGAGTCATTCCAAGCTCGACCGACCGAAAATGAAAATCTTCATTGATTGAGTAGTTGAAGATGATGGAGTTTTACAATGGCAAATATCTTCATTTACTTCAAATGAGGATATTTTCACTTACTTCAAGTGTTCCCATCTATCTTTCTTCAAGCACAGTTTTTTCATGATTATTTTTTAAAATATTCAATTATTTAAAAATTGAGCAGAGTTTTCTCTTCTTCCAATTCTTCCTTAGTTTTTTGCCGTTTTACCAATGAAAGATGATGTGAGCACTAGCGTGGGTTTTAGAACTACACAAGCTAGTCAAACTGCTCGACGAGGCGGCCCAAAACCATTCTTAATGGGCTGTTGAGCAAACAAGTTGTGCCATCCGGCCCAATTCTTTTTTTAATTGATCGGCGATTCTCTTTTGTAGAGTCGATGGCTTCCAAAATCGGACATCGCCGATAATATCGACGACTCAGGATCTGGGTTCCGTTTTTTCTTTTTTTCTTTCTTCTTTTTAAATGTCCGGTGTTTTCACCGCTGCTAAATCGCCGGCACCGCTCTCAGCCGTCGTCCACTGTCTCGGGGGTGCATTTGCCAGTGTTTTGCTCTTCTTCGCCGCCCAGGTTGTTATCCACTCCACATCATGCATTTCATGCTTTTTGCTGTATTTTCTGTGACTCCGCCAATTTTACGTGGGACTAAGTTAAATTATAACCAACCGCTGAATCTGTAGATCTCGAATTCTCTCACCGAAGCTGAGAGGAGGGAGGGCTCCTCTCATTGTCTTAACCGGCATTTGCCATCGCTCTGAAAGATTCTCGTAAGATCATGTGATATTTTTCCGGATTAAAGCTCCGGTGGCTGCTTCTCCCATTTACTCTTATTTTTTATTCTTTCTTTCAGTAACTCCGCCACATTGCAATCTCTCTCTTGCTGTTTTTCATTCTATTTCCTTCCTCGCTCATTATTATGTTCTACGATTTGGTTCTGATGCAGCTAATGGGAATGGATCATGAAATTGGTTACAGGAGAATTCGTCAAGTACTGTCGATACTCGTTCGGTAACCTTCTGCTCTCATATATTTCATGTATTCTTACATAGGAATGATAAACCACTTCTTCGTTATCGAGCATCATACTTTTTGACGACACTTGACATCCTTTTTGAGCTGTGGTGAATCATATATTCCCATAAACTAAAGGGAAACGGTGGACACCTTTATCCTCGTCATCATCAGTTGATTCAAACGTTTGACTGTTGCATGGATTGGGGTACTTTTTTAAAAAAAGTATGGATTGGGTACTTTAAATGAGGAAAGTCAAGGATCATGGCAAACATTCAGTTCAAGGGTCAACGTAATGTGACATAGTTGATGGTTACAACATTATTAATTTCGTGAAAACAGAACGAGTCTCGACAGAATCAGATTGATAGGTCAGGTTTAGGTTTTGAAGATGTTTTGCAACAGAACGGGGGTGGACGCGAGAACCCCAATGCCTCTTTGGTAGATGAAACATTCAAATTTTTTTGATAAGTAAATATACGAAAATATGCATTTTATCAGTGTGCCAAGAAAAACATGGAAGAAGGTAAAGCATTTCGGATTAATGAATATGAAGATGGGTGGCATTTGAAATTTTTTTATAAATAAATAAATGTTAGTTGCAACGGCTGTATAAAAACAGTTGACTTTGACTGCAGGTCTTTACATTGAACTGTGAATCCATCAGCGTTTTCCTTCACTTTTGGGGTTGATCTCATGGCCTTCCCTCGTAATGTGAAGGGAAGCAAGCAAAGATATAGGTCTCCAATCCTTGTGCTGCTCTTCTTTACTGTCACAGCTGCAATATGTTGGTTGTTCTTCTCGTCCTTCTCCCGTTTTTCTCCATTGAAACCTAGATCAGGTATCGCTAGTCTAAAGGATGCACACTGGTCAAATGTCCTGGATAAGAAGTACTTGTACTGGGGGAGCAGAATTGATTGTCCAGGGAAGCACTGTGACTCTTGCGCAGGTTTGGGACATCAGGAATCCAGCCTCCGCTGTGCACTTGAGGAAGCTATGTTCCTCAAAAGGTAATCGAGGGTACACTTTATTTTGTGATTGATTTGTTTTTTCTATCTTGACCTGAGATTTATCACTGATCATTTATGGCGCATAAATTTTACTGTTGTAGTTAGTTTATTTCCTATTTTCTTTGGTGATTCACGTCTTGAATTAATTGGATCTTTAATCAACACAAGGATGATTTGAAATCTTCCCATCAGAGTTTTCGTAATGCCGTCAAGAATGTGCGTCAATCCCATACACAATGAGAAAGGGATTCTTTCCAAGATGGCTAATGCAAATTCAGAAGAAATGTAAGCTTCCGTTTCTCATAATGAACATTGATTTTTAGTTCTATTTGTATCGCACATTTTCTGAATGGTTCCAAGATTCAGTATACTGTGTCTTGTTTCACGTCCAATCTAGGGTTTCTAAATGCAGTATGATCAATCGATCATTCTTCTTGCCCAAATCTGTCTATCAAGAATCAATATCAATGGTAGCAGTAATTACCCCCTTTTCACTTTATTCTTTGTGTTTAGATGGGGTGACAATTACTGTGCTATGGATTCTTTATATGACATGGACCTCATCTCGAAGACAGTGCCCGTAATTCTTGACAATTCAAGAACATGGTACCATGTAATGACCACAGGCATGAAACTTGGAGATCGAGGTTTAATTGATGTTGAAGGAATTGGCCGTCTCAAGCTGAAGGAATCCAACCTCTACTCAAATTCTCTGGTGATAAATCGAACGGCAAGCCCCCTTTCCTGGTACTCATCTGCTTCATTGATGATGATCATCATTTACTTTACAATCAATCAAGTTCAGTGCTGTTATGGGATCATGTTTGAGAGGTGGATATTTCTTCTAGGTGATGATATCAAATTCAAGAGTTGTTCTTGATCATGATAATCACACACAGGTTCATGGAGTGCAAGGATCGGACTAATCGAAGCTCAATCTTGCTTCCTTATTCATTTCTTCCATCAATGGCTGCCAAAAAAAGTTGAAAGATGCAGCAGATAAGGTTTGGGCTCTGGTACTCATGCTCAATTTTCAGGATATTTTTTTGTTTTCGATCTGTCAGTAGGGTTTCTGAATTTCATCAAGGTCTGGCAACAACCTTAATCTTTGACTTTGACTGGCAATCTAATATTGTGATCAATCTGGTATTGATCAGGAGAACCAGTTGGCTTGCTCTATCGATGGATCTAAATCTCTTTCTCTGGCTCTCATTCTCTCTTGCCCTCTCTATATCCTTCATTCTGTCGCTCCCTGTCCCTCTGTCTCTCTGTCCCTCCTTTCCCTCCATCTTGTTCCCTCTCTGGCTATCACCTGTCTTGCCCTCTCACTGTCGCTGTCTGGCTCTCAAGCTCTCTCCCCCCCTCCTCTCTCTATGTAGTTCTCTGGATCCCACTCTCTCTCCCCTCTTTGTCTTCCTCCCATACTTTATCTCTCTATTCCACTCGCACTGTTCCCATTCCACTTTTGCTCTTCATTTATTGCTCTTTCTCACCTCCTCTCTACATTTTCCTCGACTTCCTCCCTACCTCTGGCAACTGCCCAGGTACCCAGGTCAAAGCTCAAACCATTTTCAAATTCTTCGCACTGCCCAATAACTCTGCTGCCTATTGCAAACAAGTAATGTCAGCCAATTATGTTTTCTTTTCAGCATTCATAATTTTATAGGTATCCAATTTCTGCAAGCCCGTCTAGCTTTTGAATTTCCATGGAAGCAGATCTTTACTGTTTGATCCATTTTTCAGATTAAGAGCCGTCTAGGAGATTACGACGCAATCCACGTTCGCAGAGGAGATATACTGAAGAACAGGAAGGACAGATTTGGGGTCGAGCGGAGTCTCCATCCCCATCTAGACAGGGATACCCGTCCAGAATTCATCCAACGGCGGATCGAGAAGTGGGTTCCACCCGGCCGAACCCTCTTCATCGCGTCGAACGAGAAGACCCCTGGATTTTTCTCTCCACTCTCCTCCAGGTAGGTCTCTGTGAAGAAAAAACATTCAGTTTCTCGATTATTTCTGCAATTCCTGATTTTTCTGTAATTTTTTCGGCTGGCCAGGTACAACGTGGCGTATGCGTCGAATTTTAGCGAGATTTTGGAGCCGGCCGTGGAGAATAATTATCAGCTTTTCATGATCGAGAGATTGATTTTGGCGGGGGCCAGAACGTTCGTGAAGACTTACAAGGACGATGAAGGGGATCTCTCTCTCACTGACGACCCCAAGAAGAACACCAAGATCTGGTCAAAGCCGGTTTACACGTTGGACGAAAGTGGGACCCGCTGACTTTCGTTGACCACATGAACCCTTGGTTGACGATCTTCATTCATTCCGATTTATTCTCTCCATTTATAAATATATACATTTATCTCCTCCCTTGTTCATCTTGGGACCCACCGATATCCTCCGTTGACCTGTCGAAGTCACGGTCAACAGTGTGCCGGCTTTTTCTCTCTCTATGTATCGTTGACCGAGGTCTCTCTCCGCTGTCTATCCGTTCATTCTCTCTACTCGCGTGTTCTCTTTTGTGCAAGATAGTGGGGACGTCGGGCGGTTTGACTTGATTTGACTTTGTGACGTTTGGGTCAACGTGGCAGGTTCAAACGTTTCCACCGAATCCTCTGCGTGCGTCAGAGGTCCTCGCTGGAGAGAGGAAGAAACCGACGCGGCCACGTGGAACGTCGAGGGAAAATGGCTGCCGTCTCTGGAGTCAGGATAATGGAAGAGCGGGATCCGGGATTATGGGAAAAGGATAATGAGAAAGGAGAGAGAGATGATTGAGAGAAAAACGTCGGCGGGTGGAAATGAGAGAAATTAGAGAGAGAACAGAGATGAAGTAGTATGCAGGCGCAAAGAACAGTGATGAAGGAGAACATTATGCAGTATGAAGGAGCAAAGAAAAAGTAGAGAGAGAGACGGAGAGAGAGTGGCAACGAGGAGGATGGCAGAACAGATGAAAGAAAAAAAATTAAACAAGAAAGAGAGATGGAAAGATAGAGAGAGTAGTAGACAGTCAACATTGTGTAAAGTAGAGAGAGAGAGAAAGAGAGAGAGAGAGAGAGAGATAGAGAGAGAGGACAGAGAAAAGGTGAAGAAAGATGGAGAGAGGAATAAAGGCTCGCTTGCTGCCGGGATATTCGATCGAAAGAGTGTGAAACAGAGAGAGAGAGATAGAGATACAGATGTCTATATATATCACAGAAAGAGAGAAATCCTGAGTCTAACGCTCCATCCGTTTTGCTCGGGTCCAAACGCTTTCACCGCGCAATGTTAGCACCGTTGAAAACGGCCACGGCGATATAGGGAACATCCATCTTTGGAGAAGAGTTTTTTTCCCTCTTCTCAATGGCTACGCGATCAATTCCTCTCTTCGTCCTCCAATGCCTCCTCTCCATCCTCCTTCTCTTCTCCTCCGCTGCCGGTGTCGGCGCCAACGTCGTCTTTCAAGTTCAGCGCCGCTTTAAGTCTCGAGACCGGACTCCCGGAGATCTGAGGGCTCACGATTTACGGCGCCATGGCAGGAATCTCGCTGCCGTCGATCTTCCCATTGGCGGAATTGGAGTACCTTCTGACGCCGGGTTGGAATTTGAACTCCGTTGAAATTTCTGGTTTCCTGCTCATTGTTCGACATTCTCGTTTTATCAGATTCCCTTCGACATTCTCGTTCTTGTAATCATGACTAAATTTCAAGTCATTTCAAGGAAATCGTTTATAAGTACTCCAAATAATTGTTTCTGATATTGCTATACCGATTTCTAATGGAATTTCTTTTCCTGGAATCGTGATTTAAGTTAGGTCCGCTTTCCTGCTAATCGTTTTTAGGTACGTCATGTAATTGGTTCGATATTGCTATGATGAAGTTTGTTCTTAGAATCACGATTAAAGTTGATACGCTTCCCCGTAGATATTTAATAATTACACCGCATCGTTGTCTCTGTTATTACTGTGTTGATTTGGTTCCTGGAATCACGACTAAAGTAGTTGCAGTTTGATCCTAATTATTTATAATTTCTCCTGTATAGTCGTTTCTGAATTTGTTCCTGGAATTATGATCAAAATTAGACCCGCTTTTCTGCTAATTGTTTATAATTACTCCATGATATTGTTTCCGATATTTGTAAGCTGATGCCCTATGGAAATTGTTCCTGGAATCATGATTAAACTGAGACAGGCTTTCCTGTAAATCGTTCATACTTAATGTATAATTATTTCTGATATTTTTATGCTGATCCCTTTTGGAATTTTTTCCTGGAATCATGATTAAAATAAGAGGCAATTTCTCACAAAATTTTTACTGTTTCTCCATATTTCTATGCTGAATTCTTTTTTGAAATTCGTTTCCAGTATCATGATTCAAATTATAAGATTGTGTGTGTAATCCTATAAATTTTTCTGATATTTCTATGCTGATGTCTAATGGAATATGTTCATGGAATCATGTTTAAATTTTGACTTACCTGAAAATTGTCTATAGTTACTCCAAGTAATTGTCCTGATATTTCTCTGTGGGTCCATGTTGGAATTTGTTCCTGGAATTATAATTTCATTAGACATGCTTTTCTGCTGACCATTTTCATTTACTCAATGTAATTGTTTCTGTTTGATTTTCAACATGTTTCGGGCAAAAATAAGATTTTTCTATCATTCATAGTTCCACAGTCTTACTAAATTCAAATACATGATTTCCCTTATTTATCTAGGCTCTACTACGCCCAAATTGCTATTGGAACTCCGTCCAAAAGTTTCTATGTCCAGGTGGACACAGGGAGCGACATCCTTTGGGTGAATTGCATTCAATGCAAGCAATGCCCTAAGCACAGTGATCTTGGTGTACGAAAATTCTCTCTGATCATTTTTCCTCTGTTTATTCTCCATTTTCCTTTATTCAATTCGTCCCTTTCTCTGATCTATCAGGTTTCTCTCTCATCACTATGTTGAAGAACGTCTTTTTTCTGTACTTTCCACAGCTAGATCTCACTCTCTATGATCCCAAAGGCTCTTCAAGCGGAGATTTGGTGACTTGTGATCAAGAGTTTTGTAATGCAACTTATGGCGAAGTACAAGGGTGTAAGCCTGATAAACTCTGTAATTACAGCATCCTTTATGGTGATGGAAGTGGGACAAATGGTTTCTTTGTGAATGATAATCTGCACTATAATCAAGTGGTTGGAGATCATCAATTCAGAGTTGTAAATGCCAGTGTTATTTTTGGGTTAGTTCCCTTTCTTTATATTTGTTTAGTTTGACTGTTTCCCTTTTACTGCAACTACTCTATCAATATGATGAATGACATTGGGGATTGGTGACGATCAGATCAATTGTCTACATCGACAGATGATCATGATGATCAGGATAACTGGACTCCTTTTTTCAATTGATGATCTGATCAAAGTCATCAGTCCACAATTTAGTGGGATGTAAAGGTTCATAAAACCCAAGGATGCCCATATTTTAGCATTTATTTATTTTTTCAAATATTAACAGGTTAGTTTTGAGAAAAATTGATGGTTACCATGAGGGGATGATGTTCATAAAACTAATGCCTATGACTAACTTACCAGAAAAGAGAATAGATTATGATGATAAAGCTGACAATGATGATGAAGACAATAGAATAATTTATTGATTGATTCTGAGAGGAGTTGCAATAATGATATTTTTGGAAAGGGGGCTGCGTTGAGTTTCTGTCTGTTAGAACCGTGAAATCAAAACACGCAGTCTCTTCTCTCTTTGAACATTTTTTAAAACACTCCTCTCTCTCTAAAACAGCTTCAATTTGTTGAATCTGTCTCCTCTCTCTCTCTCTTGCTCACTCAAAACTAGACAATTTTCTTTGATCCTGACAAATCAAGTGCCTTGAATTGACAGCAGGTGTCAGGCTCCAAGGGTGATCAGCTGATCTAGCAAACCCTTGATTTTGATCAATCAGTCAATCACGACCACTCGGATATTTTAGCATCACCAGAAACAATTATTACAAATTTTCCTTTTTGGGGCCGTTTATAGTTTTCTGTCAAAAACATTTAATTTCTCAATACTTACTGTTATTAGGTGCGGTGCACAACAGTCTGGAGACCTAGGTTCATCGAGCAGTGCAGTTGATGGAATATTAGGTTTTGGGCAGTCAAAATCATCAATTATTTCACAATTAGCATCTGCTGGAAAGGTTAGAAAGATGTTTTCGCATTGCTTGGATGGAGAAAATGGAGGTGGAATTTTCGCACTTGGCCAAGTAGTCCAGCCTAAAGTCATCACAACTCCTCTTATACCAGATCAGTATGATACTCTCCACGCTTATCTATTTTTAAGTAGTCCTTGTTTTAGATTATTCATCTCAATGTTAATTTTTATCTTTATTACATTTTCATGAGACCACCATCTTTAATTTTTTTTGGAACTTACCTGGGGAGACACCTCTTAAATTCTTTCCAAGTCGGGGCAGTACGAGTTCTTTGTGAGAAATAACAGATCCTCGACTCTGCCCATGGGTATGGCTCATGGGAGAAACCACTAAGTCCTTTCTTGTTCAGGAAAGTCAAGAGTTCTTGCAGAACCTCTAAAGAACTCATGGGTCGGTTGCATTAATAGGCACGACCATAAGTGAAATTGCTGAAATTCTTTCCTGCTCTAAATATTTAGAATTCTTGCTCAGAAATTTGTGGACCTTTGACCGATGGAGCCCATGGGCCAGCAGCATTAATAAGCCTGGCCAATGAGAGATACTAATACCATTAAATGTAGGGGTTTGGGGATCACCCATCATTTTGTAATATCCTATCATTTCAATATTCTCTTCCACCTATCTTTCCCCTCTCTGTCCAGGAAATTCCGTATATCTCAAGTAGGACCATATGATTTGCACTATAGGCTGCTGACAGATGGGATAAGATCCTTGACTAAGGATTCAATGGATAGAAGTCCTCCCACTCATCTCTATCCAATCTTCTTCCATCATTTTTATTTATTCATTCGGGGGTTTAATTGTTCTGGTTTCCCATCTGAATCTCTGAAAATTTCATTCAATTCTACCTTCTATCTTCCACTTCCTGGATCCAATGTCTCATGTATTCCTTTTCACTTTCGAATATTTTTCTTTTACAGGCCACATTATAACGTGAATTTGAAGAGCATTGATGTTGGCGGGCAGACACTTAAAATTCCTTCAGACATCTTTGACTTCAGTCAGAGCCAAGGGGCAATTATCGACAGCGGTACAACACTTGCTTATCTTCCAGATCCAGTTTACAAGCTCTTGATAAATGCGGTATGAATTGAGGCTTTTTTATTGTCTGTTTATTTTGGGATTCAGTTCAATATTCACAAGATTTTGTTTTTTTTCAATATCTAGATCTTTGCATCTCAACCGACCTTGGATGTCCATTCTCTCCAAGACTTTTTGTGCTTTCATTATTCAGATAGGTACTTTGTTTACTGATTTTAGAATGTGAATATTCTGTTAGTGATATTAAGCATTATAGATTATACATTTTCATCTGTTTCTATTTCATATTCCTTTAGTTCTTAGTGAATTTCCTAGTCCAAAAATATAACCAAAAAATGTCCATTTAGTTCTTAGTGAATCCGCTTAATTTTTCAACTGTATTTAAACGGGAAGTCCTGAATAATAGATTAATTATATTCGTGGAAATCCCAGTATCAAGAAGACGGCGCTGGGATTAGGGTTTCTGAAAATTTAGAGAATCTTCGAAAATTCATTTTTCATTATTTCTGGTCTTGAATCTACAGGACTTGTAAAATCCTAATCTTCTAGGCCAAAAAAAAATCTCCGGTCACTTTTGACTGACATCCTCGTAGTCTTTTGGATCTCATCTCTGACAAGGCATGTGTTTTGCTTCCTTATTGCAGCATAGACGATGGTTTTCCCATTGTGACCTTGCACTTCGAGAATTCACTTTCGCTGAGAGTCTTCCCCCATGATTATCTATTTGCAAATCGAGTAAGTATTAACTTACTTAAAATCATGAATTTTATTCCACTTGAACCATGTGATTGAGCATTATTGGATGTTTCTCTCGCCATCATTTTCAGTTCAACATTTGGTGCGTGGGTTGGCAAAGTAGTGGGATCCAATCCAGGAGTGGGAAAGAAGATTTTATCTTAGGAGGTGACGTTTCTTGCTATATCAAACCACTTCAATTTTATATCTTGAAGAATTATCTATCGGAGAAGAGGTAACTTTCAGCATGGAAAATGACGTTTTTTGTCAAAGACTTCTTGGACTGATCAATCAGCCAATCATCCCATGGGGGTTGATTGATCAAACGCAAATCTTAATGGTGATTGATGAAGATGATCAAGTGAGATCGATGAGTGTCAGATTGTGTGATAACAGTCGTTGACTTTTATGGAGAGGAGATAGATACGGTCATAACTCCAGTCATCACTATGCAATCCAATTCCGAATCAATCGAAGTTCTACTGACATCTCATCTTGGAGATTATTCTCCTCTTTTGATCTTCTTTTTCACGTTTTTCCCTACAGATCTAGCCCTATCTAACAAGTTAGTTTCCTACGATCTGGAAAATCAAACAATCGGATGGACCGAGTATGATTGTAAGATTTGTACCATTTTTCGTTCAATTTATTTAATTTAACACATACTATATATCTTTATTTATTTTTGAGATAAATAAATTGGACTCCCAGGCTCATCGTCCATTAAAGTGAGGGATTTGGACTCTGGAGAAGTGTATAACATCACGGGCAGGAATATTTCATCGGCCTGCGGATTGGATGTGGGGAGGTTCATCCTAATGCTAGCCATTATCGCCAAGATATGTTTCTTAATCTTATGAATTAATTTTATACATGCTTCTCTTACGATAACAATTTTTCATGTGAAAAAATGGAATATCCCCACCAATGTATTGCAGGGAAGTACTGTAATCCTCAGCTTTCTGTAAACTCTTGGTTTTTTTTGTATCCAAGATTGATTGCAAGGCATGAGTCGAACTTAGAGAGAGAGAGATGAGATTTGATGAATAGAAGGATAATCTGGACCGAAAATCTCTGCAAGCGACTATGATGGGCATGTAGAGATAAAAGAACTGGACATGCACGAGTATTCTAAGAAAATTACACTGTCTGCAGAGAAAAAAACTGAAAAGGATATAATTACATATGGATTGTTTTTTTAAAGCTCAGAGCGTTAGCAGCAAGAACTGAAAAAACCAAGTAAACAACTGCCAGGAAGAGCGCAATCTGATAGAAATCTCTCTGAAAAATCATCATTCCGCTGAAAATACTGTTTCCAAAATAAGACATCATATGAGCATCATGTTTAATTTTCATGAAAACATTTGAGATAAGATCAAATAACTTACCTTTGTTGGATCTCCAAGAGGATCAGGGTACACATCGGAAGTCTCCTTAGACGAGATACTTTTGTTCAACTCCTTCGCACTTTCCATGGTATCATTTCCAGCCTGAATTGCCGAATACAGCGAGCGAGAGGCCCAAAAAAATATGCCTGTGATATGATGGATGATGATGATAGATCCCATGATTCCTCATGGTCAGTGACTTGCCCGCTGATCTGGTTTTTAATGTGAATAGGGAATGAACTCTGAGGATCAAGTCTCCTGAAGCGCTGGACAACACAAAAATTCTTGGGCTTTCCTCTGACTGTCCACTTGATGCTCAACAGACTGGTTGAAAGCATCTCCATTTCTTGCACAGTCTGAGATGAACATGGTAAGATGATCAGACAACATAAACTGATTCCCAAAAAAGGAAAGAGACATGCTAAGGATGATGGGCAAAGAAATGCTCACCACTGATGGATTTTCAAGAGCAGAGGTCGACCATAATAGTCTATTATACTTTTCGCGACCGGTGAATGATCTTAGTGGATCCTGGAAAAACAAACATGAATTTTTCTAATCATCTGTTCCACGAGAGACAGAAAGAAACATGCACATGCACATTCAAGCAATGCATACTTATATATGATATGCATGCCCATATACACAGATGTATGTATCTATGTAAATGGACATGGATACGTATATGTATATTAAGATGCATATGTATAAGCATATTATACATGAAGATGCATAAGCCTATGGTATATGAAGATGTAAATGTATATTTGCATGTATATGTCTATGCATATGAAGATGTAGATGAATACCCATGTATAGGCATGTGTTTTTGCACATGCACATGCAAGAATGTGTATCTTTTTGGTCATGAATATGGTGCACAAAAGTGCATGCATACGTGCATGTATATGCACATGTATACGTAGATGAATGTAAAGTCAACGATACCTTGTAGTTGACTGAAATAGCGTAAGATCCCAAGGCACGATTTCCTTCTCTCTGCTCTAAAATATCCCGTGCCAGCTGCCTAGCCGTAGCCTCCACATACGGGCTACTGACACAGACAAAGTCGTCGCAAAGCTCCCCGAAGTCAATCTGATCAACAAGCTCATCTGATTCCGATCTCTTGATCTCAGTCTTCACCGAAACTTCTGATCCTTTCGTTTCATCCAAGACTGCAGATCGAAGATCCCAATTGCCGTTGATCAGACGATGGAAATGCAATTCGGAGGAAAAAAAATGGGGGAAAATGGCAAATTCAAGGTCACGTATTTTACAGCTGAAATTATTTACAATTTCATTTGTGCCCTCGTCCAAAAAATTTCCTATTTTATTTACATACCAGATCATTTCATTTCTGCCCTTGTCCATGAATAAAACACGAATATTTCAAGGTTGACCATATAAACACATAGGAAAATATTTACAATTTCATTAGGGCCCTCATCTTTTCCGAAACACAAATATTCCCCTCCATCCAAAAAGTTTCGGATTATTACTTCTAAAAAAATACAGACTGGGCTATTTCCATTAGAACAGGAAGATTTAAAGGTTGAATATTCAAATATTTTGGATAATATTTACAATTTCATTAATATCATCATCTATACTGAATCACGAATATTCCAGATAATTTCTTCTAAAAAAATACCGAGAATTTCCAGTTCAAGGAGAAAAGTTCAAGTAAATGTAATGATAACTAGTTTTTTTAAGAGAAAACCCCGAAAGGCAGAAAATTATACCTCTGGGCGATGGAAGGCGCAGGCGACGACGGCGAGCGAGAAATCTAAGGCGGTCCCCGGCGAGCGCGGGCGGAGGGAGGAGGCGTGACCTAATTTTACCGCGCGAGGAGGAGATGAGTGCTGAGGGAGAAGAAGAGAGGGAAGAGGAGGAGGAAGGAGAAAGCAGGGCCATCGCGGCGGCCGTCGCCATGTATCTTCTTCCAGCCTCATTCTTGTTGGTGTCTTGTGTGGTGCTTGGCGACCCTGCCCCCGCAGGTAGACTAAATCCCCCGGGCCCACCCCCCAAATTCCTCCTAAATGAACTCGAATTGAGACCGTAGATTTTCGAAATCAAGTCAAATCGATCGTCCTGTTCTTTATAAAAAAATAAATTCAGAAATCATCAAGAAATTGTAGATAATAAATTTCGCTGCATTTGAAACTAATTAAAAAAAAGAAATTGTGGGTAATTTGCTTTTGGCGATTTTTCAAGAAATCAGAGATTAAAAAAAGGTGGATAAGTTGTTTGAGTGAGGGCCAAGGCAAAGACAATGGAAATGGATATGGAAAATTTAATATTGCAACTGCACATGTATCCCTTGCATGGAAAATGATGGATACATGGGATTTTTTCTTGATTATGATCTTCAAAGAAATTGAAACACGTACATTATTTTATAAGTTTGATCTTGTCCATCCATATATGTCTCAACAAAATCATCATGGAAATCGGTTGAAAATTTCAACTTCATGGGCATCCTAATATTGATGAAGGTCGTAAAATTAAACAAAAGGTAGATACTATATCAACATTTTGTAGAAAAAATAATATGCATTTGAAGACAAACCTAAGTTGGCATACTTAGATTAGTAGAATGATAAAAGCATCTCACTATGCAACCGCATGATCATCAATTTTAATGCATGATATCATGAAATGTATGTGTGGATACATCATGCCATTTTGCCTGAGTTATCATCTTTGCATGATTTTGTATTACTTATTAGATTATCTATGTTTGAGCTTTTTGAAGGTCAAACTCTTTGAAATCTGATTATATTTTTGGTTTTATATTTGACGATTTATGTAGGAGAGAGGTGAAAATGAAAGAGAAAAAAATAGAGAAATAAAGTCAATTATTTGATTTTTTTTCACTAAGTTTATTTTTTAAAAAATCAAACTAAGTCCAATAAACTATACTTCTCCTTAGTTTATTTTCATTTTTTTACGACATGATACTTTAAGAAATTAAAGATTTGATTGATTGCCAATAATTTAATAATAGACCTAAAAATTAGAAAATTAGAAATTTTATACCTTGATATGAATTTTAATTGTATTTCAAGAATTTGTTAATGTTTCTAGATGCCTTATAATTAAAATTTGGCGAGGTCTCATGCACATTGATCTACTTCACTATACTAGATGACAAAGCCACTTGGCAATGAACCATTGGCCAGCATGTGCACATTGGGGCACTTGCATAAACCCACATTAAGAGGAATTTTATATAATTTTAGCTTTTTTTTTTTTAGATTATCTTATTTGCAAGAAGTTTGATATCATGAGTGTCAGATTTTATGTAGGTGTTGTGTGGATGGAAAACTCTAGGAATCAAAGATGAACATAGATGAGCATAATCAACTATTAAAAGAATTAGGCCAAAATTGAGAAAAGATGACATACCGCAGCCCTAATGATTTAGTTGACTAAGGTCAAGATGCTTTTCAGTGGTGGATCTATAGCTCAAGATTGGAGCATGTTAAGGTGTATTTTCCACATAAGGAAGTCTAAGATCTAAGTACTTCCTTGCGAAATAGACTTAGTCACTAGAGTAGGCATAATGGATATGATGGAGATTTGATTTATCGCCATCAAAATCTAGAAGCTCCATTTGCTCACACCATGGCCAAAAAAGTACCTTGTGAGCACCACAATACTTGACATACATGCTTCCCATTAACACTATGTGCTGCTATGCTGGGTGATGAGCTGATTTCATGCAATCATTGATGCACACACAATCACTCATAAAAAATTGAAATTCCACTCAGTAGTAATTTAAATCTAAATGACGATTGGTTAGAGGAAATATTAGAAGTAAATGTATGAATTTCAACTCGCATATTCTCCCAATTTTTTTTCAAAATCTTGATTTTTGATTTTCAATGCATGTTGAAATGAGTGTAGAACATGTTTGGATCAAGAGACTAAAAAAATCATCCAAATGGTATCATCAATTGAAATTCTTTAAGAATACTTTTATAATGAGGAGAGAGTGTATATAATATAAAATTTGGCACAAAGATCATGAAGTTCTTTAAGTAATTTGATATGTCTCAATGAATTGGGGGGAAACAATGAAAAATAAACAAGTCACTTGACCCATTTACAATGACATGGACAACAGGCCAACAGAATTAGAATGTCATGGAAAATTTTAAAGGGAATGAAACTTACCAATTAGAAATGCATGAGCGTTGATGAATGGAGTATGATAGTGAAAGAGTGATCTCTATTCTTGGCAGTGGGCTTATATTCTCATTCATCCAGTTCAACGTTTCATATTCCATGTGTCTTTTTCAAAAGACATTAAATTTTTTTTTATGGTTCATAAAAAAATGAGAAAAACATGTCATTTGAACTGCGTAAAACTATTTTATAACAAATAATATCTCTAAACAAGGATCACCCATTTATGCATTTTGTGTAAGGCTTGAACACTCTAGTGTAGTTCCACAAGTCTTACTATGTTAGAGCGGGGGTACATAAAATAAACATGTCATGGTAGCCCAAACACCCTGAAATGGATAACAAGCCTAAAAAATAAAGTTTCTTGGTGTATTTTGAGAAGTATATAACTCAACAACCCAGACTGTGTGAAATTCAATTCTATATCTATCCAAAAAATTCAATTCTATATCTATGTTCTTTGAGGAAATTGAATTTTTGCTTAAGTTGATAGATGGTCTTGGATGCATGATATTTTTTATTCTTTTTTATCATAAAATGCATTAGTTGACAATACAATACTATGAATAACAGAAAAACCTCAATAAAGTAAAATTTTACAACAAAATTCTATTTTAGGGAGAGTCAAGGTCAAATCATGGAGGAATGTGTTTGAATGTCATGATTTTTTGAAAATTAGAGAAAATTTTGGTAAATTAGATGATGAATTGTGACCATTTGATAAAGATGAAAATGGATTTAGGAAGAGGTAAAAATAATATTCCAAGGAGTCCAAGAACATGCGAAGCAAAGAAGAATGATGTATTAATCAAAGAATGAAGTTTACATAGAAAAATGAGACATGAAGAGAGAAACACTCAAGATCAACAACCTAATTATCTATATAATTCATGAAATCGTATCTAATTATCCGTAGATCCTAGTTTCTTATTAATGAACTTATTCTAGCAAGCGATTGCTTCAATTCACGATGGAGCACATGTTAGTAAAAAAATTGCTCAAATGACGCAAAGAAATTGAAATGAAAATTATTCCTAACATTCGAATGCTTCTTGTTTTTGTTTGATTTGAAGATTTTTTCTCTATATCTCATCAAGAATTACTTGTAATCATCATTGTTTCGAGAATTAAAAAAAGGTTCAATTTTTGGCTCAAGCCAGTGATCAAGCTACCAGACATGAAAAGGAATACAAAAGGGGTATCAAGGCCATTTCTAGCCTTGAGGTTGTATCTGTAATGGGGTGCCATGGTCAGATGAGTAGCCCCCTTGCCCTATTTAACTGTTAAAATGAGAGATACGAGAAATCAGTCACCACAGATAACAGTAGTTGCATGTTAAAACATACATATGTTTGAATGACTAGGATCACACCCCATGGTGCAACCTCATTTCTCCTCGTTATGGTTCACCAAAAAAGATTCATGAAAGCCATTTCGTCCTGATTTGATCTCCTTATTTCCTCATCTATATATGTCCAGCCTGATTGAATTCTTTCATCATCCATTGTGTAGACAATGGATTACAAAGATGGCAAAATCCTAGAACGAATAAACATAATCATGAGTGTACTGATGTTTATATAGAGGGAGAGAAGAAAAATCATGTGCCTAGTTGGAAATATCGTAACATAGAAAGCAAGGTTCTCTAGATGAAAGGCAAAGGAGATGTGCAAGTTGTGACCTAGGAGGGATGGACATGGAAGACGCAAGATGTGAGCGCATTCTTGATGGAATTTGACATTTTAAATTGAATCGGATATTGCTGCCTGTGTCTCCAAATTTGGATGTGGACAATCAACTGTCGCAGAGGGCCATGAGTTGATTTCCACAGGAAAACAAATGGGGACATGAGAAATGAAAGTAATAAAAATTATTCATTTATGGAAGTCAATTTATGACACGTATGAAGTGCATAAATGACAAGTTGGGGCATTAACTTTGGGAGACTTTTGAAGTGCATAAATCTCAAAATATGTGAAGCTTGCATTCTTGGAAATAAGAATAAAGCTAGTTCCTCATAAGGATACCAAAAGTAGCGAAGCTCAAGTTTTGCGCACAAATTGGTAGCAACCAGCCCTAATTTCATCTCAAGGTAGTCTTATTACTATCCATTTTTATTGATTATTACTTGAGGAAGTATGGGATTATTTTCTGAAAAATTAACATTAAAATTTTGGTACCTTTTAAGATTTGGAAACATTTCATAAGTTTTCAAGGTCATTTTCAAGATCATGTATGTATGAATTTTCAAAGTATTGGTTTCCTTTAGTGATGACATCACACTATCCTCCATAACTTATTTTATCCTTTTTTAATTACTTTTTTCATATAATTTTAGTGAAGATAATTTGACCTTCTAGAAACAAAACTTGGGACAATAACACTCTTTTATATGAGACATATGTTTACACCTTGTCTAATTCCAATTGTCTCAGTAATGCTTGGCAAAGAGGTCATTTTGACAGTTCAAGTTTTTAGTGACCAAAATTCCTTATCTTAGATCTCTTGTAGATGTACAAAAATCTTGTGAATCTTTCTTTAATGAGAATTAAAGAGTCATTTTTCAAAATAATTTTCTTTAGATTGTAAACCTCCCATAGGTCTAACAAGTGATAATATTCAATATAAACATGTAATTCCTTGATTATTAGTGCATTTAAAGGCACAATTTGTACAATTATAATGCATTTTATTATATTTTTTTACCTTTTCATCATTCTATGTCAATTTTACACAATTCATGAGTTTGAATTTTGAACATTGAAATTATTTTGATATTAACATTATTTAATTTTAGTTTTTGAAGATCTACATCAAAATAATAAGATAACATATTTTAAATAAGCATTAAAAAAGGATCTAGTTTTATATTTCTAAATGAATTTAGTTAATTTTGGAGATGAATGTTCCATTTTCTTGTTATTTCATAAACTAATTGGTATATAATAATACATCATTTAATATTTGATTTAATGAAGAAAAATTGGATTGAAAAAGGGATGTATTTTGAAATATCTAAAATTTATAAGTTTTTAGGGATTTTTCTTGAAATTTTGGAATTTCTATTCAAATGATTTAAGTGAAAATGGGCAAAAATGGAGCCCACCTTGGTGGGAAAACATGGTGTAGCTGATTTGGCTGCGGTTGCTTATGCGGCATCATGCAGCGATTCCTAACGGCACCATGCGGACCTCAAGAGGCACCTATATGGCTCTCGATAAGGAATTGTTGATTTTAGTTAAGGTGCCCTATTAGGCCGAATTAATTATTCTATGATATCTAATTTATAAAGATAATAAGATATTTCTATATTTTTCAATGTGGAATTAATATTCAATGTTTTCTTTTTCAGTGATGTGGCTAGATTAGGCACATGGCATCATTTGAATCAAGTGAGATTAAATCTCACCCCTCCATTTCGACTTTAGTAAAGGGGTTCAGGGGAACATCTAATTTTATGATGATTTGTTCGTAAATGGTGAGTAATCCTAGCCGTCTATGAAGGGAGTTATACAGTCCATAATTTTCATACCAAATGGACTCCTAAGTGATGTGTGTTGCAATATGTGGTGTCAGATCAGGATATCAAGGCAACCAATATGTGAATTTTCATACATGAGTTGATGTGGTGACATCCAAGTGCTCTGGTTTAGATCTAACAACCATGACATAACAACATCAATTCCCCTATCACCATTTAATGTTGTCTGTTGATCATGTTTGAGGACAAGATCCAACAAATATGCCCATAATTTCATCTATTTATACTCTCTCTTTGATAGTGGACATATTCTAGGACATTCTTGACTCATCATGCCTTTGGGAAATTGTTTCCTTGATTTTTTTTATCTAGTAGTTTTATAAACTTAATTCCATGCCTCTTGAGCATTTGAAATCAATATTCCTTTGAAAGAATCATGAGAATTCACTAGTTGAATTTCAAATATCCACCAAGTATACATATGCACAAAAAGCATGGGTCAAGCGATTAATTGTATAATTTTCTTGGTGGTTTTTCTTAGTCGATTCGGATCTTCTTTTATCTTTCTTAATCTCGTGGTAGATATTATTTTAGAATAGTATATTAAGAGAATTATAATTTCAATCATCACTTTCTCTCACATTACAAAAACATTTCTACCTCTTCAATTTTTCCAACTATAATTTTCATCATTTTTAATTCTTAGAAAAATCTTCAAGTTATTTTTTCAAAAATCTATTTGTCTCATATGTCTCATTCCAATTCATTTTCTAATGTGATTGATTTCTGAAACCTCTCAACTTTGCTTCTCCATGGATTATACCTTTTTCACTATTATAATTAAGTAATCTTAACCTTTGACATGTGTTTTTCAATGACTGCATGAATAAAACTTGTCAAAGAGATCATTTTGAAAGTTCAAGTTTTTTGGGACCAAAATTCCCTATATGAGATCTCTTGTGGATGTAAAAAATTAGGGTTGAGCTACATGTAGTGAGAATGAATAAGTGGCTGCATGAAATAAGTTTCTTTAATTTTTGAACCACCCATAAGTATAGGGATCTGATTTTTTTTCTCAACCTTCATGAAAAAATCACATTCCCTCTTTTCATCTACCTTCTTGGTATCCACTTGGCTAATGAATTTGGAACCATTGATGTATCCATGGTACAATTGTACCATATAATTAAAACATAAATAATCTCAAATATAATAATAAATTTTTTGTATCAGCTCTACTCCTTGGAGATCAGACTTTAACATCACATAGGCTAATTGAGGTGTAAATTTATAATTTTATCATACATCGTTAAGGCAAATGGTCAAAATTCACCTAAGAATTTTGCCATCTCGTTCTTGGGTCGGAGGGTCAAAAGATGCTTTTCCAAGATTTCGTGAGATCCTTAATCTGAAAGATTTCATTAGAACCTAACAAATAAATTGGTCCAATTATTCTTGGATGTTATGGAAAAAATAATTTTTTTCAAAAATTCATGATAATTTCATGTCAAAAGAATTCTCTACTAGATTTTATAAGATTCCTAGACCATACCCCAATATGTGATGAACAACCTAATCAAGAAGCCATCTAGGATCACACAAATAAATCACCATAGAATCCACAATAAGCTCTTCATTTTGTTTTTATGTGAAAATTTTTGTGATATATAGTATTTCGTCAAATCTTCTTTATTTCTCATTTAAAATATATTTCAAGGGTCCAATCTATGCCTTATTCTTATTCTACAAAAAGAAATTTTTTTCTATGACATCCTTTTTTTTGCATTTTAATGAAAGATGGAAGAAATTCATGTAATGCTCACTATCACATAACTGATCTAGTACCTTAAGTATATTGGTCTACAAGTTATTCTTGTGAGTTCACTGAATGCTGATATAATCACTATAACCAATAAAGTACACAAATCCCAATTTTTCTATAACATTGATTTCATAACATATGTCTTAAGTCCATTAGTAAAATAAATCAAATACTTGGAGCTGCCTAGAAGCCATGCAGCTGAGAAAATTTTCCCAAACCAGAATATAATGTTTCACTTGTAGAAAACATACATCCGAGAAAATTTCATATTCAACTGTGGATTTAAATATAAGGTAAATATTCTTGTACAACTTCAATTATAGAATCATCAAAATTGACTTTAAAACTCTAAGACAAGCTGCCTTCAAAAGCTACTAAATTAGGAGGTCTCGGGTAGATTTATTTTAATTTTTTGTTCATTCAAATTTTTTTTAACATAATTCAATGTGGCATAAGTTTTCTCTATGCTAGTTCCATTTCATAACATATCAATCTAGGTCTTACTTCATGATGGTTTGAGTCTTCAAAGTATCAGCATAATCATCCTCATTTCTTCATATCTTCTTAGTTTATTGTTGGAATGCCTTGGATTATGATGAGATGATATTATTTTATAATATGAAGTCACGTGTTATAGTGATGTTAGTTTTATGTTGCTTGGAAAAACAAGGTTCTTCATGTAAATTGAATAGCTTAATATAAATGCTCAATGTTATTATCACATGTAACATATCAATTCATAAATGATTAGTTAGTGTTATTTATCAATATTCTCGATTGTCTCAAAACAGATGTGAAGAAAGTATGGTCACTCACCTCACGGTATTAGTGAATGGGACGTGTAATTCGTATAGATTGCCTAAAATTTTGAAGAAACATTTAATCGACCGTATAATTGATGTTAATTTTTTCATCAATATTGGTTCATATTGAGTAAGTAATGGTATGTTATAAAAAGGTTTAGAATTTTTCATACTTGTTGCCATTGCCTCCAAGAAAGCTTTAGCCAGTTTTTGATGAAAAATTCTCCAACCATCTCATTATGTGACTTCTCATATTCCATAAATTCATTCAACAATTTAACTAATCTGATATGAATGGACCACTGACTAGATCACATTGGGTCCTGAGTTGATTGGTTGAAAATATTCTTAATTAATTCATAGAGATACTGAGGGGTTATGAAAACTACTAATGAGATCCACAATCTCTCATGCTATTCAATATCATGCATGATCATGCAATTTTTTACATTCAACTAAATCATGACTAGAATATTCTAGTTGAAATTGGTCAAAAGTATGAGATATCATACATTCAAAAATAATACATGATTTTGTATTTAACTGTAAACAAGAGTTATGCCATGCCTATACTTTATTTATCTTCATATTTATCCAAAAATTTTACAAAGTTCTAAGATCAAAGCTGTTTAGAATGACATGGTTTATCACTAATAAGACAATCCATAGAGGTGGAATGGTTATGGGAATCCTCTTGACTCATCCGATATTCTGTTTTTTTGTTCATGTAGTGCAGCTTGAAGCTCGATTTTGTGGTAGTTCTGAAGTTCTCCAAAATGCTCGTGCATAGTAGCTTTCGTCGACTATCATAAATGAATAATAGGATATCGGAGGCGGACCCTCGGAGAGTATCGCTGAGAAACATGGAATGCTTCTTGGAAGAGAGAAAATCGAGACTGAGGGAAGGGCCAGGATTAGAAAGGGATGACGAAATGAAGAAAAAAGCAAAAGCATAGAAAATGAGAGGGAGAGAGAGGACACAGAGAAGGAATATAATTAGAAAAAACATAGAAAAATAAAGGGAATCCGAGAGGGTGTTGACAGCTAGAACTAGAGAGGGATGCTATGAGGGAGAGGGAGAGAGAGAGAAGAGAGAGAGGTGAGTGAGACGGAGAGAGAGAGAGGACAAAGCGGAATGAATATATTTGAGCAAAGACACAAAAATAAAGGGAATCCGAGAAGGAAAACTGCAAATGGAGCGTTTGCTGAGAGAGAAAGAGGGGAGAGAGAACAAAGAAAACCAATATCATTAGCCAAGATAGAAAAATATAGGGAACCCTAGAGTTTGAGGACAAGTGCAAATAGTCAGAGGGAGGAGAGCTGGGGAGGGGAGAGACAGAGGGAGGAGACAGAACGATAAGGAGCAGAGAGCAAGGAGGTAGAGAAAGATAGGGAGCAGAGAGCGAGATAGAGTAGAGAAAGATAGGGAGCAGAGAGCGTGATAGAGTTAGAGCGAGATAGAGGGAGAGAGAGCAAGAGATAGAGATAGAGAGAGGACAGCGAGATAGAGGGAGAGAGAGCAAGAGATAGAGATAGAGAGAGGACAGCGAGATAGAGGGAGAGAGAGCAAGAGATAGAGATAGAGAGAGGACAGCGAGATAGAGGGAGAGAGAGCAAGAGATAGAGATAGAGAGAGGAGAGCGAGATAGAGGGGGAGAGAGCAAGAGATAGAGATAGAGAGAGGAGAGCGAGATAGAGGGAGAGAGAGCAAGAGATAGAGATAGAGAGAGGAGAGCGAGATAGAGGGAGAGCAAGAGATAGAGATAGAGAGATAGAGGGAGAGAGCGAGAGATAGAGATAGCGAGGTAGAGGGAGAGAGAGCGAGATTGAGGGCGAGAGAGCGAGAGATAGAGAGAGCGAGGTAGAGGGAGAGAGAGTGAGAGATAGAGATAGAAAGAGAGAGAGAGAGAGATAGAGGGAGAGGGATAGAGGGAGAGAGATGGAGATAGAGGGAGAGAGAACGAGAGATAGAGATAGAGAGCTATAGGGAGAGACAGCGAGAGAGATGATCTAGACGACCATGGTCTGGTTTCATCTCCATCTTATGCAACCCTACTAGCTGTATCTATCCGTCTCGCTGTATCCCTTTTACGCTCTCTTTCTCCAATCACTATACAGTTTTACAGACGTAGTAACGCGCCAACCGATCACAGAAATAGAAAAAAGACAGAGCGACAACGATTAGTAAGCAACAATATATTGATGATCTGAAAGCGGAAGAACATGTCTGTAGAATATTTCTATATCGTATGGCGAATCTATACAGAAAATTTCTCTGCTCCTTTTCAGACTATCACTGAGAGATAGATCTTGCTACCCATTTCATGAGACTTACTTGGGCAGAGAGGCACTGAAGATAATCGCCAGTCTCCTCCAAAAGGCTGCAGAAATCCATCCTCTTCCCTCCAGGAACCAGCTTCCGCAGCTCATCTTCGTGCTTCTCTCCTCTTTCTCTCTCTAGAAATCCTCAAAAACTTTGAGCTTTGGTGTAAATGACCGTCTGCGTAGGCGCCGGAGAAGCGCCCGACTCCACCTTGTTTTCCGTGGAGCAGCCGAAACCGCCATGGAAAGATAGGCAGCGCGCCTTATCTTCTTTCCTTTATTGCTCAAGGAGAGTTTGAGGGGATCTTTGTGCTGAATCTCGGATAACGCTTGAAGGAAATAGAGGGACCCTGGCATGGGGATGTTAGGGTTAGGGTTTGGAGTTGCTTGGCAGATCTTTGGTTGCATGGTGAAGCTCTGACAGAGGAGGGTCCGACAAAAGAGAACGCCGAGGTATGCTTCTGACACAGGGAGACCTTATCTTTCCCTGCTTATATAAAAACAAGAGGGAGCTGCAAATAAGAGAAAGGTTTAATGGGGTAGTGGGGTTTAGAGAGAGAAAGACGGTTAAGAGAAAGAAAGAAAGAAGAGTTGGACAGGGGATTTGAGGTGGGGGTGGGAGAAGTGCGCCGTAGGGCCCGGGGAGAAGGCGACCCACCACATGACTGCACATGGCCGGAATGGAGGCCTTTCTCTCTCTTCAGCTCTCTCTCTCTCATCCGTCAGTCTTGACTTATTTATTCGGTTTCCCGGTCGACATGTTCTCTTTCGGCCCAGGCAATCTCTCATCTTTAATCCGTATAGAGTCGATGCCACCCAATCTTTCGTCCCATCTTCTTACCTTCACACAAAGCCAGAAAAATATAAATCTGGAGAGACAGATCGATAGAGAGAGAGAGAGAGAGAGAGATAGACAGTGGTTGATAAACTTCAAAACCAAGAGCTTGAGAGATGGTTCAGCGGTTGATCGGCGGGTTTTTCACCATGATCGAATCATAGAAACCAGAGAGAGCGAGGGAGATGCCGACCAATAGACTCATGAAAGTCAGAATAAAGAGAGAAACCCTCACTCCCAGACATCCTCCGTCATGGCTGACATACTCTTTTACTGGGTGAGGCATGGCCTGAAGGGCTTCAAGGACGAAGGTCAACTGTTTGGCCTGGCCGGAGTCTTGGCTGGGAACAGCGGACGCCAGCTGGCAGGTTTGTCGTATGCGTCGGGAGGAGAGAGACGACAATTTGGACACGTGGAGGAGAGGGAGGAGTAGATGGCAGGTCCTTCCCAGTGACGGTGGCGGCGGGGCATCGCCTCCGCAGCGTCGTCCGCCCAACCATGTGCACGTGAGTGACCGCTGACCAACTACCCTAGGCGCCTCTTGACGTTGACTCCGACAAAGAGAAATTTATAAATATTTATAAATAGAGAGAGACCAGACGAGAGAAAAGAGAGATTCATGCCTGTGCAATATGAGAGAGAGAGATTCATGGCTGTGCGGTATGAGAGAAAGATAGAGAGAGAGAGATTCATGGCTGTGCGGTATGAGAGAGAGATTCATGCCTGTGCGCTATGAGAGAAAGAGATAGATATAGAGAGAGAGAGATTCAAGCCTGTGCAGCATGAAGAGAACGAGGTTCATGCCTGTGGAATATGAGAAAAGAGACTTGAGAGAGATTCATGCCTGTGGAATATGAGAGAGAGATTCGTGCATGCACAATATGAGAGTCAACTCTTTGACCTACAGCAAGACAAGCTTAGGAGGCGCAGTAAAGGAAAAAGTGAAATAAAAAGGAAGAAACGCCGTCTTGAGAGCGTGTAAGTTTCAGCAAATGCATACATAAATAAATTAATGATGGAAATCTAGAGAGATAGATAGTTAGATACATACATTCATACATACATGGTTAGATGGATAGACGGATGGATAGATAGAAAGATAGATAAATCAGCGGGACTGTAGATAGAGATAGGCTGCGTCTTAAACGAAGAACACACCGCGTGATTCAAAGAATCAAAATGATTCTATATTCTTCGAGAATGGATACAGTTTTCTGTTTTGAATATGGTCACGCTGGAAGAGAGAGAGAGAGAGAACTTTCGTCGAAGTCTTTCAGTTGAGCGCGTCGCATCTGTATAGCAGGTGGGTAACAGGGAGAGACAGAAATATTTCAGATACTCCGATAACGAAGAAGAGGAGACAGAGTGTAGGTCGGAAGGGAAACCGCTCATTAGAAAATGGAGACCTGCCGAGCTTTCTTTCTCCATTACAGACAGAGTTTGAAAAAAAAAAGATGGGAGGGAAAGACGCGTCTGCTGGGAGAAGTCTTCTGCGGACATGAGAGGGGGAGATGGGATCGGTAAAACTCCTGCCATTATGCCATCAGCCGACATTACTAGAGAGTCATGCTTTTGTGGATTATTCTCAAGAGCAAATTTTTTTTATTTGAGATTTCCGATGGAAATTTTTTCTTTATGGTAAAAAAATAATTTTCTTAGACGTTAATGATATTTATGTAATTATAAATGCATTATTTGAAAGAGCTTAAGTAGTAGCATGAGAGCCTATAAAAGCTTATTTTTACAATAATTCCTTTTTTTCTATTTATTGTGAACTTAATATTCAGCAATTAACCGAAGATTGAGTAAAACTAGTTTTGTTTAACTTTCTCGAGAAATTGAAGGCCCAATAGCCAATCTAGTTAGACTAGGCCCAATAAGCATGTTTATGCACTGGCGGAGGTCGTTTTACCCACCAAGAAGGGGCAACTTTCTTCTTCTCTTCCATGTGGGATTAAACCCCCATAATATCAGGCTATAAGGCCCGTTCTCCATATACATAACATCCTAGCCTATAATCTAAAACATAAAATAGTTCATTCACTCCCTTGGTGTCATCAACCGGCTAGCTCAAAAGACCAATCCACATTGTCCACAGCTTCAACTTCTTCGTAATGACTATCTTGGTCATCATATCTGCAAGATTCTCCGATCCTTGAATTTTCTCACCCATAAGATCCCCATCCATCATAGAGCTTTGAATGAAATTGTACATTGATTGAATGTGCTTAGTCATGGAATGAAACATGGGATTCTTCACTAGCTGAATGGCACTTTCATTGTTAGAGAATAGTTAGTGCTCAACATCTTTCTTGCCGAATTCTAGAAGAAAATTCTTCAAGTAAAGCATATCGTTGCTAGTTCTTGGGTCACCACTTACTCACCCTTCATATTTGACAAGGCAACTATCTTTTGTATTTGTGAAACCCAACTCACCATTGTGCCGCCGCCAAGTTATATATGTATAAAATTGTGTTCTGAGTATCAAATCGCCACCAAGATATGAATCAAAAAAACCTTGAGTATTGAATGCACCTCTCTAGAATTTTGGATTCATACTAGACATCCCTCTCAAGTGTAGATGAATCCAAATGCATTGCAACTCAATGCACCCTTTTTGAATTATCCATGAAACCCACTACATAAGGATATCTTAGATCTTGATGTGACAAAAGCATACATGAAATTGTTGATATGTGTGGCATATGGAACAATTTTGATGTCCTTCATCTCTTTGTCACAGGAGAGTGATTGGTAGAAAGTTCAAAGTGAGATACTGATTGGGTGCTCATCAATCTTTGAATCTTCAGAGTTCCCTCTCAATAGATTTCTCTTGAGATAGAGACTGAACACTAGCATACATTTCTCTCTCAATCCTCATCCCAAGGATCTGATTAGTATACCCTAGTGAAGAAATTTTCATGGAAAAAGAATATAAATTTTTAGAGATATTGATTTCCTAAAGTTTAAGGGTTTTTCTATAATTTTTGGGAACGTTAGGATTTATTTTCAAGAGAGAAGGCAAAATATGTGAGCCCCATCTCAAGGTTAACTTGACACACATGTCACAAGGCACGCAACCAGCTAGGCAGTGAACAACTCTTGTGGCATTGACACAATGCTTCTTCAACGCTTGTGTGGTGCCAGCATGGTGCATGTGATTCTTATTCAGTGGCTACATGCCTCCGCATTTAGTAGGGTCATTATTGGTATAAGGATGCCCTAAGGAGCCAACTCGAAAGGCTCGATATCATAATCTTTATGTAGTCATAAAGTTTTCATAAAATGTTCATAGATTTTTCCATGTAAGAATACTTCTCTTTTAATTCTTAGCAAGTGATATGGTAGAACCAAAAGCATTAGATAATGTGAGACACTAAAGTCATTGATCTTCACTTATAAGGGGTGGGGGTCATGGCCATGCCCTATTCATAAGGAAAATTGACCCACATTCTCTCTCTTGCAATGCGCTTGATGCCCTCCATCACAAATCTAACAACCACAATAAATCAGCCTTCTATATTCAGCTATAGGACATTTGGCGTCTTCTAGGCTCCCAGATCAAAAGTGGACTAGCGCAATTAACTTGGCAATTCCTCTTCGTCCGGAGCACGATGTGGTGACATTTGGTGCACTCCACCTATCAAATGTCTTATCTAATTGCCCACTTGCATCCCAAAAGTTTCTCTCCTTAAATGCCTCATCCAAGAGCCATATGGCTCAAACAAGGCCGTCCATCGGCCCAAAAACATGACGAAATAGCCAAAATTGATCCCAACCATTTTCTATTGGTTTGGGGGGGTTTTATGGGGTATTTTATTGGTTTTTAATGAAACACGCGGAGAAATCTTATCCCACACGGCCCCTAAATTATCAATTTGGTGATTTAGACTCGAATATATCCATTTAAGGTTGTGTCAAGCAAAAAAAAATAGGGTCCCTCTTCTACATTTTCACTGGTGCTTGATATTTTTAGGCTTGTACTTGGTCAAAAATTTTTCTTTCACCTAGTAAATGATGATTTTTGCATTTTTCTTTCACATTTTTATGTGAGATTAGTGTGATTGACCTCGAAAGGCACAAGGAATTCATCACTTGAATGCTAACATCCATTGTGGGAGAATCTCTTATTTCAGAAATTGATCCAAAATAAGGAGTCTTCTCCATGGGTGATGGGATTTCTTCGTTCAAATGCCGATAGTCGCCATTGATGAGTGAATCATCATAATCTCTGATCAGGCAACATAAGACCATCTTTGCACCATCTTTAGGTCAGTATGAGTTTTCTCTATGCATTAAAGGTTTATTTAGGATAATATTAGGAGTAGGAGTACATTTGTAGTGTGTGCTTGATGATTTTACTCGATGTTCTCTCTCTTAAAATCTATACGTTTTTTTCTTCCATATCTGCTTTGTTTTAACTTTGATTGACAACTAGTTTGACTCATTGGTCTCCTTTTTCACCATATTTATAAATTTATACTATTTCTATTTTCTCATCTATTTTCATCCTTTCATTTGGCTATCAACCCAGGTTCCTATCGATTCAACCCGTATTCCTCATCTTTTTAGAGTGAATTCCGTTTCTTTAATGCTTACATGCGTGTCATAATAGCTTTATAAATGACCACATGTTTACTGATCATCGCCCTCAAGTTCTTCATGGCAAACTTCATTGCTAATGACTTCTTCAACCTTGTGATCTCTTGCATGATTGCCCTTGAAATCACCATATCCTTTACATAAAGCAATAAGATGATATATATCCCTTAGAACTTTTTCAAATAGTATTAGTCATCCAAATCACATCTTGAAAATAATCTAGTAACCATAAAAGCTTACAACACTATCTAGGTTACAGCTTTAGCTGTGGAGGTTCCTCTTTAACTTACAAACCAGGTTCTCCTTCTCACAAGCAAGAAAATAGCTGTAGTTCTTAGCATTGTTTTCTTCAAGCTAACCATGATGGAGAGATATTTCATGTCTAGCTTTTCCAAATGAAGAGTTTATAAAACAGAAATCCTAAGCACCAACTCAACATATTGAGTCTCACAACAGGTGAGAAACTCATAGTGTAATGAACACCCTTGCATTGTTGACATTGTTTCATCACTACCCTTGGATCGTATCACGTGATACATTGTAGTCCTCTTTGATATGATACACCCATATTTTGTGAAGCACCCACTTCCCTGTTGGTAGTGCTTTCACGTGATGCTCGTCTCTAACTCTGGCTCTGCATCTTTGTCCATGTAGAAAATTACTCAATTGAACACAACATTTCAGCATTGCAATGTTGTGTTCAACGAACACAAAATCAATTCCCAAATTCCTAGGTGTTGACGTTGTTGGATTTTTCATCCAACTTGTGCCTTCTATCTGAATTGAAAAGAATATAGGAGAGGCAACTAGGGATCTACAAGTATAAAGGGTTGCTTTCTTCCTAGTCCAACACTCTTGTGACACTTGATATTCAAGGGATATAGATGATACCTTATTTATCAAGTGTACTATCATGTTAACAATATTAGCCCAAAATGTCTATGGCAAGATAGCATCTAACCTCATACTTCTTTCTTGTTGATTCAACGTTCTAGTCCTCCCCTCTTTGAATCCATTTATTCAAGCATGGATTATCTTCTCCATTTGAATTCCTTACTCTAAACCGATTTGTGGAACTTACTCCATCTTAAAATGACTCTTACAATTCTTATATGTCATAGAAACATTATATTTATTTTTGTGGAAATAAATCCAGACGTTCTAAGTTGAGTAATTGATGGAGGTCACATGATATCTCGATCCTCTAAGTGAGGGATCAAGTGCACACCCTCATTGCTATGAACTAGCTTCAACTTCTTGGCTTTTGGTAGTTGCATATTTTGAGAAAGAAACTTGTGTGCTTGCCAATAATAAAGTCTTTGCAAAGACATCTCTCCAACGATCTCAAACCTTGCTACATGTGAGTCTCAAGCATTATCCCCATCCCCTTCTTGATAATATGACCAAGCCACTAATGTCATGTGGTATCATCCTTAGATCCAATTAGAGCAATATTGACTTTTCTCAAGGTTGTCTTGAGTAGTGTTCCATAGCTGGAACCCTTCATGATCACCACAAAACATGAAACATTTTTGGAACTAGAGCGATGGTGACTCTCTACTAAACATCTTTGAAAATTACTATAAATCTTGCATAAACAAGTTTTCCCACCAAAATCAAGTTTCTTGAGGTAGGACCAAACCTCCAACTAGTCAGCTTTGGAATTATCTCATTTCAACCTTGATATGCATGTTTCCCACACCAGGACAATGCATAGGCTGATTATTGGCAAGATACACCTTGCACAAATCTCATGCAATGAAATCACTAAGAAATACAAGAAGTGAAGTAATAGGATGTCCGTGAGTTGAGACATTTGGAACGCCCTTACACCAAAAGCATCTTGTACTTTCATGGATGTAGAGATTGAAAATGGTTGTCCATCTTCTCTCCATTGGCACCCTTCCCTTGTCTATATTCTCTAGCATTTCAGCTCTATTGGAACTTTTTTACATGAACAATGATATGAGTCCCCTTGACTATTGGATATATCTTATTAGAGATAGAAAATTTCTCATAAATGTTTGATAAGGTTTACACCATGTCAGTTGTGCTCTTGATACCCTTCACATTGAATGATACATTCTTTGCCAAAGTCAGGTGAACAAACCCAATGCCTTTCTATATAAGAAAGTTCAATCTCCAACAAAATTCTTCTAACTTCATTCATGATAATGACTTATATAGATTCTTTACATACAATTGATATTTAAATTGCATCTTTCAATATTAGAGATCATCATAAAATTTTTCATTTCAACCCATGCCTTGTACATTGCTGATACATGAACTCTTCTTTTGGTTAGGGTTCACTAGATGTGTTCCAATGAGTGTTTAGAAAATATTGATAAATATTTAGAGTCAATCATGGATACAAGTAAAATAAAAAAATCAGATCATTCAAACAAATCACTTGCACAAATTTTTTGATACTCAAAATATCAAAAAAAAATTAGAGTGATTAATGATAGCATGTAATTTATGCATGAATTTACATGATTATTAATACAATTTAAGGCATTAAATATACAATTTGTGTGTGTGTTATCATATTTTGAGTACATTTCTATCATTTTATGTAATTTTAGGTTATGATAAAAAAAAATTTATAATTTTTTGGAGAATTATGCATAGTTAAATAATGTAATGCTAATCCTATTTGTATTTGAGATCGTAATTATATTTTCATGATTAAATGATAAGAGAAAATATTTTTTATTTACACTCATGTATTTTTCTAAATTTATTTTATAAGAGGAATGAGTTTATTTTTTAAATTAAAATTAATTCTCTTGTTATTTAAATATTTTGCCTTCTAATAATGATAGATAATTCAATTTTTGATCCAACAAAATAAACTTGGATTAATTTGGAAATGTATTATGAAATATAAATTTTCTAATTTTTAAGAATTTATTTAAACCTATTTTGGATTTTAAAAGAATAAAAAAATTGTTTATTTTTAACACAAGATGATGTGGCGACGCGTGTACATGCCACATGGTGTCTGGTGTATGTGTATGTGCATTCGCACGTGTGCGTCTGTGCGTGTGTCCGCGCGTGTGTGCACGTGTGTGTGCTAAAGTCATTAGTGGGCATAAGCATCCACTAAGGATTTTATGCTAACCCATTAGATGCATACATATTATATACGCATTGAAATCATCATTTTATGTCATGTGGGATAATTTATGTTTTTTTAGTTACACGTGACGTGGCGCAATGAGACCCGTTCGATAGCGTGATTTAATCGTGATCGTCAGATTTCACTTACTCAAAGGGGTACGTGGCTGCATCTGATTAGGCGACGATTCGTTTTAAGAAGATTTAATCTCCGCCACTCATTTAGGGAATTATAACGGTCGAGATTAAATGTACCCCGATAGACATGTGGATTCGTCTCAATCGCTCGATGAAGATCAAATGGTGGACATCAGACGATGCCTCTTCTTCACGTGCGACGTGGCAAAATCTGAAAACTTCATCTGATGGTTACACCCAAATTTGCCTATAAAATTGAAATGTTATTTCACGGAGAGACTGTTCTTGGATTTTTCAGAAGTTCAAACTATTTAGTCACCACAATCCTTGAATCTCTTGAATTCCTCCTCTTCTAGACTCATTTTTGTATCTGAAGAGTGTTTGAAATCGAGAATTGGTAGAAAGAATTGGAAGAAATCACATCTTGAACGCCAAACTTCGTTTTTGAAATCACGGAATGAAAAGCCTTGAATCTGGTGATTAATTGAATAATTTCGAGCTTTTGGTTAAATTTTATATTTTTCATCTCAATCTATCTTCCTTTATCATTACATTTAGATTTTGAATTGGAGATTAGTTTAATTTCAGTTTTAATTTCAGTTTTCTTCTATTTTTGCGATCGAATTTCTTTCTCAATTTCAAATCTTTATTTCTCTGCGAATTCTAATCCAAATTCAGTGATTTTTGATTCCATGGATTTGTACTGGAGTTATCTTTATTAATATACTAAAATCCTTAATTTCTCATCTCAATTCATTGTCTGATTTGATCGAATTTCAAAGATATCTCAAAATTTCTCTTATTTCTCTATGGATTCGACCCATATTCATCACTATACTCTTTAATTTGTTATTATAACTTTAAATTTATGAGTTTGAAACTTTTTTTAATACGAGATTGTGTGTATTCAACGACCGCACAAAATCGTTTCATCAATTACAATTTGTGTATATGGTTAATAATATCATGAGAAGAAGAGTTGATCAATGAGTGTAAATCATGCAATCATTGAAAACAATTATTTAAAGATGTGATTCAAAAATTAATAAACCAAATTTTCTAAAACAACGATAAAATTAAGTAAAATAATGAATAAGGGTCAAATCTAGCGAGAATTAGGATTGAAAGTGATGATTTGTTAAAAATGGGACAAATTTACAAAAAAATTTGGATTAATTTTCATGAAAAGTAAAAGACAAATAAATAAATGGAAATAGGACTAAAAATTATTTGAAAAAGTGTAAGAATGTAGGAATTTTCTCAGAATGACAAAGCAATCGATGATCAAAGTTTAGAGAGAGAATTTGAGTGCAAGGGGAGAGAAAATCAAGAGCACGATCCTATATATGCATCTAAACAATGAAATTAAACCTAATTTTGTATACATGCAAGAATTTTCTCATCATAGATCTCAATCAATGCAAATGATTGCTCCAACTCATTTTGGATCAAAATCTTTAGTGCGATCATGAAAACTTACAGTAAGCCACATCATTGCTTCTAAGGAGAGGAGAGAGCGGATAGAAAGTAAAGAGATCACACACATCTAGGCTATCCCATCATCTCCACTATTCTGAGCTTGACACGCATCATTGGATTCATTTTGATGGGGATCGAGAAGCACAAGATGGTCTCACACGCCCAAGGATAGACGATACACATTGTAGTTGTTGCACAACATCTTGTGCCAATCAATCTTGATCGAAATGACCATGTGCCTTCTCCTTAGTGATCTTTTGGATCAAGGGACCACTCCATCCAAAAAATTTAATTTTCATTGATGTACTAATGTCTAGGTTCATCTACAAATAAGTATAAAAAGAATTATAAAAATAAATAAGTATAAAATGAAAGGAAAAATAAACTTTGGAAAAGTCTTACAACAAAATAAATATATCTATTCATCTACAATTATAGTTGCCTGCAAGGTGGCCCTTGTAGGTGCCACACAAGTTCCACTTGGGCGTGGATCGCCACTTTGGCTCCATGCGGCGGCCCTAGTGTGCATCCATGCTAGGCAACACCTAGCATGACATGCAAGAGCCAAATGAGCCACATAACTCCTACCCTTTTTTGCTTTCTAGTTGGTGCATTGCCACATGACATTGCTGCCACATCAGCATGGTGATTAATTTTAAAAATTCGCTACTAAATATTAAAATCAAAATCACAAAAACTCGTGAATGTTTAGAAATTTTCAAAAAGACTATTTTCCTAAAATTCAAAATACCGTAAGTTTTGATCAACAAATTTGATTTAGATAAAAAAAATTATTCTACTTTCAAACTTCTTTCTTGTCTTTTATGTTGAAATCCAAAAATATGAAATGAAAAACTTGAAAATATTTCAAATATTGCATTTTACTTCCAAAATTCTATGCTCAATTTTCATCTTCATTTCATCTTTCTTTGTAATTTTATTCACTTAAAGTGTCAAAGGTAGTGACAACTGAAGAAAATATTATTAGTAAAAAATTTTGGACATTAAGAAAGCTTAACATGCAAATTCTACTCTTAGTCATTTTTTATGCAAAAAATGGGCAATACATGATAAAACATGCTGAATAAAAATACATAAATCATGATAACATGGAATAAATTTATACAAATTATCCAATGAAAATTGGTCAATATTGATGATAATTCATATAAGAGTGGCACATTTTTTAATCAAAGATCAATATCCTATATTTTAATTAGAAAAACTTAAGAACGAGATTTGTTGAAAACAAACATATTGGAAGATCAACTTGCCAAAATAATCATGAGCAATTACACAATTGTAAGTTTCTTTTGCTTGACTGAATCTCTAACCGGTTTTAGAAGATTCATTTTCAATAGTTTCAGTTCATTCATAATTCAAGTTATTGTTAGTTTTTATCATCATCATGTAAATAACTACACATGCATAGTTAATTACATCATAGCAATGTAAGCTTCATGCTTTTTTTGGGTGTTATTCCTCTTTTATTGTTTTTTTCATTATACATCGAGAGCAACTGCCCTCTAATGAAAGATTTGTTTGGCTTATTTTTCCTCCATCAGATGCCTCTAAAATTCTCAAAGGATTCTTGTGACTATCTTGGAGTCCTTCATGATTGTCTATGGTTCCTTCTGACTATCTTGAAGTGAACTTACAACATAACTAGTATGTATTCACTAATTCAAACATATCCTAAACCTTACGATAATCAAAATGATAAAATTTAGTAAAGAATAAGTAAATGATAAACTATCTAAATCAATTTCCATCATTGATGCTAGTGGTTGGCGTTCACTTTTGGCCCATGATTTTGAAATCAATTAAAAAACCCCATAAATAGGTAGCTCTCAGTCATTTGACCATGAAAAGGGGAATCAAGGCTAGTTTAATCATTAACATAAAAGTCTATGTAAAACATGAACTTGGGATAAATGATATGGATTACATCAAAATGTTATGAGTCCTCATTAAATAGATCTAAACATGCCCTCTTTTTATAATGTCACTTACTACATCAATAATGGCATAATTAGTTTTCTTGGTTGATGCTTATTTTGAGGAATTGGCTCATTCAAGTTTATTTTTTTGAGTTCGTGAAAATATTTATTATTTAGATGATAGATGGAAAATATTTACATAGATTTTTTTGGGCATTTACGGGCCGACTTAGGACAATCCAAAACAAACTCAAAGGTCAATAGTCAAAGGTCAAGGGATCTAAGGATTAAAGGTCAACATATTCATGGGTTAAATAAAAATGAATTTATTGCAGAAAGGCCAACACATTCATGGGCCAAATGGCTAATACCTTAAAATTCAGTTGCTTGTTAACGGGTAGTCATTGGCCGATGAATACAATTATATTTTATTTTAGTTATTGATTTAGGATTCAAGGTTCCATGCATACTAAGAGCATATAAATTTTGGAGACTAGGTTGGATTAAGGTCGCCTTTCTAATCAAAAGGCCATGACATTTCGAAACTTCATATAAAAAAATGGGCCAAAGGATTCATAGGATTTTGCAATAATTAGGCCCATACATAAGTGGGCTGGGTGTTGTTTGAACCCAAGAGGAGGGTAGAGATTTTCTCATGAGGCAATGTCAAGATCATTTTATAAGTTCATTGGTCAACACAAAGCAATGGTTGCAATGGAGAAGAGTTTCTTTTCTTCTTGTATCAAAGTTTTAATATGAGGATACCTGTAAGAAATTATAAGTCTCAAAAAATCTAATATTCTGAATAAATAATGAGTAGAGAAATAGAACCCTAAAATAATGATAATTTTTATTTGTAAAAGATAGAGGACATGCCAGATACTTCCACATATTTTTAAATGCAATTCGAGCAAAGTGAAGTGGAAACCCTCGTGGCCATTAATTATCTTTAAAAAATGAATTTTCAAATAAACTAAAAAAAATGGTATTCTCTCGATAAATAGCAGTGATAATGAGCAGCATCTTTAAATCATAGCACATTTTTTTGTGTGATAATGGCTCAAATTTCTCCCATTTTTTGAATTCACCAAAGGAATCATCTTGGTGCTTGAAAAACATAATATGGAATATGCATACAAGGTCCATTTTTAAAGCTTAAATAGGCAATTGCAGAAAGGAGGACAAAGTCAGTAAAATCCATAGAAAAATTGCCCTAAAATCAAGCAGATAGCGACGCATTCCTCGCCCAGAAATCTAAATTTAACATATGATTTTACAGAAAATTAAATAATGAAATTTTTTAAACCACCGCATATTAATGATAATTCCGCATTTTTGAGGACCCAATCAAAAATAATTTGAAATCAACGATATAACTGGAAAAATATCTAAAATTTTGAACACGAAGTAAAACAATTCCTCATCAAGAACGAACAATGAGTCGGAGGACAGTCGCAAAACTGCATCATCCTGTATCAAATTGCAGAGAAATTCATAAACCATGTAACGAATTGCAGAGGAATGAGATAGCACTGTGTAACGATTTATGAGAAAGAAGAAAAAAAAACAGCATTACCTTTTTCAAGCACTCCCTTTACAAACAGGAATTCCTCTCTGTATAATGAAAAAAATCTGGCTCTACCTTTGATTCAGAGCAGTTTACTTTCTTTACATCGGTAAAAAAATCTGGCTCTACTCCTTGATTAAAGTGCAGCGTACTTACACCACATTTGATGCTCCTCTCCATTCTTCAAGAAAAATAAGATATATGATCGAAGAATAACAAAATCATAGGCTTATCAACAATTCTTGCATATAGTGGGCAAATTTAGCGAAATCAGATGTGTCGCATGCCCACTGAAACACGCCTTATCCATATCAGAGGGCTAGCTCATACCATTAGTCGTCACACCATCCATTCTAAGCTTTGGCATCCATGAGAACCATGGCATGAGGCATGTTATGATCGCCGTGCAAAGAGTTATTTGGACGAATGATAAATTCCACTAGCTTCCTCTTGCGGGTCATGGCATGGTCTTTTTTGCAAGCTTATCCTTCTCTCTTTCCAGTTTTCTTTGGCCGGCATATTGGGCGACGCTACTCGCCATAGCTTGATAGTTCAAATCCAAGCTCTGCATAAGGGTTTGAAACCTAACAGGATCTGATGCTCGCAAAGCTGATGAACGATAAATAAGAGTCAGACAATAGTTAGAGAGATCAGGGAAATAAAAATTGTAGAAATTCACCTTGCATAGTTTCCATGAAGAAAATGAAGGCATCAACGTCATCAATCGGTGATTGCATGTCTTCATCGTCACTATAATCATCGTCAGACTCATCATCGTAATCATCGTCGGGATGTAAAACTCGTCCCTAAAGTCAAATGACACGGAAACGGACTGAGCAACACTGAATTCCAATCATACGCAACTTTTTCGACAAGATTATGAAAGCCTACTCGGCTCAATAACTCTCGTTCTCTATTCATTCTCCCTCTTTCTTGCATAGCCCTGTATTGGACCCACTTACGTTACCTAATACTATCATCATTCTCTTTTCCTATCCTTCCAAATGATATCACGTCAGGTTCTGTAGGATATACTCCGCCACCATTCTTGATCCAGGGAAGCCAAGGCTCCCACTTCGCCGCCCTGCCTTGCTCTGCCTACAACACGATTCTCGCTTCTCTGATGCCGCCCCTCTACCGTTTCTAGACCCCCTGCAACTCTTCCTCGACCAACAAGAGATCAAGTTCCTACGGGGGGGTCGTTGGCAGAGGTCGTCTTTTCAAACTCCAGAAAGCTCAATTTGTTCAAAATCATGTTCCTCAGGAACTCCCTCTCGTCTTCCTCGGGATCAGCCTTCGCTAGAATCTCATATTTCCTCTCCACGACAAGGCATATCAACAACGGCCATGCCTAGCACGCCATGTCCAACGCGCAACTGCAGTCTCCCGCGCCGACCGGCAGCGGTTGCCATGCTCCCACCTTCTCTAGAGGCTGGCGGCCCACGATGGACGAACCTTAGGGTTCTACCGCAGAAACCCTAGGGACCGGCGGTCCATTTTTCGTCAAAAAAGTGAAGAAAGAAAAAACAATGAAAAGACAAGAAATGAAGAAAAACAAAAAGAGAGATCATGTTTTCCGTATCCTTCTTTATCCGCTTATTGCAGAACTGCTCCGGCCACTTTTGGCGGTGCCACTCTCTGGCATGCCCCACCGGCATCCTTTGGGAGCCATCACCGTATCAAACTGCCAATGAGCGTGAGATAGGTCTCACTTTCTCCTTGGTAGATCACACCTTCTCAAGCGCGTGCATGCATGAGACGCCACATATAGGACCACCCGCACATAAGGACACCCGCCTACACTTGCAAACTTCTCCCGCACACTGTAGCTGACATCTACCACAATGTAGCCGTCACCGTCCCTCCTCTTCTCTGACCGCCTACTCGAGCCAGTCTCCTCGAAAGGCAACTGCCCGTTGTCTCCTTGGCCAACAGGTAGACACGTGTCTCAGGGTGCATCTTATCTAGAACAGTCATCTCATCAGTTTCCAACTTGATCTACTATCCCATCGGTAGACCACCGATGGTCTTCTCCTTGGTTAACTCGCAATCCTTTCTTTTGCTTCCTAGTCGAACGATCATCCCCCGGGAAGACTACTCACCGTTGTCTCCGTGGCCAACTCAAAAACACGTCTCTTGTGCAGCATCTTATCCACTCGTGGTCATCTCCTCAGCAGCCCGCTTGAGCCACTGTCTCCTCCGCATGAATGGTCATCTCCTTCGCAGACTGGCAGGCATCTCCCATGATGTGCTTTATCAATGTACACTCCTGTCCATCACCACCCGCTAGAGTTGGCATCCGTTTGGCAGGACACTCCCAGTCATCTCCTCAACCGTCTCATAGGCACATGTCCCATGCCACATCTTTTCCTCTTGTGGTCTCCTTAGCCCACCTGAGCCGCTGTCTCCTCAGTGGGCCTCTGACGGCATCTCTATATAATGTCAACTATCATACTTCAGCTGAGCATGTATGTATCTGTATGCCACTGCGACTTGAGGGGAGTGTGAAAGCCCAAGAGTGCCAACTAACACTCCCTCCTTTTAATAATGATAAAACAATAGTCAACCAGTTCTCTTTGAATAAAAAATATATATTGATGTCAAGGTTTGCACAAAACTAGGGCAACGCATTGGGCCTTGTGCGTATGCTGAAAAATAAGCCAACCCATCCCAACCATAGGTGCATCCCTATTTTGGCAAGGCTTGTGGCAGATTCTTCCTTGTGTAAGCAAGTTCTTCAAAGCCAAGTTAGGGGACAGCTTGATTTTTAGATATTGATTGGATGCATGGTCGACACAAGACATTTTGAGTGATGCATTTCCTCTACTCTTTGCACTTTCACAGAACCCTATTGCCACAATTTGGGGTTTGTTGGGACAATGTGTGGAGCCCAATCTTCGAAGAAGCAATGTTAGACCAAAGGGTCAAGGAGTTTCTAAACATGCAGCAAGCCATAGAATAGCTGAGACCACTAAGCAGCGAAAGAAATGCTTGAGAGTGGGAAAATTCTCCTTTTTCAGTCTACAAGGCATACAAGAGGATCTGAGAAAGGCAAGGGACAGATGATGAGACAACTATTCAGGCATACCAGGCTATTTGGAAGCAAAAAGTTCCATTGAAAGTGAAGATTTTCGGATGGCTTTTCGTAAGGAGAAGGTCGGTGACTCAAGTATTCCGGAAAAAAATATATCCAAATACGTCGGAAGAATGTCTTTTTTGTCAAGAAGGAGAAAAAGACTGCAAACATTTATTCTTCCAATGCCCCTTTGCCACACTATATAAGGCATCCCTGGGCATAACGTCGATAGGGGCCATCTACGTGACGAATTCTTGGGACTCAGTATGCCAAGATGGATATAGAAGGAAGGGAGAAGGAGGGAGAATACTTGCAGTCACATGGGCAATATAATTATATCGGAATGAGGTGATGTTCAGGGAGAGACCAGTCTCTAAAGACAATGTAGTCCATGAGCTCACATGGGCTCACCGAGTCGCATAGGGTAACGGAGGGGGGAAATGGGCATAGGGTTGAAAATAGGGACTAATAGTTCCCCTAACCGGGTCGAACACCGCTTAGTCGGGTGATCAGCCCCTTTGAAAAATATATATATTAAAATATATATATTAAAATTTAGGGTTTGAGTCCCATTAAAAAGGTAGTTGATCGTCATTAAAAAGGTAGTTGCACATCTACTCCGTAACAACGCAATTCTTCGTGGGCACTAATGATCAATTGGCTGCCAAATTCCCTTGAGAGCACCAGCATACCACATCATTGACTTATCACTTTAAACTAATTTTTTGCCTTTTCTAATAAGCCATATACCTCCCTATCATAATGGGTTCCTCTATAAATTTTCTGGAGTGTGCCCCAGAATTCCTTAATGGAGTTCATAAATAAATGCTCATCATGAATTTCAAGAGACGTAGTGCTAAAAGGCCAAGTTTAGCATATACCTTCTTCAGAGTACCGTGTCTTGCACCTGGACTTCTGCTATCTAGATTTTCCTCCAAAAGATGGACACCCCTGTAACTACTAATGATAGTTATCGTCAACAATGGAGACCAGGCATGAAAGTTATGGAATAGGAGTGAACTTCAAGCCCTCAAGAATAGGAGGTAGTTTGATAAACATGTGCTCTTTCTCACCAATGAGACTAGAGAGATGGTACGAGAAGATGTGAATCATCCTTCTGAAATATCATACCCTCTTGAAAAAGTACCCTCTATATACCTTCCTTAATGTCTCTACAAAGGAGATGTGAGAAAAACCCCAGAAAATGAGTTATGGAGATACAACCACCAGTGGAGAGGGCTGGGATTTCAACAGGTGCCCAGTCTCTAGCAGAACATAGGATGTGGGTGGCTCTGATTACCATGACAAACTCTCTCTCAAGGTTCTTGGAACCTTTTCTAGGGTTTAATAATGAAGAAAAAACAGAGACTTCTGAAATTCAAAATTGCACATAACAAGAATGGTGCCCTACTGAAGAAGTCTCTTACACAGATTAGGCCTTGCCCATGTCACATAATAACATAGGCCCATGTCACATTAACATTGGTTAATGGATATTAAGACCCATTACCATGAGGCTAACAAATTTACTTAAAGATAAAGGAATATAAAAGACAGAAAAAGATGTCAATATATACATAAAACAGACGGGTGACATCCACTTCTAAGAGAATTGATTATGTAAATAAATATACCTTAAAGAAACTATTAGTTTTATTAAAGAAAATTAATGAATTTTGACATATACCTGCATAGCTACTCTCTGAAATTGAATACTTTCTTCTTTTCCAACATCATCGATGTCATCCACCGAAGGTTCATCTTCATCATCCTCATCAATATGGAATCCATCGATAACATTGCCATTTCCATCAGCGTGCTTTTTGGCTTCTGTCCATATGGCACATGAGAATTGAACTATTAATATAAATTCACAAGGATAAAAAGATCTAATTTAGTCCTTGATGCACAAGCATCAAGGACATAGCAGGTGACAGAGAAAGTTGCACTGCCTAGCACATTTTAGTTAGGCTCTGCTCTGTTTGTCTCGCATAGGAATGGTGACAGCTCACAGAATCTCCCTCCCCATCTGTCATCAATCTCACTCTAGACTATCAGATCTAAGCCTTTGGCTCCCCCTCTATCTAGCTCATTTACATTTCCCTCACTTCTCTAGACACTTCAAATTTAATATCAACACATTTGGAGTAAAATTTGAGTACAAATCTATAGATCCTAGGCAAGGATCTATAGATTATTAGGAGGATCATATAATAACCACCCTATAATTGATGGACCATGTTTTTGGACAAACTAAATTCGATGATATGATTGGAGCAAATAATTAAACATCAAAATATGAATGACAATTAGCAGTATGAACACAGTGCATAAAATTCTACAATTTTCAAATAGTCATGATTGCAAAGAAACTTTCTTGAAATAAGTTTTTCTTTTTCAAAGAATTCTAGAAATAAGTTAATATGATCTATTGACATGTTCTTTGTTTCAATCACTGCCATACACAATGAGTATCCTGATGA
Source organism: Lemna minuta (assembly GCA_024174645.1). NCBI lineage: Eukaryota > Viridiplantae > Streptophyta > Magnoliopsida > Alismatales > Araceae > Lemna > Lemna minuta. The sequence continues at coordinate 7,971,857 of CM044109.1, forward strand.
GCTAATTTATGATAATGAATAAAAAACAGAAATTGGCACAAGATACTTCAAATTCCTTTTTCAACTATCGAGAAAAAATAACTTGACATAACCCCTAAAATGGGTCTGATGAAATGCTTGGTGGTACCATAAAATTGCGGATAAAGTTAACATAACACAACATACCTATTATTTGACCCTTGTACAGAACCAGTTGCTCAAGTGTTGCACATAGTATTCGTGATAATGCTTCAACAGGTAATAAGAAGGCCGGAAGAACCATTACAGAAGTCAATCCCAAAGAGCAGACCTTCTTGTCATGTTCTCTGACAGAGAAAGATGAATGAAAAAAATTTGGAAACTTATTTGGACAAAAAGTTATTTGGACTAATTAGCAGAAGCATTATCAAATAAACATATCAAATAAACATGATTTTTTGCCGACAAATATGATTTTTAGAGTTTTCAGTCATTAATAATATGTTAGCTTAACAATTTACATCAACTTTACACACAAGATTTCACAATAGGTCACCCATCCTAAAACTTTTATTTTCAACAGATGTTACACAACATTGTCAGGGATTTTCCTATCCTAGCAAAAATGCATAATCAATCTGAGGACCTGCAATGTCAGCCAATTAATAGTCCAATTGAGGCAAATGATCACCTTCAAAGCAATAAAGCAGAATCTAGGGTAAATAGAAATGCCTATAATCAGCTGATGGGGGAAATTTATCGATTTCATTCAAAATGAACCTGATAGGACATATTCTGTGAATGTCTTGTCTCATTTTTTTCATGGCTGTAAAACTTCACGTAATCAGGAAGCTTATCTAGTGCCAAGGTATCTCAAGTGTATTATGGGACTGGGTCTAAAATTCAAGACACGAGGTAAGATAGATGTGGAGGTGTAAGCTGCCTTTGCTAGTTCTAAAATGGATTGCAGGTTCTTCTGAGAGAACGTGACAAAATGGATAAACAAGAAGTAGGTCGTACCAATATAAAGTACAGACACTCGAGTTCTACCAATATGTCATGGCATGCACGAAGGAATGTGGACCAGGAGTCTCAAGGAATTCAAGATCATAAGTGGAGAGCTACATATTGATAGATGACAATAAGTCAAGCGACTAACATTCCTCAAGACCAGTGCATCATGATAGGACCCAGATCATTAATATAGATTGTTACTTCATTAAGAAAAAAGTTCAAAGACAAGATAATCAGAACACTGCATACAAGTGCTCATGCACAACCTTTACACCTGCTAACTAAAGGAGTTCCAAGACAACAGTTTGATGCACTGATCTGCTAGTTGGGAATGAGAAATAGTCATTCCTCAAGTCGACAGGGTGTATGAGATGTTTCTTGGGTTTACCATATTACCCTTTACTTTCCCCATTGTAATCAGATGGGCCACAACCCAGAATGATGGACTATATATAATCATCAGGTGACGAGGAGAAATGAAATTAATTTTATTACATAAAATACATCAATTAGATAGCTTTATCTCATTTTTTCAATCAACAGAAAGAAAGATGTGACTACCTTCTAAAGTTGGCAGGTTTACCATTTTTTTTCATTTGTTGGAGCATCTGAAACCAAATGTTAAAGACTTCTGTAGCAACTCCAATCTTTTGAAGTGTAACAATAGTTAGAGAGGGGTTGTAATAAAGAGCATCAGCAATCTGCAATTAGAGTTTACATCTCTATATCAGCATGAGCCAGCACTGAGAAATTCACGCCAAAACTAGACAATGCAGGTTAAGACTTAAAGAAAATGCACTCCATTTCTGTAGACAATCTGGATGAATCGACGGGATTACACCTGAACAAGAATCCGCTGATCTAGTTTCTTTCAATGAGGAGAATTTCAAATCAAAGATACAAAGAGTCGTTGAGTTGAGTAGGTCTACACCTCCAACCTTCCTCGGCAGCATACAGCCTCTGATGGGTCAGTGTTCCTCACTCCCACACACCTGATCCTAAATTATACTGCTTCATTTCAAAAAGTCACTTATTACCATCCAGTTAGGACTTTAGGCCTATAGACCTGTTCTTTCATCATGAGCTGATTTGGTGAAGTATATTACCTCCATAGTAATAGACTTCACTGAATCAGTTCCCATATTAGCTTCTTATTGCCCAGACTAATTTTTCTCTTATGTGTTCTAATTGGAGTCATATCTCACTTGTGTTAACATCACATCATCAGTTAGAAAGTTTCCAATAAAGTCCACAACATTAAGGATGAAAAGCAGTCAAAAATTTAAACAACAGTGTTTTTTTGAAGTACAACAGAGTAAATGAGAACTCAAAAACATTAGCACACAAGTAGTCTAGGTTAGAAGATTTCCAAGACAACCACAGTTGAATTCAGATAAAAAATCATTGTCTACTTGACTCAGTCCTCTGTTGAGACTGTTTTATATCATGCCATGAATCAGTGGCATGATCTCTTATGTCCAGCAACATTATAAATATTTTGACATATTCAGATATATTGAAAAAATTATCATAGAAGACATCCAGAAATATAAGTCAGATAAAACATCCCGGGATCCTCTTACCATTTCTCTCTATCTTCGACTACTTGCATTTATGCTTTGATGAGATTCGATATGAACTTATATAGGGGATTTATATAATGGGACTGGGAGTACCGAACCCAAGAGGATTAATAAGTAACCATATTTGAAAGGGTAACTGCATGATTCAACTTAATTTTTTAGGGAGTTCTATAATGTCAGCAGCACTGGTGATATAGGGTTTCTGGAGCTCAGAAACTTACAATTTCAAATCTCTAAGGATGATAATTTCAAACTGGTATTTCCAACAAGAAACCTTCTATATTCTAACCCTAGATATTATTGGTGGTTAATAATCCAATATAGATGGATTTGATCAAGTACGATTGTTTAGAACTCATCCAGAATGAAATGAATACTGTTTTTCAATGCTGACACAGATTATCACACCAAAGAATTAATGCAAGCAAGCGAAATACTCTGCGAATATTTTACCACTAGTATCAGTAAACATTTCAAGTATGGTTTCTCTGATCTTCGCAAACGGTCAACAGTAATCCTGATATATGGTTCAACCCATTGATCCACATGTCCTCTGCAGTTCTGGAAAACAACTTCAATAAGTTTCGGAGCAGACTTAACATCGGAATCATCAATACTTCTATCTGACATGATCTGCATTATATGGAAAGATCCAATGTTAAACAGATATAAACAAATTTTGGTGATATTACTGATATTTCTGCACAACTATCAGTATAGTAACATGACATCAAGCACTGACAGTTAGCATAGATTTAAGAACTTACAGCTGAAAGAGTACTCCAGAGATTTTGCTGATAATCTGGATCTTTAGAAGACAGAAAATGTGTTGTGCCCCGAGAAATGTAATTATCCAAAGGAACAAGAATATCTACAAGGTAATAAAGCAATAAGATATTGAAAATTAAAATGGTCAATCGCATAGATGTTATGATTTTTCTTTTTTGAGAAAAAGATAAAGATCACCCAAGAACAGTTATCCACCTTGACAAAGATATAAAAATAAACTTAAATTTCAATTCTATAATTTCAAACAGATTGGATTCCAGTGATTGAGAAAGTGGAAAGGAGATTAGAGGGATGATAGGCGAAACTATTGTCAAGGGGCGGACGATTGGTGTTGCTTAGGTCAGTACTTGTAGCGATCCCTATATTCTACCTATTGGTATACAAACTACCTATCGGAGTAGGGAAGAGGCTAGAAGGATTGATGAGGCGATTCTTGTGGAACAGATCGGGGAGAGAACAACGCAATGGGTAAGCATTAGTCTCGTGGGAAGTTGTGTGTAGACCCACTCAAGCAGGGGGACTAAGGATCCTAGACATACAAAAGATGAACATGGCGCTTTTAACAAAGTGGGTGGCTAGGCTTATGAGTTCTCACGATGATCTAGTCACTCAAGTGCTGAAGGAGAGCTACAGCAGGGGGTTGACCAGGGAAAGGTACACAGCCCCAATCCAAGGGGCATCACCCTTTTTTCAAGGGCTGAGACATTTTCCTAAGAATGAGGGCATTCTTTGTTGCTCAGCTAAGAGACGATTCAACATTTCAGTATTGGACCGATGACTGGTCGACTTGAGGGAGCCTAAATGAGGTGTTTCCCCGTTTGTTTGCGTTATCCACGAACCCTGGGGCCACAGTAGTGGAGTGTTGGGACGGCACATGAAACCCAACCCTGGCTAGAGCCCTATCAAATCAGAGGGTTGTGGAGTTTTTGCTCATGTAACAATCCATAGTACATAACCTCCAAGCATGCAGGTTTATATAGGGACAAAAGGTCCCCCTCAAGGTGCGGTTCTTCGGTTGGCTTCTTCTCTGACGAAGACTTAAGATGCCATTACTTCATAAACGATTGTACCTAGAGAGTTCAACAGATTGCGCTCTATGCTTAGGGGACGAGTAAGATTGCACACACCTGTTCTTCGGATGCCCCTTTGCCACAACAATATGGAACCAATAACCCATATCAATAATAGACACGACCTCAGAGACGTCCTTCTGGGAATCAATCCAGAGGAATGGCAGAAGGGGGAAGGAAGAGGGGGTGCGCATACTTGCAGTTCTCTAGGCCATATGGCTACACCAGAACAACAAGTTGTTCAATAGGAGGGTGGTGTCAGCCAATGGGGTCGCCTAAACTGTGGAGGGTTTTGTGGTAGCCTCGTCCTCCCAACCAGGGGAGAGTGGTAGCCTATTGTAATTGAGTTCTAATCTTGTGGGTTGGTCACTGTTTCATCGAGTGATCATCCCTTGCATTTTTCAAAATAATAATAATAATAAAGAACTTAGATAAAAACAAATTTTTTATCGTACTTCTCAGATATTCTTTAAGTCTTCTTACTTCTACGTACCGGAAAACCATATATTATTGTATTCGCACCCTTATGAGATCCAACAGACTTAACAGATTAGCGTCATTGCCCTGCTCATACCTAAAAGCAGAAGAAGGTTCTAGTCTAGTAGCTGAAATTTTGCCCTTCTAGTAGCCTGACTAATCATCATTTCTTACTTGAAAAATATTTTCTTCGTTCACTTCAAAGACAGAAAGTTCCATGTTCTTAAACGTTTACTTTTTACCTATTGTGGAAAAATGTAAAAGATCAACATTTGACTCAGATACAATTTAGCATAAGAGAAATTTTGACTTGAGATTATGAAATGAAAAAAGGCATAGGTGAAGTATAGGTGTGGCCTCTAAAGACTTACTTCCAAAAAAATCTATAGCCCATTCTCCAAGTGCATTCGTCATCAAAGGCCAAAGACTCCACATCTCAAGCGAAATAGTCGGTGAAAAGAATGTCATGTATGAAACAATCTCCAAAATTTCCTCATAAACCTCTGAAAATTTTGAAAATTATATTACCATAGTATTCATAAATCTACCATCATGTACACAGAAAAAAATAAGAAAAACAGGTTAAAGAGTATATTGATCCTGGGAAAGGAATCTAGCTGAGGAAGACAAATCTCCACCAGCCTGAGATTCTGCCAGTGGTCTCTTGAGAGAGAAGTAGAAGGAAGGCAAAAAAAAAAATTTACTTAGGGTAACCTTGGACGTGTATTTAAGAGAGAGAAAGAGAGAGAAAGAGAGAGAGAGAGAGAGAGATAAATCATAGAAAATGGTAATGGTCCACTTACAAAGAGAGCTACAAAAAGTAAAAAATGCCCAGTCCAACAGTGACATGAAAATTTAATTAAGAAAAGACACAAAATGAGCAAAAGACGATAGAAAGCTATTATAACAAAACCGATGTAAGAACTTTTCCTTCAAACGAAATTCCTTCAAAAAATGAATGAATGAGATTCACAAATGACAATGTGAATAGAATTTATAAACGAAAACATGAATATCAGCAGACCAAACTTCTATAGTTTCAGTAGTAAATGTAAATGGGTACCTTGACCCTGAATCGTTAGCATCTTCTTCATAATAGGCAATAGAGTAGGTTCAATTTGGACAAATAAATGTGGAAGCCTGTTCACAGACTCAAGAATAGTACTCATGGCACGCAAACAACCTCCTGCTGCTAAGGCAACAGGGTTATCAATTTCATCATCAGGCCCTGAACTCTCCATACACCTCCAAAATGCAGTAGCCTAGCAATGAAAATCAGAAATGAAATAATATGAATTAATGTGAGAGCTTGTAAGTGAAATAAATGCTTAATTGGAATAAAGACCCATTTACCAGATTCTGGCATAAACCAATAGCATAAGGAGCCATCTCTTCGCCAAACTTATCAACAATCGTCTCAAGAGTAAAAACAAGGTCCTCGTTGTCTACCTCATTCATTAGTTTAAAGAATTCTGAATCCATTAAAAATTATGATATTAGATAAAGAAATACAAAAAATCATATTAATTGATCAGATAAACCACTCACCATCAAGTAATTGAGGTAGAATGGGACGAATTTCATTTAAATCTGGAAATGGAAAAAAGAGTTTACTCAAATCAAACAAATAGAAATTGATCAAAAGATGACTTAGTTAAGAAGAAATATACCCTTGCAGGCATCCATGAAAAAACGTAGTGCAAAGACTGAGTCAACACGTACAGGAAGCTCTGGATCCCGGAGACCAGAAATAACACAATGAAGAGCTCTTCGAAAATTGTTTGTGTCCGAAAAGCTAATATAAGCATATTGGCCAGCAACCCATGCAGCCTGGTAAACCAAAAGCAGAAAACAAAAGTAAATTTTGAGTTCAATAAGGGTGAACATTGTGTTACATTCTGATGGGGCCCAGCCCAGAACACAGCCAATCACTTCTCGTGCCAGGCCAGACTGAACTGGATGGCAGAACTGGCTGAAGGGGCAAGCATCCACCAAAACCAAAGCATCAGAGCTCAACAAGGTTCAGACAAGCCTGAAACACCTATGACACCAGCAGAGGCCTAACTTTTTTTTTGAATTACAAGAGGCCAATCACCCAACAAGATGGCGGTCAACAAGATGGGGTGTCAAGCCCTATCAGCCTATTGATGCATTGACTCTCACTCCACCTCCCTCCTATCTACCTTAGAAACAGGATGCCATGAGTCCCTCCATTTCTTGGACCACCACTTCTGTAGAAGCCGTCCTTCCTCTGGACAACACCTCATTTTGATGTAGGCCTAGTTGCGAATGACTGAACGGAGATTGACCATTGATGTCCATGCTTGCTGAGCAGAAAACTGCCAATAACAACCAATTTTCTCAGCTCACACAGCAAGTCAGCCAATCGAGCATCGCACTGACTGGGGTGCATCGTGCTCGATTGCAGAATTCTCTTGTGTCCACAGTTGCAGCAGTTTCTCCTCAAGTGGTATCAGTCCCTCATGCAGCTGATGCTGATGCTATGAGTATCTGACCTTCATTGGTAGCGCATCGCAGAGTACCTGATCGGCATAGGTCTGCACTTTCAGAGGAATCCAGAACCTGCTAGTGCAAATTTCCACGCCGCGAAAGGCAACAACAGGTTCACCAAAAGTAAGCAAGTTGCAGAGGGCAATCAAGCAAGCTGGATCTATCAAACAGAGACATGCTTTAAGGTTTAAATGGAATTGGGCCGTTGCAGGTTGGCTGCCCTTGTGTGGTATCTCTGGATTAAAGTCAAGGAGCCCTTGAAGGACTGTGCTGATGCCAAAACGAGATTGTGACTTCAGTTTGGATGGTGCAGCTCTGATTCACACTGGGAAACTCTGTTTGAATTCCAGCAGATCCAAGTCAGTACCTCTATCTCGCGATATATTGCAAGTCCTGAGTTCAGCAATCATGGACATTCCATCCAAAGGCCTCTAGGAGGCATTGCTCAAGGGATTTCAACCTGACATTTGTGCAGACCTCAAATTATTTTACCCAGAGGGCCTTGTGAATATCATGGACTTGCACTTGCATCAGAGCAAGAGGATGTACCAACTGCTGACTCATCCAACTTTTCCGAGTCTGAGTCTTTTGCTTTCCCATGGTGCAACATGCCTCAAGACCAACTCATCAAGCATTTCATCAGGCAGAGATGAACCTAATTTTCCAGCATCTCACACCCCCAGAGGAACAAAGGCTGCCTTCAACTGATGCCAACTGAGGTGTAGAAGGCAAGCAAAAGGTCTTGCTTTTCACGCAATTAGTATTACATGGGGGAACACCATTGTCACCACGAATTACACTTGACTATAATGAAGGACATGGATTCCGGGGAAGAAATTCACGTGACTACTGTCTACATTGGTCATGGGAATGCTCTTGTTACGCCTTAAGTTTCACTTGTGATACACTCCAAGATGGATACACTTAGCCCGTGACAGTCTTGCTTGATTGTTGTGTGATTCACAATTTGATGGCTACTGATGTTATTGAGGATCTGTACCTACATCTCTGACCAGTAATCAATGCAACGTCATCCTAAGCAACAGCATCATTGTGAGGGCCAAGGTCATAAGTCAACACATCAATCTCAACCTTCTGATCATGGAGGACTACCTTCTGATACCTCATGAAGGTGCAGATATCATTCTGGAAATGAAATGAATGGCATCATTGGGGACTACGGCAATCGATTGGGCCAGATTGAAATTGATGTTCCAGTTCAGAGGGCTTATAATGAATGCTAGATGGTGGTACTTACCTGAGGTAGCTAGTCACCATCAAAGGCTGGCTTATAACTGAGGCACAGCAAGTCATTACCTCCTCTGAAATGTATCTGGGGAATCCTGAGGGCAGCGTGAAGGGGGTTCAGTCCATTCTTGCCTTCAGTGAGAATGGGCAAGAGGTGTTTGGTGGTATCATCTAGTGGGGAGTTCAGGGGTTTGAAATCTGGGCCCTGTTGGCGCAGTCCATGAGGTGGCATAGAGGGTGAGAAGTGCAGCTGTGTGTTCTGAGGTGGAGTGGTAGTAGCTGGGAGGAGTAAATTGGCAATCTTCAGGCGTGTCCAGGGGCTTTTGTGACAGGTCATGCGGAGGACAATGGGATTTTTTTCAATCACACAACTTTGATTTTCTGCCACGAGTTCAAGTTTCCCATCACAATGGCATGAGGACAATAGCATTCTGGGCAGATATGATGGAGACATGAGAGGAGTCTGCTTTGAAATACATTTTCTTAAAAAAAATGTGAAATATGAGTGACAGATTTACATAGGAAATGTTATATGCAGTTCTAGCCTTTTATAAGTGCAGAAAAAGACAAACAAGGCCACAGCATCACTTGCGTTCCCATCCATGAAAAAGTTAAATTGATCTGTGTATAGCATTGTGAAGCTAACATTAGTGTCTTTTGCATTCCTAATTAAAAAGATATACCTTTTTGAATTCCATTAGTTATCAGAGGATCAACTGAATGTGTTTAATTGGGACTAGCCCAATAACTCAATGGGACTCATACTAAAAAAGGAGAACATGAGTATTAGAAGTATTCTCCATTCCAGAAAAGATAATATCAAAGGTGGTGGTGCTGGGATTAGATTTTTTTAAGGCATTGATAGCTGCTCTTCCTTCGAGATGCAATCACTCTTCAATTCCCTATGAAATGCTTCATCTGAAACCCTAAAACAGCCCGAGTTTTGCTATTGGGGAAGCGAAGAACACAAATTTACTTCTAGTTAAATGAGATAAGTAGATTGGGCATGGCTCATCCACTTCGGGGAAAGTGATAGGTGCCTGAGCCTAATAAACTTGAAAACAGATGGGTGAATGGAAGAATACAGAGGGTAGTGGGGGAAGTATGGTTCTTCTTCTGTTGTCCTAGAGGCATTTAAGGGTCCTGAACCCCTGTAGACCTGAAAAACCCCTTAGCTCTTTGCAAAGGCGCCCCATACCAGTTAATAGGTGACAATTGCTGGGTATTGTGGAGCTCTTCAAGGCACATGGTCAAGACTGCTACAGTGGAGTGCTTTCAAGACTGCTCCAGTGGTACCCTTTTCTTTCTTTGGCAGACCCCCGAAATCTTGATTCCTCCCTTCCTCTTCTTCTAAAGCCCAATGGGCATTTAAGGGCTCTGAAACCTCATTGATTGGATGGGCTCTATCAGATTACCAGTATAGAGTCTAGAAAATAAAATAAAAACATAAAGTAATACTCAACATTTAAAATCAAGAAGTCACTCTAAGAAAATAAAAAAGGAAACCAAACCTTTGCTCTGAGATGCCCAACATGGCTCTCAAATTCAGGGAAAACATGTCGCACAAGCATATGTTCTAGCTGTGATTTATAGGGCTTGGCCTGCTTCAATCTATCACACAAGGATCCAATGGCCAATAATGCGCCATCTTTTTGCCTGTATGGTTTAAGCTCGGGGGGAGCTTCATTGTATCTGGAAAACACAGAAGTGAGACTCATAGTCTTTGGCTTATTAACTGTTAAAATGAAGCACCATCTTACCTCCTGAAAATGTCAACTATAAACTGAATAAACTTGTCTAGGTTTCCTTTCTCTCGTTTTCTGACCAGTTCATTCACAAACTCCATGGCTGCAGTTCTTGGACTATACAAATCTTCAATAATATCTGCAGAAAAATATTCATGAGAATATTCCATTCACATATTAAAATTTATTGAGAAATAAAAGATTGATTAGGGAATGGACTCACCGTAACCTTTTCTAACATACTCATGAGGATCATCATTCCAAAGTTTTTGATCCTTGTCATTAAAGCACATTAGTGGGAATATTATCTCAAAAAGAATAATATCAAGCTGGGGCAGAAGTAACTGATACATATTGTTTCTTGAAATGCTGCCATGAAACAAACACAAAACCCACAAATTCAGATCCCTGGATTGAGTCTAAAAGTTAAATGATCAACATTCCTCAGACGAACTCACCTGCAGTTTAAATACTGAATAAGAAGATTGATGACCCTGTCAGGCAGATAATCTCCTCTACGGAGCCCATTCAGAATATTCAAGTAGCAAACCAAGATTTTTCCAGCATAGTTCTCCTGAAATATTAGGGCAAATGACTTGTTCTCTGGTCTCTGAACCTTAACATCCCCAAACCTAAATCAAATGTACAAGAGGGACATAAGTAAGCCCAAACATCTAAACACAGAAAACTGACAAACAGATAATTTACCGGGTGTAGATTCGATTAAGTATATGAACAGTCCATTTCTTAACCTTCCACCATCCCCATGATTTTTTATGTTCGGGGTCAGAGGGCTGTCCCTCTACAGGAACAGCTCGCTCCAAAAGATTGATAAAAAGCATCATCCAAGCAGTGAAAACATTGGATTCAGCCAGCTGCCTGGGAATTTCTAACTGAAAAGTAAAAACAAACTGTAAGAGATACAAGACAATCTCTTTTTCTATAAAAACATTATTATTATAGATGGAGAGGAAGACAGAGATATAGATGTATATCATCCACCAATGGACAAAGAGGGAGAAAAAGAGAGAGTAAATAGATATGTAGATAGCCCTTAGATCGAGCAGTTGCAGGAGAATGTCAATGGGAAGTCCAAGAAAACAGAAGACGGGAAGAAGACGGGACTAAATAGAAATGTAAACCCTCCTTAGATGGACAGAAGATTTATGTAATTATGAAAATCTTATTCAAAAAAAAATGTAATTATGAAAATACATTACTCATGAATTTAAGGAATAAAATAACGTACATAAATTGAAGACCAGAATATTTTGCATATCAATCTGATCAACTCTGCAGCTTCCAAGGGGAGATCAGAAACTTGAACAAGCCCATTAAATATGTTCAACAGATAAGGAAAAGTAGTCTCCACCACAAGAGAAAGAGGTGTTCTCTCATCATCTGACCTGAATCTTCATTATAAACAAGGAAAACGAGATTCATTAAGCATGTTATGACATGCAAGTAGAGATGGAAAATTAATTATACCATTAAAAAAATAAAAAAATCTTTAAAATAGATCATAAAAGATAAGTTGACAGGCCTGGTGGGCTGGGAGATCAGCAGCTCAACCTGAGCCCCCCTTAATTAAGCAGGCCATCAAACTTGGAAGGTGGAAATAACCTTACAGGGGACATGGCCAAACTGGGGTCAAGGGCCTGACCTTGAGCTGATACGGCCCAGCAATTAATTGATAAAACTCTGATGAGGATGTATCTTATGGAATTCCCCCTTTAAAATGTAGTTTGATTGATTTGAATCTATAAAGCAAAATGTTCAAAAACTCAGAAGAGATAAAAATATGAGGGAAGAGAGTGAAAAGAGAGAATGGGGAAGAAGAATGCCTTGGGTGAATGGAGATTTGGTGGTTGACGAAGATGACTCTCCTCTCTTTCTATCTACCCATCCATCTGTATCTCTCTCCCTCTCTCTACCCACTCTCTGCCTCCTAAAAAGAGCATAATAACTCCCAAAATGGACAAAAAAACACAGCAGAGCAGAAGAACACAGATTTGGTGAAACCAGAACATAGTTTTAGAAGTATTAAATGATGTCTAATTGCAGTACACCAAGAACAGAGGAAGATGTGATTAGATCTGTGATGAGGGATAGATATGGAGCAGGCGTGGATTGGGATAAGATGATGACCAGAGTGAGGGGAGCCTCGGCTTTCTGGCGAGGGCTAGGGAAGGTGGTGCCTGTCATACAAAAATTCTTTTCAGCCCGATTGGGGGACGGTGCTCTGTTTCGTTTTTGGCTGGATGAGTGGTCGGATAAGGGGTGCCTAAGAGGGAAATTTCCACGTCTGTTTGCGATAACCCAACACCCGCAAGGTACAGTCAAAGAATGTTGGGACGGAGGGTGGAGCCCGTCTCTTGCGGCTCATTTATAGGATCAGAGGTTAGAGGAGTTTTTGAGTATGCAGCAGATGTTAGAGGGGTGGAGGCCTAGGGAAGGGGCCAGGGATGAATGGATCTGGAGGAAGGACCCCTTTTCAGTTCGAGGGCTGTATCAGCAGTTGAGGACGACCCAATCTGAAGACCCTGCAGTTCTAAATGCATGTCGCACTGTGTGGAAACAAAGGTTACCTCATAAGGTGGTGGTGTTTGTATGGACGATCGCTAGACAGCCGGTATTGACTCGGGTAAGACACAGACACTTATTCTCAACCAGATCAGTCCCTATGCATGCTGTGTGGAGAACAAGAAGAAGATTGTGAGCATTTGTTCTTTAAATGTCCCATTGCTATAGGGATTTGGGGCCAGTCAAGGGCTTTCCGATATTACGTCAAGTTCAGTTTTCTGGGCTACAATACCGAGGTGGAGACGAGGTCACGAAGCAGATCGGGGAAAAAGATTTGCGGTGGTATGGGCCATATGGCTACACCGCAATGAGGTGGTCTTTGAGGGGAAAGTGGTATCAAGTGAGGGAATCATGGCGACGCCCATTGGAGTCTTAACAATCCGGTATCTTGGGGTGTCGCTTGTCGATCACCGCCTTCGGATTCAGGATTGGCAGCCCGTATTCGAAAAGGTGGGGACGTGTGTGGGAGGTTGGCGGGCACGCCTCCTGTCACGCGGGGGTCGCTTGATCTTGCTGAAGGCGGTCTTGTCCGCCATACCCATCTACTACATGTCGATTTTTACAATGTTGGCCGGCGTAACGAGACGCCTCGAGAAGAGCATGCGGAGTTTCTTGTGGAGAGGTTCTCAGCCCAATGAAGCTCGGGGGACAGCGCTAGTTGCATGGGCTATAGTGTGTCGGCTTGTGACTCAAGGCGAACTAGGCATACGCCACCTTTAGCATACTAACATGGCCCTTCTTGCTAAGTGGCTATGACGGATAATGCAACCGTCAGGGTGACTTAACTACGGTGCTATGCGACAGGTATAGATCTTCGTTGGATTGGGAGATGTGGCGAACCCCGAGGCGTGGCGACTCTGCATTTATGTCGAGCGTGCGGACGTGTTTCTCGCAGGTGCAGAGGCTTTTCCAGCCATAGCTGGGGGACGGGGAGACCTTTCGATTCTGGGATGATAACTGGTCGGGGCATGGCCGACTAGATAAGCTTTTTCCTCGTCTCTACGCACTATCCACGGATTAGGGGGTTGTGGTGCGGCAGGCTTGGAATGATGCTTGGGTTCCGCCTCTGCCCCAGGCGTTGCCCGACCAGCGGGTGGCTGAGCTAATCAACCTGCAGGAACTTTTGGCAGACCGGCGCTTATCAGAGGCAGCGCAAGATGCGTGGGTATGGAGCGGCCCTATTTTCACCACTCGAGCCGCATACAGACTACGTCGGGACCAGAAGTACTCGGAGGATCTGCTCATCCTGTAGAGGTGCCGCTTGGTGTGGAAGCGTCGTCTCCCTCTGAAGATCATGGTGTTTGCCTGGCTCCTGCTACGACAGCGACTGATGACGAGATCTCGGCTGCATCGTATGGTACAGGATGCTCCAGTGGAATGTCCGTTGTGCGGCAGGGCAGTGGAGGATTGTCAACACTTATTCTTCGTCTGCCCCTTGGCCCAACAGTGTGACAGGCGACGGGCGTCGGCCACCTCGTGGCGACCTCAGAGGAGGCATTTTGGCGGTCTCTCGACGGCAAAACATTCCGTCACGAAGTTGAGTGGCAGACTATTTTTGCCACACTCTGGTCCCTCTAGATCCACAAGAACGAGGTCATATTCAAGGGTCGTACCCCGTCCGCTGATGCTATTATGCACAGCGCGAGGGGGTTTGCGTCTTTTTGGCACCGAGGTGGTCTAGGTCCCTCGACTATTGGACCCTTGTAGCTCATGATCTGTATCCTCCGTCATTATTTTAATGACAACGGGGGGGTATTGTTTTGGGGGTGCCCCTCTCCCCCTTCATCAAAAAAAATATCAAGTGAGATAATCATCCATGAGGTGGAGAAGCTTGTTGGTTTTTGGTTTGAGAATGTGTGAGTTGGAGGTTATGGAGGGCACGATGGGCCATTTCTTGGTCTTGATACCATCTTCTTCCGTTGTATGACGGTTCACCATTATGGGTGATATGCTTTCTTATTCAAAAAGCAAAAAGTACACCAAGAACAGAGTCTCTGAATAACTTCACAAAGGAAATAAATTTTATGATTTACTGAACTCAGCATACAGGCATTTCTAATAGCACTAAAGGCGATAGAGGTCAGAAAATGCATAGTGCTTACTCATATTTCCGCGAAAGAATCCTTAGTACATACAAAGCACTGTATATTTGTTGATCTTGCGTTTGGAGGTTAATTTTTATCCAATGAAGCAGATTGGGCCACTGACCAGGGTAGTCAGCATTGATAATTGTTTTGAGGCTTTCACCAAGTTGTGATCTGTATAACAAAAAAGTAGAAAGGATTTTTTCTTAATCCAGTATGTAATCCAGAAAATACTAAAATTACAAACAAATAAAAACAAATTCAGATCAAGATATACATCACCCATAAATATTAGCTCAAAATCATGAAGAGTTGCATAACTCACATTTCTTTATCCTGATCCAACATCCGCAAGGGCCAGATGTGGATGAAGATATGTTTCTTTATATGTTTCATCGAACAAGATATCCAAAAGTTTGACAGATGTGGATGAAAAGCAAATCAAATGGAAAGAAAGAGAGGGTGAGAGAGAAAAAAAAGAGAACCAAGGGCCACAGTATGAGGTGTAGGAGACAGAAAAGAGTAGGGATCAGCAATCTGATCTGATTGTTCTGTTGATGATTGAACATTAGCTGATCAATGAATTGATTGATCAACCAATGACAATCATGATCTGATAGATGGTCATCAATCACTGAGATGATCTGATCCTCATAGTGATCGATAGCCATCGATCTGATCAGATATCTGATCATTGATTGATGGAGTGCAGACAATCTGATCCTCAATCTGATAAACGATCATCACTAATTAATTATTAAATCAAACATATTTTGACAACGGCGGTGATGCGAGCTTGTACAGCAAGGCAAGATGGAAAAACTCGATAATGCCAGTTTTACCAGTCTTTAAGGTAAAACTTGATAAAGTCATAGGTTTAACTTAAGCTTTTAGGACTTAAAAGAATGAGAATTTAAATTTATCTCAATCCTTGATCTTATTTAAAAATTAGGAGTAATGAACCCACGATCTGCTCAGATCTCGGATCACCAGATCATAATAATAAGGGAGTGATTGCTGATTCTCTGACTTCCTTGATCGATCTCAGAGCTTCAATTTCTGATTGATCAAAGCTTACTTTCTCAGAGTGTTTATCAATCATCTCATTTCAAGGATGATCCAATCTGATCACTGATTGCCATTCACTAGAGGAGAGACTAACCATAGGAGAGAAAATCTGGGAGGAGGGGAGATGCACACTAAAGCTAGAAGACAAACTGATGCCAGACAAGACTTCACATCATATTCATCTATGATCCCAACAGACTTTACCGTAGATTATTCATAATTCTCCTTGAGGCCATAGGAGTGCTGATGACAGTGGGCCATTGACAGTGGCTCAATACTGGGTGCGATCAGACTCAGCTTGACCTACTTGACTGAGCAGTAAGAGTCATTCCCATTTGGCCTTTATGAAGGTAGATTGTAAGGTTTGATAGGGAAAGAAAATATTTTTTCATGACTTTTGTATCCGTCTCTCTTAGGGATGTTCCCTTATTTCCCCTGCTTATCTCCATGCCCTCTAGTTTCCTCCTCGTCTCCTTCACAAATTTTTCCCTTGAGTCGGCCTCTTCTTTCATCTCTCCTTCTCTGTTTGAGACAAGATAAAGATCAACTCCCATCTCCATTTACCCTTGAACTTTCATTTATATTTTCATTTATCAATGCTGGCTATAACGCTTGTTAGAAAACAAGGATAAAGTTCTTATACCTAATTATTTAAGGCTTTTCTCTAATTCATTTTCTCCTTGGAAGCCTAGTTAAGTCAAAGCTAAATGAATTACAGAAGCCTTTTCATCCTCATGTACAGGGCATCAGGTTTTCCCTGCTGCCCTGACTACTTGCTCTATTGTCATCCCTCTAGATACATCAAGTTTAACATGGCATCATAGCAAGAGGGCCTCGGAAGAAGAGGAAGAAGAAAAGAGAGTGTTAAGTGGACGGCAGATGATAAACAGTGTTGTAATGGCCGAGGAGATGGTGGCGGCTTGGTGTCGGTCTAGCACTGCCGGTTTCATGTGGAAAGTGGACTTTGCAAAAAGCCTATGATTCTATTGACGGGCGGTTTCTATGGAATGTTCTGAGAAGACGTGGTTTCCCAGTGGAATGGGTACGTTGGGTCAAACTATGAGTTATTACGACTGCATTTTCAGTCCTAGTTTTCAGATGGCCCCAAGGGGAATGGTTTCAGCCACAAAGGGGCATCAGACAAGGCTGTCTGCTTGCACCACTGCTTTTCATACTGGCGGTTGATGTCCTAGGTATTTGCACGACGAGAATATGCTCCCGGGGGTATCTGTCAGGTTTTCAGACGGCGGAGACCCCGGATGGAATATCGTTGTTCCAATACGCGGACGATACTACGTTCTTCATTCAGACTCTGAGACTGCGGCTCGCACCCTCTCCAGCATGATGGACATCTTTTTTTATTTCTCTGGGTTACAACTTAATAGAGCCAAGTCTATTTTTGTGGGTCTTGGGCTCTCTACAGAGGAGGCATCGAGGTGCACCAGACTTTTAGCGACACCGATCGGGACACTCCTTGTACAGTATTTGGATCTGCCGTTGGCAGACAAGCGACTCCGAGTACAGGACTAGCAACCAGTGCTTGAAAACGTTGAGGCCAGATTGGGAGGTTTGCGGGTGCGCATGCTCTCGAGAGGAGGCCGACTAGTTTTGGTAATGGCAGTCCTCTCTACCATCCTGACCTATTTCATGTCGGTCTTTCACATGCCCTCGGGGGTGGGACGCCGACTTGAGGGAGCCATGAGGAGCTTTTTCTGGCGTGAGACAGAGGCCGCGTGAGGGGGCGCCCTGGTTGTTTGGACTACGGTGTGTCAGCTCGTCGCACATGGTGGCCTTGGCATACGGCACCTGGAACACACCAACACGGCACTTTTGAGTAAGTGGGTAATTGGGGTGATGGAGCCGTCCAGGGACATGGCGTCTACGCTTCACCGCAAGGCATACACGAGTACTCTCTCGATTGGAGCGTGTGGGCGAACCCTCGACGCGGAGATTCCCCTTTTGTTGCGGGCCTCCGGGGGGCTTACCCCCTCATCTGACCTTTTTGTAGGCCGCAGCTAGGAGATGGGGCACTGTTCTGTTTTTAGGAGGATGAGTGTAAAACCACTGCCACATTTTTTTCTTGGAGGAAGAGCATAAATTTCATCCATATTCTCCTACTGATGACAGGAGAGCAGAAGGTCCAAGAAATGCATCTCCAAGAAAGAATTGAAAACGTTAGAAAGAAATGAGCTAGTTGTCAATAGAGAGTAATGGAGCAGCAGAAAGGAGACAAGACCTTTGTTGACTATGCTGACTAAATCAACTTTGATCATTGGACCAGTGGGTCTTATTGTAAAGAAGGTCCATGATAATAGGCCTACTGGTAATAGGCTCAGGTTAAATGGGCCTAAAGATCTCAGTTACCCGATCTGTTCAAGATCGGGTAACGGCTAGAAAAACTAGCCGTTACATCTAGCTAAACTATTGTGTATAAGTATTAACATGACTGAAATAAAAAATTATCTCTCTGTGCAATTCCCTATTCTTATTCTCTCTCTAAGAAAGCCTGCTACTGCTGTTCTCACAACCTTCTTCGAGCACCAACCTTTTTACAAGAGTAACAAAGATAAGCTGTTCTTCAGGTGCTTTGCCTCTTTAGAAGGTGAAAGAGCACATAGAGAAGATTAAAAATCTCCTCTTTAGAAGCTGGATTTTTGCTTCCAAGCAAGCTGAAAGAGAAAATATTCACCATTCAGCTAGAGGGGGACTGATGAGGTAGGGAGAAGAAGTCTTTGTTGCCTCAAAAAGCAACACTCCACCGTTTCTAGCTGTTACATCCCTTTCCATGACTGAGCCAAAATCCAGCTTTTGGGACACTAGAGAATGCATTGCAACTTATTGTCTGGGAGGGCAAGGCCTCTTCTTTGTAGAGTTCTTCATCATCACTACAGAGGATGAGCACATCATAGAAGCAGGGACATTCTACAGACACACACCAGACAGCCATTCAATATAATGCCTAGAAGAAATCTCACTTCTTCAGAGATCACATTTGCTGGCAATCATTGCCCCAAGCTCACGCATGATGCACATACACGTGGATTGGGGGAATAAGTGGCTGAGGACATCTTGTGAAGTCTCCTTGAAATATACCCTTCAAATGTTTGATGGAATGCCCTAGATAAATGTCTTCAAGATTTCCAGCATGCAGTTCCTCTGTAAAAGTGTTAACCATAGATCACAGGGTAACGGGTCTGAGGAGACCCGTTACAACGGCTAGTCTTCTAGCCGTTACTATGTTGTATTCTATTTCCTATATATATGTAACACTCTAAGCAATAAAGTTTTTAAGCTGTTGACTTGTAACTCTTTGGCTCTACTCCTCTCTTCCATTATGTTTCTCCTACTTTCTACATGGTATCAGAGCAGGAACTCTGAGTTACAGCTTTCTATTTCTCTTCTATTTTCTGAAATTCATCCTACTGGGAGGAATTTTCATTCTTCAACACAAATATCCGAATGGCAGAAGCTGGTCTTCAGATGCCCAAGGCGCCCATTCTTGAAGAGTTTGTTGTGCCATCGGTTCTTGCAGCATCATCAGGTCAGAATATTTCTATCTCTACTGATCGATGGCTGACGCATCTTCCAACCATTGCCAAATGCAATATCTTTAATGGCAATAACCTTATTCTATGGGAGAGAACCATTCAAGCTGCACTGAAACCCCGTAAACTCATCCATCACCTACATGAGAACTGTCCGACAGAGGAAGATCCAAATTATCAGAAGTGGGTGATGGAGGAGGAGTTTGTTTTTGCTTGGCTACTTGATTCAATCTCCCCAGCATACATGACAAGTTCTATATCCTACGATACGGCGAAAGGACTCTGGGAAGCAATCCGCAGAAGTCACTCCAAGAAAGGTAATAAGGCCAAGATCATAGATCTGATCAGTCGGTCTTATACCCTTAAACAGGGGGATAAAGACATCCTTTCCTATTCCAATGAGTTGCGGGCGATCCATACCGAGTTGGATCATTGTTGCCCCCAATCCACCGATCCAATAGCAAGAACTAGGGAGGCAACAAATCGGTTATGTCAACTGCTTCAGGGTCTACGACTGGATTTTGAGACAGTTCGAAGTCAACTTTATAATAGGGAAGAAGAACCTACATTTGACGAAGCTGTCTCTAAACTTATGCAAGAAGAGAGTCGTCTTTAGACCCTGAAAGGAGAAATTGAAGGGAATGTTTATGTCACTAAGAGTTACAGACATCATGGCCAACATCAAGGACAAAATCAGTTTAAGGATAGAGCTGTAAAGAGTGATCTTGTCTGTTCCTACTGCAAGAGATCTGGACATATCAAGGACAAGTGCTGGCAGCTACATGGCAGACCTCCTCACCTTGCTAAAGCACATACAGTGCAAAACTCTCAGTCTGGAAGTGGTTCCATTATGCCTCCAGTAGAAAATGGTGCAGGAAGCTCCACTATGCCTCCCTCTGCTCAAGACTTTCAAACAATGCTTCAGGAAATTCAGCATCTCAAGCTGATGCTCAACCCCTCCAACACAGCAAACATCTCCAACACCGTCATCGGCTCGACCTCTCTCACCAACTCTGGTAAAAATGATATTCTCTCTTGTCTAACTTTACTTACAACCAATCTGACCACTGAATGGATTCTCGACTCTGGGGCAACAGACCATATGACACCATTACCTAATTTTTTTTTCTTCATATGAGTCTATTGCTCCAGGGAAAAGCGTCCAAACTATTGATGGTACCTTACTTCCAGTAACTGGAATTGGTACCATCAATTTAAAACCTATAGGACTTATAACTCATGTGCTTCATGTACCCAAGCTGTTTGTAAGCCTTGTCTCGGTACAAAAGCTTGCAGGTCTAAAAAATTATAATATCCTTTTTGATGACCTTGATGCCTATCTATGTTCAAAGGTTCACGGATCGAGAATTGGACTAGCTAAGGTCAAGAAGGGTATCTACTATCTTCCTGGCTTTGACTCAAGATCATCCATGAAGTCTTGCTGGAAGGTGGCTTCTGCAACTCTAGTGCAACCTATTTTGGATCTTCATCACCAAATGGGTCACCCCTCTTTTCATCTCCTCAAACAAATGTATCCACATATGTTTAAGGACATCCAATTTGAATCCCTCATCTGTGATGCTTGCCAACTAGGCAAATTTAAAAGATCAACTTATCCTTCTAGCAATAATCGTACAAAAAGGGCATTCCAAGTACTACATTGTGACGTCTGGGGTCCCTCCCCACATTTAGATCTCCTAGGACATCAATTTTTTCTTATATGCACCGATGATTATAGTAGATTTACATGGCTGTTTCTTCTTAAACATAAGTCTGAGGTCACTGACTGTATTAAAAATTTATGCAAACTAATTCCTACCCAATTTGGTGTTCCTGTTCAAGGTCTTAGGACTGACAATGCCAAAGACTTCCTAAACAACAATTTAAGTAGTTTCTTAGCATCAGTAGGCATTCGACATGAGACGTCTTGTCCCTATACCCCTCAGCAAAATGGTTTAGCTGAGCGGAAAATTGGTGACATAGTCGATAAAGCCCAGACTCTTCTTATACATGCTCATACCCCCATGAATTTATGGGGTTTTGCTATCATGACAGCAGCCCATCTTATTAATCGATTACCATCCCAAACTCTCGGTTTTTTAAGTCCTATAAAACTTCTTGAAACTCAGTATCCTCACGTCAGATTAACCACTGACTTACCCTATAAACCGTTTGGCTGTGTTGCTTATGTCCGGAATCCAACACATAAGCAGAATAAGTGGTCTCATAAGGCACTTAAAGGCGTGTTTTTGGGTTATTCTATAACCCAAAAAGGATATAAAGTTTACCACCCCATCACAAAAAAATATATGGTCTCTAAAGATGTGGTGTTTGATGAAAAAACATATTACTACAACTCCAACAACAATCTTCCACGAAATCTGCCCTATCTCCAACTGTTGGATACTAGTGTACCTAATTTCTGTCCTCCCGAACCTACCAATGATCAGAATTCCTCTGATCTCAGTCCCTTCACTCATCCCTCGCCTTACCCTGACTTGTCTCTTAGTGATGGTATCTCTCCCGCTCCCGATTGCTCCTCGGTACCAACTCACATCGAGTCAGTAACTTTAGCCAATCCAGAGGATCTGCCCACAGATCTGCTTGCAGAAGGGTCTGTCCCTAATAAACCTAGTTCAGATCCTCTACTACTGTTTCCTAAGTTTTATAAGCGTCGCAAGCAACCATCATCCACGGAGGTACTGCCGGAATCACAGGAACCCTCCCACGGTGAAACCGGTTTGCTACAAGAAGGGGGAGTACCTTCACTGACTGATGAGTCAGACGTAGGATGGTCAATTGCTCTTCGCAAAGGCACACGGTCTTGCACCAAACCTAAAACCTTTCTCTTACAAAATACAGAGACATCTATTACAAGAACTCCTTATGAAGCATTACAATCTTTTCACTGGAAGGAGGCTATGCAGGAAGAAAGGAAGGCCCTGTTACAAAATAATACCTGGGAGATTGTGGATCTTCCAAAAGGAAAGACCCCGGTAGGCTGCCGGTGGGTGTTTAGCCTTAAGTGTAAGTCGGATGGTAGTCTAGATAGACACAAAGCCCGACTTGTGGCTCAGGGCTATACCCAAACATACGGCATAGATTACCAGGAGACTTTTGCTCCTGTAGCAAAATTAAATACCATTCGAATTCTAATTTCTTTAGCTGTAAACCTTGACTGGCCACTTAGGCAATATGATATTAAAAATGCATTTCTCCATGGAGATCTTAAGGAAGAAATATATATGAGTATTCCTCCAAGATATGGAGATTCTACAATAAAAGGAAAGGTGTGTAAGTTAAAAAAGGCATTATATGGGCTAAAACAGTCACCTAGAGCATGGTTTGGTAGGTTTTCTCAAACAATGAAGGCACTGAACTTTAAACAATGTAATGGGGAGCATACGTTGTTCTTTAAACGGTCTTCAGAGGTACTACTTACATTACTCATTGTATATGTAGATGACATCGTTGTTACAGGGAATGATCTTAGAGAAATCCAAGGCCTCGAGAGACATCTAGATCAGCATTTTCAGGTAAAAAGGTTAGGCTCACTAACATACTTCCTGGGAATTGAATTTACTAGATCAGGTGATGAAATACTAATGACTCAACAGAAATATATTAATGACTTGTTAAAAGAGACTAAACATACCCAATGCCGGGTAAGTAGTACACCTATAGAAGTCAATCACAGATTAACACTTGATGACAAAGATCCAAGAATAGAGATTACATCTTATCAAAAATTAATTGGGAAGTTACTCTACTTATCTCACACAAGACCGGATATTTGTTACACTGTTAATGTCCTCAGTCAATATATGCATTCTCTTCGTAATTCTCACTTTCAAGCAGCTAATCGCGTACTTAGGTATCTAAAGGGCACTCCCGAAATTGGTATCTCCTATCGGAAAACAGGTAAAATCGATCTTGTTTTATATACTGACTCAGATTTTGCAGACTCTCGGGTGGATTGTAGGTCCACTACCGGATATTGTACTTTCCTTGGTGGAAACCTAGTCACATGGAGGAGTAAAAAACAGAGTCTTATCTCAAAATCTAGTACAGAAGCTGAATT
The DNA here is from genome assembly GCA_024174645.1 of Lemna minuta. Taxonomy (NCBI): domain Eukaryota; kingdom Viridiplantae; phylum Streptophyta; class Magnoliopsida; order Alismatales; family Araceae; genus Lemna; species Lemna minuta. Next base: position 7,995,613 of record CM044109.1, read on the forward strand.
TTGTGTCATGTCTAAAGGCATCGATGAAGTCATGTGGATTCGGAATTTGTTAGACGAACTGAAGATCTCCTACATCAAGCCAATTGACATCCGCTGCGACAACAAATCGGCTATTTGCATTGCTCATGATCCTGTTTATCATGACAGGATGAAACATGTCAATATCGACAGATTCTACATCCAAGATCATCTCGAACAAGGAATATTGAAGACGGAGTATGTGTCTTCTGAAGATCAGTGTGCTGACATATTCACAAAAGGTCTACCGGTGAAGGCTATGAAGCATCTTACGTCCAAGCTTGGAATGCAAAGCATACACTCCTGCGCTTGAGGGGGAGTGTTAACCATAGATCACAGGGTAACGGGTCTGAGGAGACCCGTTACCCGATCCGATACTTGTCCTGTAACGGCTAGTTTTCTAGCCGTTACAACGGCTAGTCTTCTAGCCGTTACTATGCTGTATTCTATTTCCTATATATATGTAACATTGTAAGCAATAAAGTTTTTAAGCTGTTGACTTGTAACTCTTTGGCTCTACTCCTCTCTTCCATTCTGTTTCTCCTACTTTCTACAAAAAGGGACACCGGGGTGGAGAGCAACTCCAGAGTTAAGCATGCTCATGTTTGGCAGTGCAGGGATGGGTGATCTCCAGGGTATAGGGGCACTAGGGTGGAGAAAAACTCCACAGCTAAGCCTGCTCATGCTTCTGCACTGCAGCAATGTGTGATTTCCTAGGAAAAGGGACACTAGGGTGAGAAAAACTTCAGTTGTCAATGGATGGATGACCTCTTGGGTGGGAAGAAGAGGTTAATTGTGTCGGTTGATCACCGATTTTGGGTGATCTTCCGTAAATATTCAAAACCAAGTACAAAACCAAGCAGCTTGTTCTAAAACCAAGCAGAAAAACCAAGCAGCTTGTTCTAGACCTCACAGCAACTACTGCTGAAGTTTGTCAGTACGTAAGGCAACTACAAGAGAGACATCAGAGCAATGGCAGAGTCACATCAGTCCTTAAGGCAGTGACTGAAATACATAAGTCCTCAAGGCACTTGTTTTCAAGACCCCTAGGCTGGGTGCAGTTTGTTGCCGCTATGTTCCTTAATACCTCACGGCTGTGCCGCACATTGTCGCAGCCACATTCAAGACCCCAAGGCAGCAGAAGACAACATGATGGCTGCATACAAGACCTTGAGGTGATGCTTGAATCCCCTTGCACCAGTGTAGAAGACCTTGAAGAGGTGGCAATTGAGGTTCATCAGTCTTTCAGGCACCTATGTTAAAAAACCTCAAGGCGTGAGTCCGTGAGGCACCAGTGATCAAGACCTCTTAGAGGTGTGTACATCTCTTTGGCCATACTCAAGACCTTGAGCCAGTGGAGCACATCTTTGCAGCCATGTCCAAGTCCCCAAGGCGGCAGTGCACATCATGCTGGCCATGTACAAGACCTTGAGGCAACAGCGCGCGGAGGCAAGTGGCTATGCTTGAAGACCCCAAGCCTGCGACTCTTAAGTAGATAAGTCCTTGTGGCACCTCCATTCAACACCCCAAGGCTGTGGCAGAGGTACTTCAGCCCTAAAGGAAAAAATGTGTTTCTGTGTGTTTAGCCGCATACTATACTGTGGAATTGATTGCAGCGAAGGTTGGAGTACTTGACCATGGCAATGACAAATAAGCAAATCTTCAACTTTTGTCTAACCTCCAATCAGGTAAAATCTTCACCAAATTGCTGCGGATGTTAGACAACAAAAACGAAGTTTTTATTCCCTAATTATTGAAGGTGTTTTATGTAATGTAATCTTCTCCTTGTAAGCCTAGTTCAGTCAGAGCTGAGAATGAATTAAGGAAGCATTTTTGTGCTAATTTCCAGGGAGGCAGGTTTTCCCTCTCGATGCATCAAGTTCAGCAATGTCAAGGATTTCAAATTTACGTCTGAACAAAGGAGGTCTGTACATTTATTTTAAATTGGAATGTAAATGCTAAAAAACTTCCATTTTTGAATGAGCAGAGAGTAAAGGGGGCAAAACATGACATCAAGTGCCTGTTAATCTTTTTGTGATGGAACAAACCAGAAGTCTATTAAATTATGCACCTTAGTAAAGGAGGTACTTGAATTATGAACGAGAGAATATTCTCCCTGATCATATCTTTATCACTCTCAGAGACCTTCTGAGAATCTCCAGCAGCAACTGAGAAATATTAGTTCTTTTAGCACCCAGGTGAAAAAGGTTGTCAATGATGAGCCAAGCCCTAAATACCTGGTTCATCAGGTGACCAGTGTTTGGCCACAAAGTTCTTGAAATGAATGCTGGCAACTTGGCGAACAGAGATATCAATGTTTCCATTGACAATTATTTGCAGCAATCTCACCAAGTACAGCGGTGTATACTGGAGCTGGAAACAAGAAAGAGAGGTCATCTCAGGAGATCATTCATTCAGTATTCAAGTAAAATTAGGGTTTCATTGTATTCAAGAAAATGAGCTGTTTCCTTAATTCAAGACATGGATTCTTCCATTAAGTTAGTAGAATATAGTATTACTGAAAAATAAGGTGAATGCTGCAAGCATGTTGAAAATCGTGACGAACTCATGGATTGTGCTGATTGTGGAGTTTTCTCAGAAAACCCTCTCTAGAACTATAAGAATGCATCATGTCTGTGTTTCTAGACGCATTTATAGACAAAGTCATGTTTAAATATTTCAGTGGCCCATGGAATTCTAGTTTAAAATATTCGCTTGATAAAGAGTTTAGGGTTTCTATATCCCCTTATCGTCTGTTAGGTTGTTTAAACTTGAAGAAAAACAATATCCTTTAAGCCTCCAATAACCACTCAAGGAATTCCATTATAGAAAGACAAATTTATCTGAAATTTTTCACAGGACCTCCTCGGCTGAGGTTGGGAACATAAATATTGTAGAATCCACTGAGAAAGTTATATGATCAGGTAACTTTGCAAAAAAAAAAAATCATCTCCGTCGGAGAATCTCTAAATCAGTAGCTCACAAATGAAATGAACGCGATCTGATCCAGGATCAAAATCTCGATGAAACTGTACTATTTACATAAATTTATTTTAATCTTCCAAATCACCTTAATTCTTTCAGACCGTCTCTTCCTCCTTCTGATCAACCTCAATTTAATTTCGTAAAAAACGGTGTTAAAAAAAAAAGATTCGGAATTGTCAGCCATTTAAATTGATACGACAACAAGGCAACAAACTACAGCCAATTTAATAATAAAAATAATAATAATAATAAGTTCGAGAAATTAAACCTGATTGAGGCTATCCTCGGCGGTTTTCCTGTCCCCGGGGACAGGACTGAGCGCCGCCTGAAGAATTATAGCCAGGCTCGGCACGTCCATAGTAGCGCATCAAGGAAAGCGTAGGAACGATAATTGCGATGACAATTGAACTAGTCCTGCGCTAAATTTCCTTTGAAAGAAAGTAATAACACCGTAGCAGGAGACGATCAATGCAGCAGCACGCACATCGATGGATCAACCGTTGCGAGATAGTGGGGATGACCTTCTAGAATCTACGACCTTTCTCTCTCATCTTTGTTTTCTCTTTCTTCGAACTGAAGAGTCAAGGTGGTGGTCCGTTGGACTACGGGCGGGCGGACGGTTGGGATCAACGGAGGCCGTTGGATCTGATCCGACGGTAATTATCTTCTCTCTCTCTCCACGTCACCGCCTTTAAGTTTTGACTTTCTTTCCATCCTGTATAAACTTTTTAGATTTCTTGATATCGGGCGATCGTGGATGCAGGATCCGAACCGGATCCGAAATCTGATGCCCGTATTTGGAACGGATCCGGATCGGTCAGGCGAATTGTAACTTTTATGTCCGAAGGCTTATTTTCCATTAGATAAATACTTCCGCTGACGCTTCTCCCTGTTTTCTCCTCTGTCCTAGTTCAGTAGATTCCGCGGTACCAGATCTCCTGTCAAGCATTTCGTCCGCATTCTTCGGGTACCAAGATTTCTGGTGGATCGTTATATACTCCATGTTCTGAGCTGAAAATGGAGTCTAGAAGGGTACATTTGATTTAATTCTCAGTGTCTTCCAGTTTCACGATTCTCTTATTTTCTCAGTTCTTTTTTTATCTCTTGTTCTTTCTCTGGCATTTCCGCTGTCTGAAGATTTCAAGTTTTAGAGTCTGGAAGGGTAATCTAGAATGGGGATTTCCTTTTACTGGTGAACTAGTTTTTTGTGCATCTTCTGTTGAACTAAATTGCAGTCGTGGATTCTATTCGATAATTACCTTACTTTTGGTTGTATCTATTCTCAATGCATCATTTTGGTTGACAGCGTGCGGAGATGATCTCGAGGTGGAAGATTATATTTTACTAATTTCGCTTAAAATTTTCGCTTGGAACCCATAATGGTCGGCTTGGCTTGAAAATCTCGTATTCCTTTGTTGCAATTCCTCTCCTCTATATAGAGGTCTAAAAACCAGATTTATTTCAGCATAAATTGTTCGCTTCTTCGCTTTTGAGCTCTTGAAAGAGTAATCTCGATTAACCTAGATATATGTGTGGAAACTGAGACTGAGAAAAGAGAGTCAATGGCTCATAAGCATCTACAGAGGTAAAATTCATCATACTGCTCTATGAGAACAGTCATCATTTAACACAACTGAAGTTCAGTCTCACAAATGTATGAAGCGAATCAAACCCTTGGTTAGCAGTGAAAATTTGGAACTATGTTGTGTTTTTCTGATGACCTCTTTTCCAGAAACACTGGTATTTCGGGCATTTTGGCTTACCTTAATTCTCGTACCACAGGAAAGAGGTGGCAAGGATGAGTCTCAGGAAGATTTAGAAGCAAAGCCACTCTTAGATGGTGGGTAGAATCCACTCTTTCTCTCTCTAAACCATATTCCCTTCCGATCTTGTCATACTTATCATTTTCTGCAGTTTCTACCCGCCATAATGGAGGTCTTTTGGACAAGGGAGCTGAGAAAAGCCAGTGGAAACTTAAGTACGTGAATGAAAACGTTTATCTGTATCATGTCTCTTTCTTTTGAATCTTTGTGTCTATCAGGTCTGTTGTGACTGTCGCCTTGACATTGCTTACAAGTTCTCAAGCCATATTGATAGTGTGGTCTAAGAGAGCTGGGAAGTATGAGTATAGTGTCACAACAGCCAATTTCTTGGTTAGTTTATTTCATTTTTCTCCCTTTGATGTTGTAGTTTTTGACAAAAACTCTTAGAAGTTTAGATCCTTGTCTAGTTAATGATTACAAATGAAATTCAACCAAGTGGTCATTGAGAAAAATTCACAATTTTAGACAAAATTTATATGGGATCAGCTCTGGGTATTCATATAATGTTTCTTCTGATTCAATCAATTCTTCAAAAACGACATCATTGATGTCATTAGGTCGAAGCCCTCAAGTGTGCATTATCTCTTGGTGCCCTCTGGAGAATATGGAGCACGGAAGGTGTCAATGATAACAACAAGTGAGCTCTGATTGAGAACTTGTTCCTTCCTCCTTTTCTTTCCATTTCCTAGAGATCTCTGCATGCCAATGTCTTTATATTTTTTTCTGTTTTATGATTTTTTATTACAGATTGTTTGCCTCCTTGGATGAAATTACCGTCTGTACTGTTCCCGCAGCACTCTACCTTGTTAAGAACCTATTACAGGTATGAAATTCAGTTGATTTGATATTTGTAAAAAAAAATGACATCTGACTGAAACTGATAAATGGATTCATCTATGTGTTTCCAGTATTATATATTCGCGTATGTTGATGCCCCATCGTACCAAATATTGAAGAACTTCAATATTGTTAGCACGGGAGTGCTGTATCGTATCATTCTGAAAAGAAAGTGAGTTGTAAGATTCATGTTAGCATGCTTTTGTCTTTTTGAGGTTTTAGATTGTATTGAGCAATTTCATGAGTTTTTTTCTGATTTTTCATGTCATTCTAAAACATTACTGGGTACCAGTTTCTGTTTCTCAATCTGCCGCCCCCCTCCCTCTCCCTCTCTGTTCTCTCTCCATCCCTTCTCTTGCATTGCCTCCTCCTAAGGCCAAACTCATTATATATCGTAGACCACAGTACAATATGGGACATTACCAGAACACGGATGAGGTAGTTAATTTCGGTTACAGGTAACATGTATGAACAGGACGGTGAAATGATAAACTAGTTTTTTTCACCTAAATAATTGTCTAAAATTCATTTGCTCATCACTTTTGTTTCCATTTGACCATTTTTGTTGCTTTTGTATCCATCCAAGTTCTCTGGAATCTCTAGCTTTTAACATTTTCAGTTTTTATGCTAAATGGTTCAATATCTAAAAAAAACTTTAATGTTGAAGGTTGAGCGAGATTCAATGGGCTGCTTTTATACTTCTGTGTGCTGGATGCACTACTGCTCAACTTAATTCTTCGTGAGTAGATTATTTTTTTACAAGCTTTTGGCTGATTTGTTGTTAAGGGAGTTATATAATTTATTTGATATGTACTTCCAAAAATCAACTACAAGTAGTCTTTGTTGCCTAAAATTGATCCAAGGGTCTTGAGAACAAAGTATTACTGTATTTTGACTTTTCGACTGTGACTAGGCTTTGGAGATTTGGACTTGATGCCTGCTTTTCTGGTCTTGTCTGCTTTGACCATGCTTTCTGGTATCAGGCTGAATAGACCATACTTTCAATGGTATCTGATCCAGTTAATCAGGACTTCTTGTCTTGTATAAATGTAAACCATTGGATTGGTGATGATAAGATCCTGAACACAGTCCCTGCAGGGGACTTTCTCAATTTGTGCCCAAAATCCTGAGGAAGGAAATAGAGATGTGAATTCCAGATAAAGGAAGAGGGATCGAAGGGCTACAGGTAAAGTAGTGTGAGTGAGTATGATAAGTAGGCTTGTGAACGCCTATTCTTGAATGGAATTGAGCACTTCTATTATAACTCTAGGGAGTTGTGGGTTTCTCATGCTCCCATTTGAGAGTTAAGATAATGTTGGCCATTAGATGGTTTTGGGGTATTTGACCATCTTAGATTGTGGGGTATGCATTTACAAGCAACTCATAGTACTCAACAACTCATATTACTCTATTCAGGATTCTCTTACCCTCTTAACTAGACATGAGCAGTTCTACTTTCCTTTTCAAAAAGAAATTGAGCACTTCTATACTAACCCTAGTTAGTTGGGGTCTCCTCCCCCGCATCTTACTGGCTCTGGTGCTCTTTTTTCTTTCAATAACTGAAAGTAGTCGAATTTTTCTATTTTTTATTAAAATGTTGAAAAAAGAATTTTTGTTTGTATGTGTCATATTAACCCAAAGTTTTTGCTCGGTGCAGTTCAGACCGAGTCCTTCAAACTCCTCTCCAGGGTTGGGTGATGGCCATTGTTAGCCCCCAAACTAAATAATTAAATATCTTTTCCCAGTATTCTGTTTTTTTTTTTTTTTGAGAACAATTGTTTACACAGGTCATGGCGCTACTTAGTGGGTTTGCTGGGGTCTATACAGAGGTGTGACCCACTTCTATCCATTTTATTATTTTTTGCATGTTAACTTTCGTTTTTCTTATTTTCTCTGATGGATCATAATCTGGCAGGCAATCATGAAGAAGCGCCCATCCAGAAATATCAACGTTCAGAATTTTTGGCTCTACATCTATGGGATGATCTTCAATGTGATTGCTATTTTTGTTCAGGATTTTGATGCCGTCATGAACAAGTAAGATTTTATTATGTTCATAAATACATATCCAGAGTTGTAACTTTGTTTTCAGTGGGCCTTGGAATGTCATATGAGACCAACATTGTCTTGGGACTGTTTTTTTGCCTATCTGGCATTAATTTGTTTAACAATTAATGTGTCTTACCATTTGTGGAATGTTTTGCACTGGCAGGGGCTTCTTCTTTGGCTACTCATCGATAACAGTCTTGATGATTCTCAATCATGCACTTAGGTAACAAACTTGAAGCATATGATCAACATCTTTGACATTATCATCGACTTTATCATCAATATCATCAACATAATCATGATTGTCATGATGATCATTATCATCATTATTATCATCACCATCCTTGTTATCAACATCATCAATGTCATCATCATCAAGATCACCACCACTATCAACATCTTTGTCATCACCATCATGAACATTTTTTGTAGTCACCTTCATCATCATCCTTAATATTATCATGTTTATCTCTATGTTTATGTTTATGTTTATGTTAATAATCCCCCTTATTTTTGGTTCATCTCACAATCTGCGGACATTCAGTGGGCTCGCGGTGTCCTTTGTAATGAAATATGCAGATAACATCGTGAAGGTGAAGCATATCAAGGATCATTTAATCTTCTTATCATTGATTCTCAAAATGAAAATTAAGTCATCTGATTCTGATTTATCTCTCTGGATCATTTACCAAATTTCAGGTGTATTCCACTTCAGTAGCTATGCTTTTGACTGCAGTCGTCTCTGTCTTCCTCTTCAATTTCCATCTTTCCCTTGCCTTCTTCCTTGGATCCACGTACGTATTCTATCCTCCACACTCTTGAGAGAGAGTATGGCTCTGGTCATGTTGTTTTTCTCTCTTCTGGACTACTTTATCCACGATGCAGTGAGAGAGGGGACTGTCTATGTTTTATTCTCTTCTGGGCTACCTCATCCCCCACACACTGTGTTGGTCTGTGTGTGTGTGTGAGAGAGAGAGAGAGAGAGAAGAGGGTTCTGGACATGTTATCCATCACCTTTCTGGGTTAGCTTTGTCACATAGATAGTGTGGGGGGCAGGGGACATTGTCCATGCTGTTTCTCTCTTCTGGTTTACTTTGGGGCTAGTTTATACCTTACAAGTGTAGAGCGAGGGAGGATTCTTTGCACTCTGTTTCTCTGTCTTGCACCAAATTATACCTTACACCGGTAGAGACAAAGAAAGAGAGGGGACAGGACTCTGGGCCATGTCATTTCTCTATAGGCTACCGTGTCCCCTACACAGTAAGAAGCATCAAGTGAGAACGAGCCATGGTTGCTTCCCTCTCTTCTGAGATTGATTTCAGTGTCCAACATCTGAGAACCCTGAGTAATTTATTATCTAACATGTGAATTATCAATATCAGGGTTGTCTCGGTTTCAGTCTACCTTCACTCAGTTAGCAAGCTTCGGAGATGAATGGACAGTTGAAAATACAAGGGTTGACTCACAGATTTGGTGGACTTTTCAGGTATACTGTCGTTCTTTTTTTTTCTTGTATTTTACATCAGCCTGTTATGAGCCATGTAGCTTGGAAAGAAGACATCATCTTATAGAGGCTTCACTCGAAAGTGATCTTTCAGAAGGAAAGGGATAGGAGAGGGGGGAGGGGGGAGAGAGAAAGAGACTCATAAAGAGAGGCAAATATTCAGAGATGAACAATGAGGGAGGGGAAATGAGAAATATATATGTACACAAGAAAATTTTGGCTGTGTAACACTTAAAGATCACTTTTGAATGATGGCAGGAGCTATTTGCGAACCTTCAATCGGTTATGTAGGGACAAATATATTTTGGGAAAAAAATAAAAAAGATATGAGAGCTGTTATATGGATCATATGTATGTTTGCATTGAAAAGAATATTCAATTCATAAAGTTTATTTAAGTATTTTGGGATATGATTTATTATCACTTAATAATGTGTGCAAGATATCTACTGTTCATCTAAGTCTTTTACTCCTGGTTTTGATTAGTACTTGAAGTTTTATATAATAGTTTGTCTATCACCGTCTTGCTTTATAGTTGCATTGCTACTTCCTGGTAGTTTCCTGCTTCTCTGAAAGATATAATCAACACAGAGTTCCTTTTTCATTTAAAGGTTTCTGTGACTTTTTATGATAATCTGGTTTTCCGATATTCATATCCCATACCTCTACTTTCATCAGTCACAGAATCTTAATGCTTTCAATTTTTTCAACTTTTTGCATATGCGTTTAATTTGAAAGATGAATCCGTATATTTATCATTCGCCATTATATCAACTTTTAGTGTGCTCGATATATTCTTAGCATCAACCATAGTTAATGTTTCCACATATTACCATATTCGTGGGTTTCAGATTTATCTTTCCAAATGGAGGCTTTTTTTTATTAAAACTTTTGATTCTTAGTAATTCACCTAGGTTAGAATCAATATAACAACCAATGGATCTCCATCAAAATTATTCATGTGATCTTCCATTAGTGCATCTTCGAATTCTCATCCAATGTCAGAAGTATAAAAACTGTGAGAGAATTAACGTTCCGTATGAACATATCATTTTTTATATACATCGTCTGCATCATCCATAATAAAACTGTTTTCCTTCTTATGTATCTCAAAAAAATGATACGGAAATTGCATTACAACTTGTGCTCAGAAGAATATAATTTCAATTTTATTGATCATTTTATTCATTAGTCATCTTTCCATACATTCTCGTCTTATTCTCCAATGAATAACAAGTTTAGTTCTCTGCTTGTAGAACTATTGTCCAATTAGAAAGATTTTTTGGCTTTATGATTCAGATTTTCTATCATATGATGTTCCTTGGAATTATTTACTATTCAACAAAGATTGGTTCTAAAACCCCTTTTCAGTTTTCGCATCTAGAAAAGCTTTTTGGCTGAATTGAATTTTTTTTTCTATTCAATTTTTCGTGCTTCATCTTCAAAACGATCATATCTTCTTATTCTTTGCTCGAAAGTCTTTTTATTAGGTATCATTTGAAGAGGATATTTATGATCTACAAAACCTAGTTTATGGAATTCAAACTTCTGGAGGCCAGAAGGTGTGAGGATTAAAAAGGTGGCTTTTGAGGCGATCTCTTGGAGATGTGGCGACCACCTTTTGGCTCTTCTAGAGGGGTAACACATTCGATGCTGCCCTCCAGGGTTCCAAATAAAAAAGCAAATCGATTTTTCTTATCAGATCCTGGACCCAAATTTGCCTGCTCAATGGCAGTAGGAAGCATTTGAAGGCCGAAAACCTGCAGTAATTAATAATACAAGTGATTATGGGTCAAAAACTTCCTAACTCACTTAAATTGATATTGCCTCTGCCATTGCCACTTCAAGAGGTTGCTACTTCTCCGCTACTGCTTAGCGCACCACCCCTAGCAAGGAAGGCCTCCCCTAGCGAGGAGGGAGGGAGGGGGAGAGAGAGAGCGAGGTAGGGAGGGAGAGAGAGAGAGGTAGGGAGGGAGTAGGAAGGGTTTTTTTTTTGGAAAACATGTATTTATGTACGAAGTAATATAAATATAAATATTAGTGAATTCAGTGCCAAAATAGTTGTTAAATAAGGGAGTGGTAAAGTGGATTAACCATTTTGACTGACACCAGAGAGTGAGAAGACTTTAAAGCAGAAGTAGGAGGATTTTCTACATAAAACATGAGATCTGTTCTTGTATAAGTTAAGTACCTGAGGCTTCTCATTAAGCTTCAATATGTTGTAGGGTTTGACTCTTTTTTGACTCTTTTTGATTTGACTCTTTTTTGAACTTGTATCGGCTTATTAGAGGGAAGGTTGGTCAAGCCTTTCCACCATTTTAGGAGGTTACTCAAACCTTTCCACCTTTCTAGGAGGTCAATCAAACCATTTCCACCTTTATAGGAGGTTGGTCAAACCTTGTTATATGTTTAGAAGGTTAGTCAAACCTTTCACCTTTTTAGGAGGTTAGTCAACCACTTTTAATTAGTTACACCCATTTCAGCCTCACTTATTATAATCACACTCCCAAGTGACTCACACATCTATCACCTCTCATCCACATTCCTCTCACATGTATGTATCCACCCTCAAAAAACTCTAGAACCACGTATGGACCATCCCATCGCGAGCACAGCTTCTCAGGAAACAGCTTAAGGCGGGAGTTGTAAAGTCATACCTTATCGTTGACCAACCTTTCCGTCTTATAAGTATCTGAATATTATTGCAGGGATTGACGGAGAAGTTCAAAGAGAAGGATACTAGCTACACAAGAACGGCTAATTTCTCCTACGAGATTTTTGAGGTAGCCGATCAACACCCAATCCTCTCAAATCACTTAGAACATTTAACAAGGTTTGCAAGTAGAGTATAATATAATATTCAACTGTAAGAAAGAAAAACTACCTATCTCTCTGGCAGCGTACTAAGTTAGCATGCTAAGTGGAGTTCTTGCAAAACCTTCCTCGCATGGTGCTTAAACAGAGACTGTTTGAGCTGACCCATCCCGAGGGACGAGGGGCTTCACTCCCTCTAGTTCACCTCCTGGGTAAGTATGGAGTTACGAAAGTTCTTTAATCATAAAATCTTCTAAGCTCAAAGATCAAGTCTACTAATGAAGACTGAGTCTATTAGGTTTGGCAATTATGTTCAAGTCGACTTGGTCTCCCTTTTAGAGTCCTCAGGAGCAATAGGTCAACCCTCGTTGAAGCCATAAGGACTGGTAAGTTGGTGCATCCAGCTAAGGCAGCTCATGAAACTGATAATGATGCCATGGAGGAGAGGGACAGGTGATCAAGTGCATTCCTTTCTAACAATTTTTGTTTTCTCTCCACTCAAGAAATGCCCTCCCACTCTTGTAGGAGGTTACTAACTACTTCTTTTGACTCCTCTTCTCGTAACAAACTCAAAAGTTATTTGTGCCTCTGACAAAAAGTTTGAAAACACATCGTCTTAATGAAAACTCAAGTTTTTCATATATTGTAGATTATTTTTACTCAAGCCCTCTGATTCCTTTTGGTTTGGAGTCTCTCATTGTTCTTCATCTCGTCCGGAATAAGGGGTTTACTCTTATTTTACTTCCCATGATGATTCGGGTTACCTTGTTTCTCTTTCCACAATTTGGATAAGAAGACTGTCTACTTCCTCATCTACTTTTAACAATGTCTCTGACAATGGTCCTCGTCTGCATTATTTGCAATCCTGCAGAGGGCTTTTGTCAACTTAGAACCACAAGAACCTTCAAGAAATGAAAATTCTCAATTACATGGGCATTGAATTCCCATGGTGGACTGGTGGACTGATGGTTGGTGGCATACAAAGAATTCCCCTTGAATCCATAGTGAGAGATAGTTCTATTGCATCCTCTCCTTGCACATTAGGAGACTGATTCGGATTGTTTATCATTCAGATTAGAGAACCCTATTCTTCCCACGCCAACCACGTATGCAACAGCTGGTCTTCAATATCCACACCACGTGTTTGGTACTCCTATGTTGCCGGTTAGGCCATCTTTCCTCTTCGAAATCTTACTTTCTTTTATGACTGACAAGGATTTCTCCTGCAGTACAATATTTTTACCACCTATGGTTGGGTTTCCACCACTTGATGCTCCTCTAGTGCATATTATTCCTTATTCACCTTCCATTGCAGCCATGAATAATCCTTAGAGCCCCCGAATTGTGTGGCATGGGCTTCTTGATATTCACAGGCGCCTCTTCTTCAGCACTATCCTTCACCTCCTCCAGGTGATTTGGAACTGGTGGACTAAGTATACTAAAGACCAAGTAGTCATATCTTGAATATTGAAGACTCTCTACCATCTGTCGTAGCCTAAATGCAACTGGTATGGTGATTAGGCAAATATTTCATGGGGTTTTGATCTGTACAAGTAGATCTTCAAGCAGAAGCAAGGCACCTCCACCTTTCTTGACTTCTATGAAAGCTAGAGCAGTCTTCTCATGGAGCTAGGGATCTTTCATCCTTAAACTCGATCATATCACACAATGGCATTAGTCCATGAAGTCTTACATTATTAAACTCGATCATATCACTCGATCATATCACACAAGACGATCTTTTCATTTCTATTTTCCTGGTTGGACTTGACCATCCATGAAGTCTTACATTATGAGGGCCATTGGGGACCATGTTTTTCCACCTCTTCTCACTTCTCTCTCCTACTATATAAACTCATGCACTCTCTTGCTTACATTTTTGTCACTATCATGGTTTCCTTTCCACACGATATCAAAGCCCTGAGGTCCTTTGTTCTGTCGTCGCCTTCATCACGCTGTCATTGTGTGCCCATGTTGATCTATGGTGCACCTCCTTGCCGAGGTGCCTTTCTTCAGCCCCAACACACTGCTCTCTGATGTCATCATGCTCTTGTCCCCTACAGCACCTTGGCCGCATTGTCTGCCACCCCATCTACTCTCAAAACGTGCATGGCGTGCCCGCTAATGCCACCATGCTGCCTCCTACCACCTCCTGGAACACCTCCCCCCCCCTTCAGTGCTTAGAGCATCAGTGTGTCGCCCTGCTACACCACATGCCACCCTGCAACATCGGGCTCGCTGGTTTCTGCACACTAGTCCGGATGAGTGAAGAGCTGATTTTGTGCGGTCGCTGAAAACACATAATCGCAAGTCAAAACAAAGTCTGAACCTCACTTACTTGTCAATAAATTTATTTATAATAAGTGAATGAAACGTTTTTGGATTTGAAAAAATGATGGAAATCCGAGTTGAATATATTTCCAATGAAATAAAAAATGATGGAAATCGAAGTTAAATCGAAAAAGAAATCCAAGAGAGACATCAAAAAGAGAAAATCTCATAAGAAGAGGGAGATAGAGAAGAAAATCAAACAAATTTTACTAATATGCCACTGAAAATTAAAATCTAATACTACATAACATGCATATTTAGACAAAAATAACCTAATTAACATGAAAGTACGAAAGACATTAATCCACTCAACAACCTGATCAAGAGCTTTCTATTCAGAGATTCTAAAGCAGAAATGCGAATATCCAACTGCAAAGTCTCTTGAATTTCTTGTTCAAATCTTGACAACTTCTGATCACAAGGAGTTACTAGAAAAGGAATAAAACAGGTGGGCACGTGTGTGGCCCAGCCCATAAGGGCCATGCGGACTTGACGTCAAAGGGGGGGGCAAGAGGGAGAGACAGCCAAAGCTTATAGAATATAGAGATAGAGAGGAGAAAGAATGAGGAAGAGAGGGGGAGAAAAATTGACCCAAAATTTTGAGAAATAGATGAGTGGTAAAGGATAAAGGCACGCATAGAAGAGATAATGGGAGACAAAAATAGAAGAATTTCAAAGGAAAACAATGGACTCCTGCTACATGTTGTTGGGCCCAAAAAGCAAACAAACTATTTTGGATCTCTAAATCCAAAACATGAGTTGATCTTTTATGCAATTTGAAATGATGGTCTTTGGATCTTATCCCAAGCTATCAATCGTTTGAAGTAACAAATTCTATGCAAGATGAACAAAAATCTTGATATGAGAATAACCATACAAATCATAGCTCTTTCTCTTAAAATTTGTAGCTCATACTTCAAAGTTATCAAATTTACTTTGTCTAAAATGACTCAAAATAAACAAAAATCATAGGATCTCACATGTGATTCATATATCTTCTAATTATTCTCATGAGGATGGAGGATGGATTTGCAATTACATATTCTCTAGAATAATAAACTAGTAGTTTGATGTGGTGATTTCAAATATTTGTTAAGGATTTGATCGGCGCCGAGACACTATCGATCAGAATCAAGAAGAATCGTAGAGAAATGGAGAATAATTTGCCACTCCAAGACCCTAAAAAGAAGAGCTCTAGGTGAATGGAGGCATGCTATAATGGTAAAAATATGTATAATTCAAACATTAAAATTGGGTAAACAAATTCATGTTGAAATATTTATAAAAATACATGCATCCGGTCACGTGGTAGGCCACTCGATCACGATACCTTCAATAATGGCTGGGATGTTAAAGCTTGTATCGTCTCTATGCCATGTGTATTACTCTATGACTTGTATAGAAGAGTGACAAGTCGAAAATCATTTATCATTAAAAAAATTATTAGAATTTAAGTTACCAAAATTATGAAAAAATCAGGAAAACCCACGAGTCAAGATTCAACCCATGGTGAATAGAGGCAACTTCTAAAAATTTGGAACAATTTAAAATTTTCAAAAATAAAACCCTTACTTCTATCAACTAATGTTGAATAATCGAATCCGATAACAAGTTCCTAGAACTAACAAGATCAAAGCGCATTTTTGTTCTTTCGATTTTAAAATTTAAATTCTTGCATGTTCGAAAAAGAGATCCATGAACTAATTTGCAATTCCTCTTCCAATTAGTCCCAAAGTAATTCGCGTGCCCACAAACTAAGATGCAAATTAAAAATCATTCGTTCAATACTCATACAAGATGCCTCCACGGGTCCACATTCAAATCCAAAAATGGTTTATCTTCTTGAATCGCTAATCCCCAGATCGTTCGATGTTGTCAGATTTTGAATTAGTACGATCCAATTTTAAATTTTCCAGACACAAATAGAAAAGAAAATTGGCGAGATATTGATTCTAAAAGAGATGCAGGAATCAACGCATGAAAATGGCAAAATTTGGGGAGAAATTTGGCTAAATTCAATTAAAACCGCTAACATAGTGATAATCTAGACTTACCCACCCTAGATCTATTACAGAAGGCACTAATAATCTAAATCGGCGTCTCGGAAGATTCAATTTAAGCTGCATTGATCCTATTCGCATTTCCATGATCTTAGGTTCACCCTTCAAAGATATGAGATATTTGTGAAATTTCTTTGATTCCAGTGACATGGAAAATACTCAAGATTGCAAAGAAATCAGAGTCTTAGAACGGTTTTCAGTGATTCTCGACATGGGTGATGCGCCAAGGTCGTGTGAGACGCGGCCCCGAATTCATGCCAGTAGCAGAAGACTCGCCATCGATGGCTAGAATGAAATGCCATGAAACCAATGTGATGTGATGGACGTTGGCTGCTACGAGAATTTGAAAACCTCTGAGAAACTTTGATATGATCTGCAGACATTAAAGGTGATGGGAGGGCAGGGAACCTTGGCAGTTAGATCTCAGAAAGAACGACGTGAATCGAGTTCAAGATGAGCATGCCTTCTTCAGCAGCTTCTCAAAGAATAAATGACTATCTTCGTCTTTACATCAGATTATTTTTACATCACCATCACTTGAAATCTAGCTCTCTTGATAACTTGGAGAAACTTGTGATCGCTCTCCTCGAAAACTTCAGCTGAGTGAGAATGCATGCATAGAGAAGTTTCTTTGAATGTTGAGGTGAAAGAGGAGTCTCTTTCTGAGATCAGTGAAGGTCTCTTTGTATGTAGAAGATGAGTGAAGGTTTCTTCCATGAGAATGTATGTCTGCTCTTGAGACATGAAAAAACAAGCCATTATCTCTGGTCTGCTCTTGAACAGTGAATGTTCAAGGGGAATGTCAGAAAAGCTCTGGTCGATGCGTTTCAGTGATGCAAGTGATTGAATTCCACGGTTAATAAAGAAAAAATACCTAAGGATCCCACTAAAACTGATTCGAGCTCTCCCTTGTATTTATTCGCGAAACCCTTCGGTAATTTCAATGTAATGTACGTGATAACCTGTAGAAATTTCAACCCAGCAGTGGATGGGAAGCGACGCGCGGGAGAGAGGGAGGGACCGCTGCCGCCGCCGCCGCCGCCGCCGCCGCCGCCGCCGCCGGAGTAAAATCTATTACCTCTCGCAAGCGGAACAATTTTCTATCTCTCGCGCCTCCAATCCTCCGACACCCGGATAGAAACCATCGTCCACGACGCGGAACTGAGGAGCCATTGACGAAGAGCTAGAGAAGTGCGTATACGCACGAGTAAATCGAGCTAATATCTAAACTCCCAAATATTTTGCTATTGAAATTGGTGGAGGCCGCGCGCACGCAGGCCCCCGCTGTCACAAATTACGACGTCCACTCTCCCACTTGGGGAGATGGTAGGTGGGCGCCCCTCCTGGGTGCAATGGAGGCCGCACACCTAGGCCATAGGCCTTATTGATCACCCATAGACCCCGTCCAGGTAAGTATGGAACAATGGTGGCCTATCCCCTCTATTTATAGTCCTCTCAGATTCAAGTTTCCTAATCTTTGCAGTGTGGGACAAAAAGCTCTCGTCCCCCCAATCCGCCTGCCTTTTCCGGTTCAGTCTCGGCCAGCAGGTAGACCGCAAGGCGGCACGTGGCCTGCAGCGCGGTGTGAGCTTGCCTTTGAATTTAAGGCAATCTTTCCCTGACTGGCCCGACCACGTGCTGACTCGGATGATTAAGGATTCCCAAGAAAAAAAACAGATTTTAAACAGCTTTTTAATTGTCTCGACGAAAATTTATCAAATTTAGCCAATTTAGGAATTCCAATCGAGAGAAATTTTTTTAAAAAATTCAAAGGAAACTCAATAAAAAAAGTATAGAAAATTCTATTCAAATTCTCTCAAATCTAACCACGCTGGGTTATGAGTAGAAATGAATGAAGCTTCTTGGAATTTTCTCGATGAAAAAATGAAACAATTCAAACCATCGTCTAATTCGTATAATGAGCAAGTTTTTTTTTTCCTTTCTGGTTGGAGGGCTGAGATTGTTTGTTTAGAATTCCTCGTGCAAACAATGTCGTCGCCCAGTCGCAAGAGGGGGCAGCGATTCCTCCCCCCGTCTGTTGGAGCAGCATAAGGGGGCAATTTTCTTCGATTTGCAGACAGAAATCAACTTGCATTCGGAAATGCAATCTTCACAGGAGAATTAATGGCGCTGCCATAGGCAAGACGGAGGGAAGGGGTTCCCTCCCCTTTTGTTGCTTCCCATCTGCAGGAGGGGTGAGGCCCAGGCTGACAACGAAGTTCACAGGTAAGAATCACTCTCTTCCGACAACTTCATGGTCCGCTTGTAAGAATCGGGCAACAGGTAAATCGGGAGTACCTGCTCATGGGAGACGAGGAATCCAGAGTTCTTGACGTCGATGACTAGTTTCCTGCCGAAGACGGAACCCTAGTTGGCAACAAAGATGCTGAACTTTGCCGCCTTGCCGCGCGCAACTAGATCAAGACTGATCTGGATAGCACCCGCCTCTCTTACCACAGAAGTGAACGGACGAAGCCGACTGTGAGGAGGAAGAGGAATACCCGTACACTGTCAAAGATGGGTCCGTCTAGACTCCATCGCCTTGGGCAGAACAAGTGAGGTGAACGAGATAGACTCCACCGCCTTCACCTCCAGTGCAGAGAGAGAGAGAGAGAAGACAAACTGCATTACTTTATATAGTGGGGGAAAAATGATCTGAAGGAAGAGAACTCTAAAGGGAGAGACCCTTAACAGGTTACCTATAATAGGCTAGATAATATCAATTCATGAGCCTTGAAGTTGAATGTTGATGATATGAGAGAGGGATTAGGGATTAGAATTTTGGGTAATTTGCTCGTTAAGTTCTCAGAGTCGACGATTAGGGTATGATAAAGACGCTTTGGCTTGAACCATGTCACTCACATCATGATCATTAACTCAATCTATAGTTCAATATGATTAAGGTTTTATGATTAATAATCCAATATTGGTTGGGATAAGTAATCCAAGTATTTATTCTACATGAAATCATGCATTGCCTTCTTTCTTGATTATTCTACCGATGACAAAAACGAAGCAGATTGTTGGCTAATCAATGGAAGAAAAAGCTCTTGAGAAGTATCACACAATGAAAGTTGTCACGAAATCGGCTCCAAAAACTAGAGGAGCGAAGAAACCTCGTCCCTGATTTCTTAGAAATAAAATAGCCGAGAGAACCTTGTGATCAATCGAGTAGAAAAATCATATATAGATACAATCCCTAGTAAAGAGAACCTCTCTATACTAGGAATGGAAAGAGAGGGAGAGAGATGGAAGTTTAATCTAGATCAAAATGGTTTTTGATGTAGATCATGTGTGACTCGCATGAAATGCTAGATCATGTTGATTTCCTCAATTTATCTCGATTGACTAAACAACCAGTCAAGGGCGATTGATCGATTGCCAAATTGTTGATCTGGAGACTGTTCAATAAAAAATGGCCATCCCTAGTTGCCAAACTAATTTTCTTGGGTCCAAAAACCTACTAGTTTGAAAAGTAATGTTCTTACTTTGAAATTGGTATTAAATATCTTGGTTTCTTTTTTATCTTGAACTTTATTTGATTTTGTTGCCTTTTCTATTTAATCGTATACTACCGCATATTTAAATAGAAAAGAGAACCTATCTATTTTATCTTACTCTCCCTCTCCCCCCCTTTTCATGAGACATCCCACTATTCCATCTTCTATCACCTAAAATCCTTCTTCATTCTCTCTCCTTTCATTTTTCTCTTGTCTTTCCTCTATCTTTCCTTGACCAATTTTTCTCCTCTCCAATTTCCAAAAATTATCATTTTTGATTCATCTCTTGTTTGTCCTCTCCACTTTCTCTCTATTTCCTTAACTTTCAGGAAATGTCTCACCCTTTCCTTATTATTTGCTCCTGCTCCCCCTTCTCCATGGCTCTTCTCTCTCATTTCCTCTTTCCTCTTTCCTCTATGTTGTCATCTATCCTACATATTTCTCTTTGTGTCTTCCATTTTCTTCTTTAACTTCGTTCCCCACACATCTCTATCTTTTTCTCTCCCTCGCACACTCGATCTATCTCTTTTCAATCTCTCTTATTCTTCTATTGTGTTCTATCTTGTTTTGAGTGCAGATATTTGCATCACTTGAACGGTGTATTTAACATCAATGCACCGTCACATCTACTTAGTTTTCCTAGTTATGTCCTTTTGAGAAACTTGCCTATTTTCGTCACGTCATTAACATGTGCACCTATGAGCTCCCCGCATCATCAATCCGACAATTAGATCATAGATCATTTTTCTCGATCTTACCAATTGCCATGTCCACCTAGATCAAGAATTTTTTGACATGAATTGACTTGGCCTTTCCTTGGGCACAATATGTGATGTGATGGGCAAGAATCATTGAAATATGGCCTCGGATTGAGTTTTTTCTATTGGATCAATGGATGGTCAATTCATTGTATGAACATCAATCAATGTTTCATCAGTCCCCTCTTTGCAATGATCCTTCTTTGGGATGTCCCTTGTTGATTGATACCGTGGCTAATGACTCAAACCACTCTGATTTAATAAAGTTCTTCCAATATAGAAAGAACTTATGAGACACGATCTGATGGAGTCAACTACCTTGTTAATGGCAAATATGTCATAGTCAACTCCAATTGTGTAGAGACAAGTCACATAAAAAATTTGATAGATTTGTGAAAATACCACTATGACCCCTCTTCTTGTAAGTGTTCTTGTGATCGCTCTAGTAACTTCCTCCCCCTATACCCTCCAATTTCACGATGGTCCTTACTCTTCCCTATAAATTCTCTTCAAATAAATGTAAAATGTGGTAGATTATTATAATTTGGAATTGTTGACAAGAATTAGCACGCACTTCATTGATTCAAAGGGTTTTCTCCCCTTTAAATAATCTATGAATTGGGGCATCCTCTATGGATTTAGCATATCTATCTTCCTTCCTCTTCAACAGTTTCTTTTAGGGTCTTGTGATATATTCTTCCTATTGATTCTTGTCTCCCCTTTGTCTTTCCATCACCCTCTAGTCTCAATCGTCCACAATCTAGATACACAAAGAAATGCATAGAAAATTTCATGGAGTACCTTGTGCCCTCTCATGTACTTCGTCTTTTATTTTCCCGATAATTCCTTCAATGTGAGAGTCAAACTTGTTTCCTTGACTTTCAAATATAGTCCTCTAAACTATTATTTTGAAGGGGTCGTCTCATTCCACCTACCCTATTGGGGATCATCAAAGGTGACTTTCTTTTGGGGTGATCACACTTGCTCTGTATGGACTCGATAGGGCTTACCCATCAAGGCACACTAGATTTGCTATTAGTGGCCCTTCAAAGGCATTAATTAGGTTCGTGTACGACTATGTATCCATGCCTTGGCACATTAGGTTGCTTTAGCTTTAACTTGCAACTGATGGATACTATGTGGCCTATAAGCCAATCACACTTTCATGTATATTGTTTATGTTCATTGAAAATGAAATTTATTCATTGTCATTCTTGTGTGATGTTTGCAATGAAGTCCATGAGCATGTGCAATGACTAAGTGAATTATGATGAGATTATAATATAGTAATCACTAGTCTTTAAACATATGTTCTAAACATTCCTATTCGTGGGATATTTGATAAGGACATCGAATTATCCGAAAAGAATAACACTATCTAATCCAACTCATATGATGAGTATGGCTGATCCTATAACCATCGGTGTGGAGACACTAAGGATAGATAGTGGGTGCTCTTTGGAGAAAGAGTTCACTAAATTGATCCGTATGAATCCCTGAATGTTATTATACCTAACTGTCAATCAGGTTGATTCATGTCATGATTGTGTATGTGGTCCTTTGACTTGAGACACCAAAGACATCTTGTGGATGGATGATCGTGTTTTGATTATGACTTACGAATCCCTAGCCACGGGATATCTAAAACGTCATATATTGGATACGACATAAAGTTCACGAAGATAATTGTGTGATCAAGATGGGATCATCCACCCTCGGTATTTGAGGAGATTGACTCAAAGGAATGAGATGCGATGAAATCCTTGGCCAAGGTAGTAGAAATATCGAAGAAGGAGTTCTCGATGATTTATACACGCATCAGTACTAACTTGAGTGACCAATTAGGGTTTGATAGTTGACCATACCCTAAGTCATTCATGAGTCTAATGTGGATGAAAGATTATACATACATGGTAATCGATGACGGGAAGGTTCCATAAGTGAGTTCTTACATACTCCATATCTCCTAGAGTACGTGGTGTAGCTTGGCACCCAACGGGCTGGCAACTCAACCTATCGATTGGGTTAAATCGATCCTTGATTAATTAATCTATATGTGGATGTTGATAATTAATTAAGGTTGACCAATAAGGTGTTATTTGGTCTATAGAGTTATTAACTAGTGAGATATATGGACCTAGAGGGTCACACACTTAAGGTTTATGGATGTTGGTGGATATAGACATAATTATGAGGGTTTTTATGAAATAACCTCGTACCAAATGTCTATAAATAGGGAGAGGACGACCACAACTGAAGGTGCCCCTGCAAGCCTTGTGGGAATTCTCTCCTTTCTTCTCTTTCTCTCTTGGTGAAGAGTTTTGAAGAGGAGATCCAACCATCCGGAGACCGTGTGGATACCGCTAGAGGCTAGACACTTGAATAGCTTCAAGAACTCCTTGAAGGAAACCTGTAAGTATGTTTTCTCATACATACTAGATGATAGGATCATATGTTCTTGGTGGCTTGGTATTTTGGATGTCCGATTCAATGTTTTTCCTCTGCATTTGATGTTTTGATCAAAATTTTAGAAAGTTATCGACCTCAGATCCCATCAGCAACAACACTTGTTATGACTCCATTCTATGTCATCAATTGTATTTATTTTTGCAACTCTATAAGTGGTCAACAGTTCTTTGAGCCCTATGCATCATCTACTATTTACAACATCACTCAAGGTTGACACTTATGAGCAACTCCCAATGAGGCTTTCATGCTTGCCCTAAGAAATTTCTAGTCCATCTTCTTGATTTACTCGTCCATCTTTCATTTAGGGGAGTAATTTAGTCCACAAGAGTAAAGCATTTCATTCGAGCCCTAGCTCAAATGTCTCCTTCTGTATCAAACGGTGGCCAATAAGTGCTCACCAATCAGTTTTTCTTAATCCAAACGAGCCTAAGAATTTCGAGTCATCAAATCCGTGGCAAAATATGTTTCTCTAATTCTCGTAGATAAAATACAAGCCTTGCATCTTTTTATTAATGCGAGCCATGAATATTCATTCAGTGATGCCTGTGCCGACGAACAGAGTGAATGTCAAACATGGATCATGTCGAGTTCAAGTTCTTCATAGGATTATGCAAGGACTCATATTCCAATGATCTTATTCAATCTTTTGAATTTTCCTAGGAATTTTCATGATTCGGCAAACCCTATCAACCATAGAACATGAAACCCCATAATTTTGATCAGATTTAGCAAAAGATTGTTTGCATGCATAGGCTTCTTGTTTGCAACATTCATCTTAAAATTGCATAAAGATAATACAACATACCATGTTATGAAATTTTAATTCATCAATAAAATATTGAAAATTTCTCATATTTTAGTATATTTATCTAAAATTTGATCTTCAGATTGCACTGGGGTATTAATAAAAGTCAAGCTAAATACATACATTGTAGTTATACCCTTCTTATTAACCATAGAAGAATAGAAATGGTTCTTAACTGATCATTCCATGGATTTGAGTTCGGATTTCGGTTCGGGTCCGATCCAACATGATTAATCCGCTCTTCAGTCTTCCCAGTTCCCTCCTTCCCGCCCACTCCAGCTTGCTGCCAGACATCCTTTGATCGAATTTGGCGTTGCCCTTTTCATCTCAGTCAGCGAGAAGTTCTTCAATTTGGCGATACGAGCTCAGCGGAAAGTCGAAGGAGACGTGTCAGAGATTTCATTTTTCTCTTCAATCTATGGTGCGTTTTTCTCTTACTTCTAGGGTTCTGGAAAACCCATTTTTTCATTAGTCAAAGATTCCATTAATCGTATGAAACCATCTTGTGTATTTGTTCTTCTTTGTAGGGTTCTTGAAAAGCCCACTTTTTAATGAATCACATTTCGTTCTTCTTATCAATCCTTGGCGGGTTTTTCTCTCCGTTTTAGGGCCCCTAAGAAACCCATTTTTTGATCACTCAAGGATTTCATTTTTCGTGTCAATCTATGGCGGTGTTTTTCTCTTCTTTCTTGGGTTCTTGTACTATTCATTTTTTTTACATGTCCAATTCTTGCTTAATCAGTATGTTATTTCTTTTTCCAGTCGGACATCAGGAAATGGTTCATGAAGCAGCATGATAAGGGGAATGGCGGTGCATCTAAGACTGAGAAGCCCCCTGTTGTCGTCTCGGATACTAGGAAGACGGTGAACTCTGAATTCATGTTATTTTTTAAACGGTCTTCTATTTAAATGAGGCAGTATTTTCTTTGCCAAGATCTTGTTTAATCGGTCTTCCATCTCTTTTTCTATGTAAATATTCTTCGATGCACCTTTGATCTAACTATTTAAATGATTTATATTCGTAATTCAGGTGGAAACAGATAAAGAGGATGATAAGAAAAGAAGGAAGACAAGCAAATACTTTCCGGCTTCACCTAAGGAGGAACCCAAAGTAGAGAAGACACCGCCTAAGAGAAAACTGCAGAAACCAAAGGAAGAATCAGATGAAGACGAGGATTTTGTAGTTCCAAAAACAAACAAAGCACCAAAGAAATTGAAAATTGAGGTAGATTTGGATGACGATGAAGAAGATGATCTTGAAGAAAAAGCCATCGATTCAAAAGGTCGTGGAAGGGGAGGCGGTGGAAGAGGAAGAGGAAGAGGAGGGGGTGGGAGGGGTGGGTTTATGAACTTTGGAGAGAGGAAAGATCCTCCGCACAAAGGAGAAAAGGTGAATTCTGCCTTTTAGAATTTTCTGTTTCAATTTCGTGGATTTAATGGGTCTATTAGAGTCACACCAAATTGTTGTCCTAATACTTTTGTAACTGGCCTGACACCAAATTATACTTTTATAAGTTCTGAAGAAATTCAAGGTAGATGGAGAATGGGGGCTGGTAGAAGGATTATTGGGGGGGGGGGACGAGAGAGAGAGAGAAATAGGGACAGAAACAGGTTCTTGACAGAAATTTGTCCTCAGCTTGTAGATATAGGGGATGGGAGGATTAATAAGAGAGAAACAGAGGGATTCAAGCTGAGATAGGTAGAAAGAAGTCCTAGTGACTGATATGAAGCTATTCGATCATCTGATTTCAGGAGTTAGGAACCATCACTGGGAACTTTCAAAAATTTTTATTGTTATTTTGTACTTAGTAGAGGGCTTTGTTTGGTTGAAATATTTTTTTATTTTGAATCTCTCTCTAATACAGGAAGTCCCAGAAGGTGCACCAAATTGTTTGAACGGCTTTACTTTTGTCATCAGTGGGACACTTGACAGGTACTCATCAATGCGTTATATATAGTTGATTTTTAAATGTTTAGCTGTTACAAATTTAATTTTCGTGTTTATGTCCCTGATTTCAGTTTAGAAAGAGAGGAAGCAGAAGATTTGATTAAGAGACATGGTGGACGGGTTACTGGATCTGTTAGCAAGAAGACGGTGACAAAAATATATCTGATTCTTGCTGCTTATAAAATATCCTATATTTAGCTTCTCTGAAACGATCGAATTGTGCAGAATTTCTTGCTAGCTGATGAAGATATTGGTGGCAGGAAGTCTGCTAAAGCCAAAGAACTTGGGTTTGTTATAATAGTGTTCTTACTTTTTTTTATTGTTTGCTTGCAGTTATCCTGAAAATTTCTTCGAAATTCCCAATTCAATGTGCGATATACTTAAGTCCTTGAAAATCCGAAAAGAAGTATCTTTGTGCACCTTTCTCTCTCTTCATGCTCAGTCCTTCAACTCTCTCTATCTACCTCGGGAATGAATTCTTGCCTGCCTTAAGATCAGACATACTGAATTTTGGTTAATTGTGTTTCAGAACCTCTTTCTTGACTGAAGATGGGCTTTTTGATATGATCCGAAAGTCAAAGCCGGCAAAAAGCACCAGTGAAAGAGTCACCGACAAAGAGATCCCCAGAAAAATTGGTCAAAAGCGTAGCAAAGGGTATACCCTTGTCTGATCTAAGGCATAACATATTTCAAATGAAATGAATTATATCTTTAGTTTCTCTAGATGATCATACGACCAAGTTGGCTGGTAAGGTTCCACCCAAAAGTCCTATCACTCCCATCAAAAAGAAAGTTGAAGCCAGTCAAGTGACATGGACAGAAAAGTACAAGCCAACAGTTCCAAATGATATTGTCGGCAATCAATCACTTGTCAGTATCCATTTAGATTTCTCTTTTTAAAGGCAATCTCTTCCGAATTATCTGAGATTTTTTTCGTAATTGACATGCGTTAGGTCAAACAACTCCACGAGTGGTTGGCCCATTGGGACGAACAATTTCTCCACACCTCCCAAAAAGGAAAGGGCAGAAAAAAGAATGATGCGAATTCCAAAAAGGCTGTTTTGCTTAGTGGATCGCCTGGAATTGGGAAGACCACATCAGCAAAATTAGTAAGCAAAATGCTCGGTTTCCAGGCAATCGAGGTTAGATTTTAAAAAGTCATCTTTTAGAGCTAGTTTTCTTCCTTATTTTTTCATGTCTGCTGCCATCATTTGCATCGTTGATAATCTTTTGGGGCTTTCAGGATTCATATCTAAAATGTTCGATATTGTGTATGTCATTTTTAAAGACAAAACCCTAAGTAGGACTTCTATTTAATGCAACCCTTTAGAGGTTGTATCATAATGTACCCTAGAAGATGGAGAATAGATGAAGAAGATAGAAAGGGGGGGAGGCAATGAAATATCAGAGGATGCATCAATGAGAGGGGCAAGAGAGGTGGAGACTAAACATGACGGGTGAGGAGTGACTAAATCTTAGAAGAATAGAGGAGTGACTAAACCTTAGAGATAGAACTACCTTCTTGCTACTCCCATATCAAAATCTTGGACCCAACCCCTTTATTTAGTCTTGCTCAAGGCCGTTGTGTGTGTCCTTTGACTACACTTTAGTGACAGCTATAATGGGAAAACTCAAATCTAATAAGTTAGTGTGTTGTATCAATATCATAAACTTTTCTCCTTCCCCTCTCCTCTCCTCTCCTATGTGGTCCCATCAAAATTGACTACACATCTGATATTTAACCTTTCTCAGATTTAATTACCAAAATTTCAAAGTTTTCAGGTTAATGCTAGTGACAGTCGAGGAAAAGCAGATGCAAAGATTTTTAAGGGAATTGGAGGAAGTGCGGCAAATTCCATCAAGGAACTCATTAGTAATGAAGCTCTAAATGTGGGCAATGATGGGTGGGTCATGGCAGGTTAATTGTTTTAAGGCATACAAAGATGATTATTGGATTATTTAACAATATCTATTTTCAATGCAGGTCGAAGCATCAAAAAACAGTTCTAATTATGGACGAGGTTGATGGTATGTCAGCGGGAGATAGAGGTGGGGTGGCAGATCTCATAGCCAGCATCAAAGTGTCAAAGATCCCAATAATATGCATTTGTAATGATCGTTACAGCCAGAAACTTAAAAGCCTGGTGAACCATTGTTTGCCTCTTAATTACAGAAAACCCACAAAGCAGCAGGTGATATTTTTATTTTGTAATTTTTTTCTTTTTACTTTGGTATAATAGCCGTCTATTACTTTGACTTGCAACCATGGCTCTAGTGCATGGATGCGGGATGGGTATGATCCTTAGGACTAGATGTAGGGAGGGAGGGTCTACTGTTTCACGGTTGACTAGTCAACGCTGCACTTGCATGGGGTTGTTTGAGAGGTCTATTACTGCAATTAATTTGATTTCAACTGCTTTTCAAACAGATGGCGAAGAGATTATCATATATTGCAAAGACTGAAGGCATTCAAGTGAATGATGTAAGAACTCATTGATTGTTGTACATGTTTGAACGAGTCCTTTTTATGTGCATTCGTTTTCTTTCTTAAATTCTTTTTCCAGCGAATGAAAACTAGAATTATAATTCAAGAAAAAAGACTAACAGATGTAAATTAATGATGCATGTTGAATATCCTTGTAAAGTCTGAATTTTATTTTAAATTCATTTTTTTTGAAATGCAAACCAGATTTTGAAATTATTGTGTTTACCCATGATTCAAAATTATTTTCCAGGTTAACATAGACTAGAGATATAGTTAGACATATCTGAAATTATATTCAATGCTCATTTAATTCTTGCTTGATTTTATCTTGATGTATGTACCCCCAGATTGCCCTGTTATTGTGTTTGTCCCCAATGATAGGATACAGAAGTTGATCTACTTAATGAACCTGCTAGGATCTAACACATTACCTATTAGTGTTGGTGTGAGACCTGTATTTTAACAGATCATTGTAACAATGGCCCTCTATCATTGGTGATCTTGGTTTTCTGAAAGCTAGACAGATTAGTTTAAAATTAACAAAATCTGAAATCACTCCTGCTGTTGACTAGATCAGAGAAAGCCATTTTTATTCTTGACATTCTTTGTCTTCTCTGCAATTTTTTATATACTTGGATTGTTTTGACTTATTAGATTGCTCTGGAGGAGCTCGCAGACCGAGTCAATGGAGACATGAGGATGGCAATAAATCAATTGCAATATATGAGCGTCTCTCTTCCTGTAATTAATTACGATGATGTGAGGGCTCGCCTTCTTAACAGTGCCAAAGATGAAGACATTTCACCATTTACAGCCGTTGACAAGTATTTCAAAATTTTCTCATACTTATTTTTGAACTGTTGTTTATTTATTATTGTGATGCCAATTTATCTCTTCGCCATCTTTTCAATATTTATTAATAAAAAGTGATGTTAACTCTATACAAAAATGTAAAAAAAAGGAATATATTGAAGCACCGTGCCATCTGGTGACAGTTGTGGGCCACAGATCCTGTTCTACAATATCATGTTTTCCATCAAATTTGGAGGTGTTATTCAGTTTTCTAATTTGGGCACATCTCAATATTAGGCTTTTTGGATTTAATGGTGGGAAGCTACGTATGGATGAAAGGATTAACTTAAGCATGAGTGATCCCGATCTTGTCCCTCTTATCATACAGGTTTTTGGAATTCCATATTTAATTTGTAATTTATATCTTAGTTCTCATTATCTGACGTTTTATTTCAATTTGGTTCCAGGAAAATTACATAAATTATCGTCCAATCAGTGGCGGAAAAGACGATAATGGAGTGAAGAGGATGAACATGCTTGCAAAAGCGGCAGAGTCCATTGGTGATGGGGATATAATCAATGTTCAAATCAGAAGATATCGCCAGTGGCAGCTTTCACAATCTAGTTCAATGGCTTCTTGTATAATTCCGTAAGTTTTTGTTATGATAAGAATTTGATGTGATATATATCTAATTCTTTCATCTAACAGGGCTGCTTTAATGCATGGTCATCGAGAGACTCTGGAGCAGGTATTCATTCTCTGTTTCAGCTTAATTTTTTTTATTATTGACGAGAAAAATTGGGTTTTACTTTTTTTTTTGAGTTTCGTGCATGTCATAAGCTATTTGATCAGTGATACCTATAGTATTGCATGCCTGTTGTTATTCATTGGGTCCTTTGTAATTGTTTATCATTTGTAGCATGTCCATTAATTAGGATGATTCCGTTCTGTTCTTGATACACTAGTTTTTTCATTTTGAAATTGAAATATTGTGATTCTTAATGCGATTAATGTGTTTGATTTATATGAGGGTGAATTTGTGTAGGGAGAGCGGAATTACAACAGGTTCGGAGGGTGGTTGGGAAAAAATTCTACGAGAGGGAAGAATTTGAGGCTCTTAGAGGATGTTCATGTTCACTTTCTTGCTTCCCAGCACTCCAGCTTGGACAGGCGAGTGCTCTCCTCTTGCTCTCACTCTCTCCCCTCTTCTCCCTTCTCTTACCCTTTCCCTCCTGCTCTCTCTCCCCTCATCATAATCACAGTTTGTCGGTTTCACTTCGCATTTTAGTCTTGGGGCGTCAATGCTTTCAACTGCTGGGTTGACCAATCAATTGTTGTCTTCTCTCTCAGAGACGCCTTGAGGGTTGACTACTTCCCTCTTCTCCTCACTCAGTTGACCCTTCCACTGAGAACGATGCCCAAGGTATCACTGAAAGAAATTCAACTCCATAAAATCTATAATCAATATTTACATCACTTTTCGATGGCCCATAGGAAGATGCTGTTCATAACGTGGTGGAATTCATGGACATGTACTCCCTGAACCTCGAGGACTTTGACTCCATTACGCAGCTCTCCAAATTTCAGGTGAAGAAGTCAATTCTCTAAAATGGAAAAAGAAAGTCGGGCACACAAATTGATCGGTTGTTATGTTTTTTGCAAAGGGTAATGTGAGCCCGTTGGATGGCGTGTCCCCAGCAGTAAAGGGAGCGTTGACCAGAGCCTACAAAGAAGGCAGCAGTTGTAGGGTCATCCGGTCAGCTGACTTGGTCAACATTCCTGGCATGAAAAAACCTCCAAAGAAACGCATAGCTGCCATGCTGGAAGAGCCTGTTGAGCTTGTGGAAGAGAAGAGCGAGGAAGAGATGACTTCTGACACAGATGACCCTGGTCAAGGCTCTTCATTTAGCTGGCTCTCTCTTTCTATCTCTATTTTGAATTATGTTTTGATCTTGTTTGCAGATGGCGCAGAGGATGGGGAGCTTAATAAGCTGAGGTCGGATCTCCAGAGCGTTAGATCCAAAGGTTCGGTGGTGCAAACGGTTTTCCTGAATGTGAAGGATTTGGCTTTTAGTCAATACTAATAATTTTCGTGCTTTGCCCAGGAATCGATGTCGACTTAGAGCTGAAGGGTAGCGCGGGTTCGCGGAAGAAATCAACGGTTGGAAAGGCGAGTGGATCAGAGTCAACGGGGAAGACTGGCAGAGGTTCGAGGGGTGGGAAGAGGAATCGATGAGCCCAGCTGAAAGTTGTACAGAGGATCTTCGTGCCACGTGTCTTTTTTGTAGTGGGTCAGTTGTCTTGGGGGTAATGGGTCAACGGTTTGACCGGGTCTGGTACAGAATCATGGGCCCAGTCCGACCGTTGGATTGGTCGAGCCATTTTGTTTTGACACTTCTATCATCTATCTCTATCATCTATGTCACAATTAAATTATTAAATCAATAATTCAAAATAAAATACTCTATATCGAATTTAGAAATCTAACGGCTATAACATCAACCGGTCAACGGTCATGGAACCGAGAAGAGGAAAGATTTGACCTTTTGTCGGCACGTGGCGGGGTCCACATCACGCTCCAATATTCCCAGACAGAAAAAGGAAGTTGCAAATGAGCCCGGACGTGCTCGTCCATGATCCATGGTCAAAGAACCAAGAAGAGCAGAAGATTTGACTTTTGTGGCGTGCGTGGGCCCCATAACAGGTGCTTCCGCACATATGAGGCATCTCCGGTCGCTACTGTAAAGTCAAACTGACTCACAGGCCACTGCGCTTGTTATTCTCTCTTTTCCCGGAATAGTAAAAAGCTTAACTTTCACAACCTATTGGGACCCACAATAAGCTTATCTCTTACTGCGCCGCCGCAACTGACTCTCTCCCGTCAACCCGTTCACACTCCCCGCGAATCTGGCCGCGCTAGCGCAAGCCGAGCTTAAGAAGCTAAACTGCGACATACAACGGGGGAGAGATGATCATGGCTTCATCTTCCTCCTCTCTCCCTCTCTGTCTCATCTTCTTCCTCTGTGTTTCTCTCTCTGAAACGGCCCACTCTCAAGAAGAGAAAATTCTCCTGCAAATGAAGCGGGAATGGGGAGACCCACCATCCTTAGCCTCATGGGTATCCTCCTCGCCTTTCTGCAAATCATGGGTCGGCGTCAATTGCAGCGGCGGCACCGTCGTAACCGACATAGATCTTCTCAACATGGACCTCGTCGGGGATTTTCCCTCCGTCGTCTGCGACCTCAAGAATCTCACCTCTATTAACCTTTCCAACAACTCCATTGGCGGCTTCTTCCCCTTGTCTCTCTACAACTGCTCCTCTCTCCTCCACCTCGACCTCTCGGAAAATGTCTTCGTCGGTGAACTCCCTTCAAATATCAACCGCCTCTCCCGAGTCGAGTTCCTCAGCCTTTCCGGCAACAACTTTTCCGGCGAGATCCCTCCAGCGATTGCGCAGATCTCTTCTCTCGTTGAACTTCACTTAGATAACAATCTTTTTACTGGGAGGGTCCCTTCAGAGATTGGAAACTTGCCGGCGCTTCAGTATCTCTCTCTAGCCGTCAATCCTTTCTCTCCGGCGAGAATCCCTGCGGCATTCGGAAAGTTGACCAAGCTTAATTTTCTCTGGATCTCCGAAGCAAATCTCATCGGAGAGATTCCTGTAGAGCTGGGTAACCTTAAAGATCTCACCCTTTTGCAATTATCGTCGAATCAGCTCTCGGGTCCAGTTCCGAAAGAGATATGGGCGCTGAATAAGCTGAAATATTTGTACCTTTACTACAACGAACTCTCCGGCGAGATCTCCGGGATCGCTTCTGGGCAGTTGATCGAGGTGGATTTGTCCATGAACAACTTCACCGGGCAAATCCCGCCGGAGTTCGGCCGGAACCCTTATTTACAGCTTCTTTTTCTCTACAGAAACCAACTCTCCGGCAAGATTCCGCCGAGTATTGGATTGATTCCGGCCATGCAGGATCTCAGATTATTCGAGAATAATCTCACAGGAGAAATCCCTGAATCAATGGGTAATTTCTCAAAGCTGAAAAACTTGGAGCTTTGGCAAAATGAATTCTCCGGCGAGATCCCGGGGGGAATCTGCGCCGGCGGCGAGCTGGAATCCTTAGTCTTGCACAATAATAACTTTAACGGAAGCTTGCCGAAGTTAGGGAGTTGCTTCAAACTTCAAACGCTCCGCCTCTCAGGGAATTGCTTCTCCGGTGAAGTACCCCCCGGAATCTGGACTTTGAAGAATCTTACGACGGTGATTCTAGGTAAGAATAATTTCTCTGGCGAGTTGCCAGAGGCTTTCCCCGCCACTCTGTCCAGGCTGGAAATCGAGGAAAATTCTTTTTCGGGCAAGATTCCCAAGTCTGCGCCGGCGTTGAAAGTTTTCTCAGCCAGCAGCAATAACCTCTCTGGCAAGATCTTTTCCAATTTTAGCAATTTGACTCTTCTACAAGAGCTTCGCCTTGATAATAACCAGATCTCCGGCGAGATTCCCCCGGGAATTGAAGCTCTCAAGGCGTTGACTTTTCTGAATCTGAGCTCAAATCTTCTCTCCGGAGAGATACCCAGAGAGATTAAATTTCTTCCCGTGCTGACGTCACTGGATCTTTCAAACAATCAACTTTCCGGCGAGATCCCGTGGGAGATGGGTAGCTTGAAGCTCAATTTCTTGAACCTCTCCGGCAACTTCCTATCCGGGGAGATCCCGCTGCCGTTTCAAAATCAAGCTTACTCAGGCAGTTTCCTCTCAAATCCTAATCTCTGCTCCTCCACTCCTTTCTTGAATCTTCCTTCCTGTTCAGAAAAACCCGGAAAATCTGCACTCTCGAAAACCCTCCTCTCCATTTTCCTTTCCTTGGGAATCCTCTTTTTCCTCGGTACAGTACTTCTCATCTTTCTTCTGTTCAGAAACCGCTCCCAGACAAAAAAGGACGAGGGTTTATACAAGCTGACGTCATTCCACTCCTTGAGCTTCTCGGAATCTCAGATCATCAAAGGAATCGCCGCCGGGAGCCTCGTCGGCGGTGGAGGCTCCGGCGACGTCTACAAGGTCCAGGTCAACAGCACGACGGCCGTGGCAGTCAAACGAATCAGAAGAGACCCCAGGGGGGGTCCCCCCAAGGAGTTCGACGCTGAGGTCAAGATTCTAAGCTCAATCAGGCACGCCAACATCGTGAAACTCCTGTGCTGCATCGCCGGAGAGGAGGAGAATCTCCTGGTTTACGAGTTCATGGAGAACGGGAGTTTGGACAAGTGGGTCCACGGAGAGAGCCCGGTGCTGACATGGCCGGCGAGATTGAGCGCCGTCGCGGGCGCAGCGAGGGGGATCTGTTACATGCACGATGAGTGCTCCCAGTCGATCATCCACAGAGATATCAAGTCCAGCAACGTGCTCTTGGACGGCGATTTCCATGCAAGAGTTTCGGATTTTGGAATATCGAGAATCATGGCTGGGTCCCATCTCTCCACCTCAGTTGCCGGGTCTCCCGGGTACATGGCGCCCGAGCTTGCGTACGGAGGGAAGGTAAGCGAGAAGGTCGACGTGTACGCCTTCGGAGTCGTGCTTTTGGAGATCACGACGGGGAGGATGGCGTTTGACGGTGGAGATGGAACCTCGAGCTTAGTGGATTGGGCCTGGAGACGGTTGCAGGATGGGGAGCCCGTTATGGGAGGTCTGGATAGGAGAATAGTGGAGGAGAGGAATGTGGAGGAGATGGAGGTGGTCTATAGGTTGGGGATTGCTTGCACGGAGGCCATGGCAGGGGAGAGGCCGACGATGAGGGAGGTGCTGCAGGTGCTGCTTCGCTGCGAGCAGAAATGTGGAGAGAAAGAGGAAGAAGACGGGTCGCCGACACCGTTGCTCAGAGAGGCAACGAAGAGTAGGAGCCGAGGGAAAGAGCAGAATGAAGGTCACATTATTGGGTATATATAGAATGCGAGAGACCGAGAGAGGTAAAAGTTTTGACTCTTTGATATCACTAATGTAAATGTCATCTTGATAGGGATAGATCGTAGCAATTATTGATCTTCGACGAGGAATTCCTAGTAAGCGTGAGTCATAAGCTTGTGTTGACTACGTACATGCCCTTGCTCACATCGTCGGTGGTATACTACTATGAGTTGATGAATATTTGATGAAACATAGTGTTATCGAGTCAATGATGATTTCATGTATTGTCCATAGAACGGGAGCGCCCATTTCATTAATGGTTGATTACCATCAATTGACAATCCTACAAGTAACTAGGTTTTTTCCAATTCAAAGTACAAATTTAGATCGATGATTGCAAATTTTGTGTATTAAAAATCCTTCTAAGCCTTTGTCCTTGAGTTTCTAAAAATGTGTCTATTTCCCCCATTTTCATCATGTTCTATCTGTTCTTCTATGTGTACTATGTAATTGATTTTGAATCATGCTGATTTTGCCCCTATACTTATTTTTCATGCAAGCATATCTTACCTCATTCATATTTTTCCCTCTTCCACATAATTATTCTTCTCCATTCTTCACATATGCTAACACTTACTCATCTAATCAACTCTCTGTTTCTTCGCTAATTACTTCCTCTCTTAGATCATTATCATGGTATCATGTTTTCCACATCTAAATCTCTCCATTTCATCTTTTGCTTCTCATGAATCATCTTTCTCAACATTTATTATGTATTATCTCTCTCTCCTCTCTTGTCATTCTCAAACATGTATGCTTTGAAAGTCTCAATACAACAATGATATAACTAAAGAAGGGGTGGGTTGAATCAGTTTATTATGTCTTTATCTTTTCCACTAAGTTCATGTACATGTAGTATTAGTCACTCAAGTTTCCTTATGTCTCTCTTCACACCAGTTTTTTATGTTCGTCCGGGTATCCAAAAGTCCCCATGCCAGTCCAAGCTGAAGACAGTTCTTCTAGATTTACTCTCTCACCTTGTCTATCTCACTTGTAGAAACTAGTATCTGGTCAAAGATTACAATCAGATCAAAGCACAACTTTCTTAAAATCTGAATCACACACATTCTCATTTCATGAAGTATCTACTCTTTTGGCACTCTACAACTCAAGTCACCCACATGCTAAGTTCTAGAGATCCTCTGTTCTCTCCCTACTCCCTTTGGTCTATCCTTCATCTTTGAAATCCTCAAGCCTCATCACAACTCCATTTCTTCTCTTGCTAATTCACACCCAAATGCACTCATCTCATAACTCTAGTTTTCTCAATGCTTTCTTGGCCCTTTCCAGGTCCTCTCTTTACCCCTAGATCGAGTTAAAGAAGTCTTGCTTCTGCCTGCTCCCTTTGGTCCAGTCTCCATCATCACTACTCCAAGCGTGTTTCAATTAAGTCCTAATTCATACCCATGAACTTTTGTCTCACAACTCTAATCTTCTTAGCCTCTAGGGTTTTGAACATGTTTGCAATCATGAACAGATATGTCTGCAAAAAAAGAAAAAGCAAAATTTTAAAAAAATCATGTCCGTTTTTATTTGGTCGAATGCTAACTCATGTTCATTCTCAAGATTATAAAAAATTGCAAAAATTTCACTGTCCTGCGGTGAAGTTGGAACTCTTCTAGAATGTTAGACTAAAACTTCATTATGGCGATAATGGAAGTGAATCCAATACTTCTAAGTGAGGTTGGCATCATTTTTAAGTTCAATTTGATATTTCTGGCTGGGTTGTTGTTGGCTTGAGAGAGGCAACCATCAAGATAGAGTATGATTAAAAGATAGAGTGAGCTAGAAGAGATGGTAAAAGATGGAAGGAGAGGGTATGCTATTTGGGAGAAAATTCTCAAACTCTCTCTCTCACTCTCCCATGATTTGGTTTTGTCTCTCTCTCCCCCAATTATGTGAGTTTATTTCTTCTTTGCATTCCCTCTCCTCTCTCCTCTATTTCTGGTCAAATATGGAGCACCTCAAGGGCTCTCTTGCTGCTGAAAAAGAATAGAGGTGGTTGACGAGACGAGACCGCGAGGTCGTCAATTTCACACGGTCTCGTGTCAAAAATAATACCGAACTTACCAATTTGGGGAATTAAGAGAGAATTGAGGGGTATAATGGTAAATACGGGTCGAATCCGAGAGGAATTTAGGTATTTTTGAGATATCTTTAGAATTTGGTCAAATTGGACGATGGATTGAGGTGAGAAATTAGGGAAAATGGTGGATTTAGAAAGATAACTTCAAAACGCAGATCCACGGAATCAAGAATCGTTGAATTTGGACTTGATTTCG
Organism: Lemna minuta; assembly: GCA_024174645.1. Lineage (NCBI taxonomy): Eukaryota > Viridiplantae > Streptophyta > Magnoliopsida > Alismatales > Araceae > Lemna > Lemna minuta. The sequence goes on from CM044109.1 coordinate 8,033,029, forward strand.
CGGAGAAATTGAAATTTGAAGTGGAGAGAAATTCGGGACGTCAAAATCGGAATTTTAGATGAAATTCTATGAAGTGAAATCTAAAAGCCTAATCTAAACAAATTAAAGATAATAGGAGGATAATTGAAATTAAAACCGCTTCCACTAAACCTGTTTAGCGATCAAAACGAGGTGATTAAGCCGACATCACCAAAACGTCAAGATCGTCACGCCGAGCTCAGCGTCGATTTCTCCCTCGATTTTCCACCAAATCTCGACTTCTACCCCTCCATGGATGCGGAATTGAGAGGAGGAGGCTCGAGAAGAAACGAGTGAGAGAGGTGTCTAGACAGTGAATTTATTTGGGTTTATTTATTTTTATTTTTTTTTCAAATTAAAAATATCATTTTATATTGCTCGCTGATGTGGCAGCTGAAGAGGCAGGTGAATTAATATAGCCCAGATTGAAGCCCAAGTGCTTATTTTGGATGAAGCTGAGGCAACCCACTGCAGAAGCCCATTTAAAGCTTCAAGAGCCTCAAGAGAGTCTCTAGGACCTATCAATGTCTGCAGAGGATCACCTAGGGACATTAAATGTTCTTGGAAGTTGAAGATATCTGTCAGAAATATCTTTGTGGAGGCCTGAAAAGACCTGGAAGCATCACTTTTTCTTTTGTCAGTTCTGTCTCTGACACATGCATGTTGTCATAATTGTATTTTTAAAACTTTTGTGTTGTCTTTTCATGGGTCAAATCACTTGGACGACCCTTCACTTTTGAGGCCTATAGAAGGCCCCCATTGTAACCCTTGAGGACAATTTGAAGTTATCCCTTTTTGAGAGCTTTGCTTTCTCCCTTGAGTGTTCTCCCTGCTAGAGAGTGCTTTGTGCTTGTGGATTTAAGTACACCCCCTTGTGGATTCAAGGGTTGAAGAGGTTAGTTCTGTGGATTCAGACTCTAAACCCTTCTTGTAGATCAAGGCTTATGAACTCAAGTCTTTGTTCTACATTTGTCATGCGCTAAGGCTGCGTCGCGAATGATGTGTCGCCACGTGGTGACGTGTGTACATGCCACGTGGCGTACACGTGTGTGTGGGTGTGTGCGCGTGTGTGATTAGTGGGTTAAGTATCTTTTTCAAGATATACGCTAAGCCCATTAAACGCACCCTACTTATATACCCAATATTTTGCTTTGATTTCTTCCATGTGGGACTATTTTTCTTTCTTTTTATGTGCAAGTGGCGTAGCGTGACGAGAAGCGTCTAATTTGTGTATTTAATCTAAGCCATCGATCTTCACTAAAGTTGGGAGGTATGCAGCGACATCTGATTGAGTGACGATTCATGGACACGTGGCTGCATCTCAAGCGCCCGATGAAGATCAAACGGTAGACGTTATGCGACGCTTCTTCTTCACGCGTGACGTGACAAAATTCTGAGCGCTCTATCTTTCGATCAAGTTGACACGACTTAACGACAACGATTCACATCCAAGCGTTTCATTTGAGCCGTTGATTGAAGATGAAGAGGTACATAGAATGGTCATGCCCAATTTTTCCTATATATATGTATGTTCTTCGGCGATGTACAACATTCTTCGATGTTTCGAGAAATCAAACTGTCTAGACATCTCAATCCTTGAATATCTTGCTCTGTTCTTCTTCTAGACTGATTTCCACGTCCAAGGAGTGTTTAAAGGTGAGATTTCTTTGAGAGAATTGGGAGCAATCGTCCCTTGAATGCCGAAATTTGTTTTTGAAATCGCCTAATGAAAATCCCTTGATCCAGTGATCAATTAGATCATTTTGAGTGCGAATTTGGGTTAGATTTTGTGATTCTTCTTATAACATTATATTTTAATTTCAAATAGTAGATTAGTTGAATTTTACATAATTTTTTTTCTCTCTCTTCCCGAACAATGGTTCTCTCTAATTTTTGCTCCTTGATTTCTCCATGAATATTGATCTAAATTGTACGATTTTTTTTCCGTGGATTCGTTTTGGAGTCTTCTTTAGAAATCTACCAAAATCCCTAGTTTATCACCTCAATTCCTCATATGATTTGATAGAATATAAAGAAATATCTTAATTCTCAATGGATTCAACCCTTATTCACCATTATAATCTTTAAACCTTGATTGAAACTTTAAATTAGAGATTTTGGAATATATTTTGAAATGTCTCCGTGTGTTTTTAACGACTGCCAATATGCCAAGCTTAGTCATTTGAAAAGATTTAATGATTGTTTTAACATAATGCACGGAGATATTCAAATGGTCACTATCACAACTGTTAACGTCAAAATTTTCTCCACATCAAGAACTAGATCTAGAGTTGATCTTAAAGAGAGAAACAAGAAGAAGAGTACTTGGAGAAGAGCGTGAAGATCAAAGAACTGAAGATGCATGGAGATATGTTTGTGCAATGAGTTCCTCAAGCATTTCCTCTACTCTGCATTTGCTCTAAGCCCTTCAACCTTAGTACCTTTGAATCTTTTAGATGAAAAGAGAAACCCTAGAACTGTATTATCAAGAAATCACGGGTACATGAGTTTGTATAGAAGAGAGAAATAAAGATAAGCCCTTAATGGGCTGCCCATAATGGGTTGGATGATATCCCTCACACTCCCCCTCAACCTAGAGTGTGCCACAACGAACTTGCTAGAGAGAATATAGGCACCCACAAGTGTTGGCAAAGATGCTTGAAGGCACTAATATGGGCATACAGAGGCACTAGAAAGGGCTCATGATAAGTCTAAAAATTGGTTTTATCATGGTGGGAGCAAATCATGATAAGTCTCATGAGATTGTAAGAAAAAACAGAAAAATTGGCCAAGAGCCACTCATTTTACTAGCAAGAGTAGATCAATGCAAGAAAACTCTTATTAAATGGTGAATTCAATATGATATCATCATTTTCATGATGAGATAAAGGATCTCTTCCAATTTAGCTCCTCAATCGATGAGAGTTTTTACAAAAGCCAGTGACATTGGTCAAGAAATGCCAATTTCACTTGATTGCATCATGATTTCAAGATTTAAAGTGCGGAAGGGATCGCAGAAAACAAAGAATGGGGAGAGGAAAAATAGATAGCACGAAACGGAGAAAATGCGGAAGGGATCGGAATAGAAAGAGAGTGAGAGCAATAAGGAAATAGCAAGAATTTAGAGAGATGACGATCGCAAGGACGAGAAAGAGCGAGAGTGCAAGGGGAAGTCAAGAGAGAGAAAGTGAGATTGCAAGAAAGAGGAAGAAAAAGAGAGGTGGGGGGAGCGTGAGAGAGAGATACGGTGCGCGGAGGAGAATTAAAGAGAGAGAGGAAAGAGATTGAAAGAATAGAATAAAGGAGGGAATGCTGGGTATATAGAGGGGCATTCGGAGTGGAATTCATGGAAATGACGAGAAAGAGGGGTGGAGGGAGAGTTCGGAAATGACGGGGGAAGAGGGAAGATATGAGAGATTGCGAGTAGCTAAGAGAGACGGAGAAAAGGAGAGAGATTGAGAGAACAGCTCATAGTGAAAGAGAGATTGAAAGAGAGAGAGAGAAAGAACCGACGAGAAAGATCCCGAGATGAGTTGAGAGAGAGACAGTGCGGTTACACGAGAGAGAGACAGAGAGAGGCTAGAGCGCGCGCGAGAGAGAGCGTGATCGACGGTGACCAACAATGAGAGAGAGGGAAATTTCAGGAGAGTAAGAGAGGAGAGGAATCTGAAGAGGGAGAAGGTATTGAGAGAGATGTACTGAGACTGTGAAAATGAACGATAGAGAGACCAAGCAGACGCGAGAGCGACACAGAGAGAGAGAGAGAAAAGGAAGGAAGGAGCATATTGAATGCGAGAGATTAAAGGGAGGAAAAAAGAAGGATTTTGAGAGAGAGCGAAACAGGAACTATTAGAGAGCGGAAGAGAGAGAATGAGAGGGAGAGGGAAAGCGTGAGATCAAAAGAGAGAGTATAAGAGAGAGAGCGGGAGACTCTGAGTGAGAAATAGCGAGGAAGGTCGATAGAGGAGAAATAATGGGAGAGAGATCGAATGAGAAATTTTTGGAGAAGAAGGGATCGAAGGCGATAAGTAGAGAGAGAGTGAAGAGTGAGATCAGAAAGAAGATTAAGGGAAAATGGATAAAGAGGAAGATCGAAGTGTAGAAAAAAAAAATCGGGGAAGAGAACAGAATTGAGAGGGAGAAAAAGAGTTCAGAGAGCGGGCGGAAGAGGGAGAAGACAAGAGGGCAAGAGAGAGATATAGGGTGTTGGAGACAGCGGAAAGAGTGTTACGAAGAGGGAGGACTTGAGAGAAGATGAGAGTGTGAAAAAAAAACGAGAAAGGGAGAGAGCGGAGGCGAGTTAGAGAAAGAGAAAGGTAGAGATTGCTGAAAAGATGGAGAAGACGAGCCGGATTACAAAGGAATGATCATTTCCACTACATCCTCTCGAGGAGAAGAACGCCGGAGAACAAAATTTAGAAAAAAAAACCTAAGAGAGAGTCGTCGAGGAAGAAGAAGACCCCCCAAAAGAGCTTTTTCCTCCTTTTGTTTTGCTTTCCTCCTCAATTGCTTCATCAATTGGGCTCTTAAAGGCTATCTTTGAATAACCCATTTAAGTTCTTGAGCATAACTCCTTTTAGAGAATCTTGCTTTCAAAGAGTAGTGCTCCTTTTTTATCTCTCAAAGAGCCTTCTTAAGTGTATACTTCTAAATATACTTGAAAGGAAATAAACTTTACTTAAGTGGAGGTCAGCCTTTTATGTTGACCCCATGTCTTGGCTTTGACTTGAGCCCTCGAATGACTTTACCTTGACTTGGGTTGACTCTATTTTGACTTGACCAAGGTTGAATTTGACTAAGAGTTGTATTGGCTTGACCCCTTTGACTTTGTTTAACCTCTTAGAAGCTCTCATGTTATGGTCAAAACACGCTGGTCAAACCTAAAAAAACTGTTTAGCTGTTCTCTTCTCTCCTCTCTCCTCTTTTGATAGTGCATGAGAGCGAAAAGAAAGAGCAAGAGAGAAGCGGGTGATTAGCAATGTGGCGATGGATGCACGTGTGAGAGAGGAAAAGTGATGAGGAGAGGGAGACAAAGGCAGTGGAAAAATTCTCTTGCACGGAGAGAGAATTGTCCTTTCACAGAAAGAGTGAGAGTCTGCGAGAGAGTTGAGAAAGAGGAGAAGAGAGATATGCAAGAGGAGAGAATATGTGGTGAGAGAGGAAAAGCTTGTGCGAGCAAGATGACGAGAGAGGGAAAAGAGAGAAGAGAGGAAGAAGAACGGCGAGAGAAAAGAGAAAGAAGAGGGAAGAAGAACAAGATCTCTTGGTTAAAGGAGGAAGACAAGGTCTTTTAGAGAATAAGGTGATCTCCACACATACTAATGTGAGGAGTAATGAGATTGGAGTGGAGAAAATTATTTATATGAGTATTCTAAAAGGGAATTTCTTCCCTAATATCGATGTGAAAAAAATTAATGAAGTATCCAACAGATTTAGTCAATTGAAATTTTGATGTAAAAAAAGGGAGAAATCGAAAATCATGAAGATTTTACCCATGATACGAAGGATTGAGTAAATCATCTAACTTACACACCGAATATTGAATCACATTAAATGTACCCATTATCTAATTTACAAATAGATTTACTCATAGGCGAAGAGATTCTTTGGGTATTGATTTCATTGGTCAACCTACCAAAAAAAATCCTTTGGTGCCCTAAAACTTGAATTTGATTGTGTAGCAAGATCTCGATAAAAAAAAAATTATAGCTATTTTTTCAGATATCATACACAAAATCTTGAGGTGTTCTATAGAACAGAGTAAATAATCAAATTCGAGAACATTAATATAATTCTGATTATCTGAGAGAGAGACTAAAAACTGATTAGTCAGTAGAGATCTCCTGTTCATCGTTCTCTTTTCCAATATGGCTCGCTATCATTCCCTCTAGGCATTGAGCTTATAACGTTGGATCCGGGATAGGGTATGCCCGATCCTTTGTCCTTGCCCAACCCGCTAACCGATCCGAAACCCGACATAGAAGATCCGACGGGTAGTTCAGGAACTCATAAAATAATAAAAAAAATCGACCTAAGTTACGATCATTCCAAAGGAAAGTCACTCGCCGGCGGAATCTTCAGCAACAGCATTTTCTCTATTCCATCTCCACTCCGGGAAATCGTCTTCTCCGGCGATTTCCCGGACGGAACGGCCCGTAGTAGCCTAATTGATCCGACGAGCTTACCCGTCAGGGAAGCCTCTACTTGGTTGAGGCGTGAAAATGCTTTATATTGAAATTGGTGGAGGCCGCGCGCACGCAGGCCCCCGCTATCACAAATTACGACGTCCACTCTCCCACTTGGGGAGATGGTAGGTGGGCGCTCCTCCTGAGTGCAATGGAGGCCGCACACCTAGGCCATGAGCCTTCTTGACCACCCATAGACCTCGTCCAGGTAAGTAAGGAAACCTGTAGCCTATCGCCTCTTTTTATACTCCTTTCAGATTCAAGTTTTATAATCTTTGCAGGGTGGGACTAAATCTCTACCTCTTATTGCACCAGTTGGAGGAAAAGCCAGGGACACGTGGCCGGCGATGTTCTCGCACCGCCTAGGCCACGTGGCACGATTAACAGGTCCGAGTATGTAAAAGTGAAAATGGGGATCCCGAGAAGGATACTTTCTTCTGCAAATAATGATTAAAATGACTGTTTTCATCACGCCTGGTTTCGATCCATCGGGATCGACGGTGCAAAGAAGTTCAGGTCCAAGACGGGAAGAAGAGACATCAGCGTGAAGTATGAAGGAAGAAGAAGAGGAAGAAGAAGAAGAAGAATTGCTGAACTGGTTGGTGAACTAGCAACGGCTGAACTGGCCTACCTCCTTTAAACCGCCTGAACCAGCCTAGCTCCTTTGAATTCAAAGGAGTAGAGACATGTATTGAAATTCAAGAAGAAACTTTGATCCATGTCTTCTAAAGAACCATCGCTAGCCCTTACTATTCAATTTGAGTTTATTGCCTTGGATACAAGTATTGGAATATTTGCCACTAGAGCTCAAATGAATACATACAAATGATATTTTTTGATGAAAATGAATGACCTAAACTTGGAAACTTGATGAGCAGAAAACTTAAAGGGTTTTGGCTATGGCTGACTTGTCAACCATGAATTTGGGGGAGACGATAGAAGAAAGATGAGTATGGCACATTGGGCTAGAGATGAACCTCTAATGGTAAATTTTTCCATCTAGAAAGAGGAATGACGAAGAGAATAAATTCAATAGGTTGAGATTTGTCGGTTCCAACATGAATATATGGAATCAAAGATCCTAACCTACCTAACCGGCTTCGATATGCATTTATGTCTCAAGCCAATGATGGGTCCTTCTTTCTCACCTTTGGCTTTATAGAGAGGCTTAGATAAAAAGAGAGTTTAAGTTGAAGCGGGTCACTCGAATCAAGATGTTTCCTCACCCCTTCGTCATCCCCCCAAAATTCAAACATGCACGAGAAAAAGGGAACGAGATCGAACCACCTCTTTATTTTCTTCCCCGTTCTTCATTTACCTTGTCTAGGCGTGAAATAACATCCACATGGAAGTACTTTGTCGGAAATCCTCCCATGTGGAGCAGTCATATTGATGTGTATGTATCCCTGATAGGCATGTGGATGTTGACATTGAACTCTGATTTTACCCAACTCTCTCAAAATTCTCGATCTATCAAGAGTGCATAAGCCTCCTTAAAATTCAAATAACCCATTAAACCTTCATAAAAGAGGAGATATCCCTTTGATGACAATCTATCTCCTTGGAATTAAGGGCTTCACTTAGATGTATGGAAAACCATTTGCTTGACTTATAAGTCAAACTAGGTCAACTTAGTGGTTGAATTGGCTCAATCTTTAAAACAGGGAGATTACTTGAGATTGAAAAGATTGAACTCTTTTGTTAATTAAAACTTACCCTAATTTATGGATTTTATGATCTTCATATGTGGCATGTCACATGAAAATGTTGTAGATCATGATAACATGCATCATGATTTCATGAAGTATTCATTAAAGCATGATAAACTCTATAGTTTGAACTATGATCTAAACTCTATAGAACATTTTTATGCATACATTTGTATAACTCTAGACTGTTGCGTTGAAGAACAATTTCATCAAAACATGTAAGGGTAAAATTAATATAAAAATAATTCAAATTTTATTTTAAAATATTTTTCCCCATGTTATGTGCATGAGGATAATACCATAGTATGTTGATAATAAAATATTTTTGCATTAAGGTCATATCAACTGAACTAAAATAGTCCTCCACTCATTTGTTCAAGACACGTGTAACTTATATTTATTATGTTTACCATCATTTTCAAAAAATTTAAAAAATTAAACTGATTTGAGAAAATCAAGTTACATTTCTCTTGCCTTCAAAGATCACTCGAAGCCTTAATATTTCAACAGTTGAAATGATGCCATCAGAAAAAACATAGAAATACATGGAAAACGGGAAGTTTTGATGATGGAAAATTGATCTTATTCAAGGAGATGAAACATATTCAAGAACAAGATAGAAATGAGGAAATCAAGAACATCACCTTGAATAAAAAATTTCAATGGAGAGGAAGGAAATTTTGAAGACTTACATTGCTCTTCACAAATTTCTAAAGTTTATCAACATCTCCTTGTAACTTTTAAAATTTAATAACTGTCCCTCGACATACCTCCATTAAAAATTCATGCATAAATGAAACTGCTATAAATTGAATTTTATGGTTTCATTCTGAGGCCGTAATATAAAATATATCTAGTTTTAGTAAATGGAAGGACGTGGGAAGTATAGTTCAAATGCATATCTGATTTTGGGATGAGGAAGAACAAGATCAAGAACATGAGATCAAAATCAAGAAAATTATTCCTTAAATTCTTTGACTTTTCTTGAGAACCGGTCTGCAAGCCCTTTCAAGCCCTACTGAGATTTTTAAAAACCCAAGTGCAAGGCAAAAATCTATCGCCATGGCAAAGCTCTAACCAAAGTTTTCTAGGAACTCTCTTCAATTTCTTATTGATCCATCTGAAAGGGAAGACCAGGCATACTGAAACTCCGGAAACGACTCAGAAGAGCAAGACCAACTCTGGTGGGGGGGGGGCGTGAGATGGGGAACAAACGAAGAAGACCAGTCAAAACCAGTGAAGTTTACTTAGTCTCTTCTGCTACTTCTTCTCCTTCCTTGGGAGCTTTCACCTCCGCAACTTCTTCCGACACCGCTTCCGCCGGACTCTCCTCCTTCGCCACAGCTTTTTCCTCAGTCTCCACTACAGGAGGACTCTCAGCTTCAACTTCAACTGCAAGCTTCTCCGCCGGCGGCGCTTTCTTCCACCACCGTTTTCCTCCGTCTCAACGACTACAGGCTTCTCCGTCGCCGTAGTCTCCTGTGTAGCTTCTTCCTCCGCCGGCGGCGCTTCCGGTGCAGGTTCTTCCTCCGCCGGCGGCGCTTCCAGTTCAGCTTCTTCCTCCGCCGCCGGAGTTTGCGGAATAGTTTCTCTGCCGCCGCCGGTTCCTCTACCTTCACGGGAATAGGCTCCTCCGCCGCCGGGGAGATCACCTCTGGCGCCGGCACAAATCTCGTCTCCACCTGCAGATTATCGTAGCATAGTTAAACCCTAAAAAATGATGCCCATGCATGCAATTCCACGTGACAGCTTCAAATTTGAATCAGTCACAGGTATCAGCTCTCACCTCTGCGCTGGCCATTTCGTGTGAAGAAGACGAACGCTGGCAAGAGAGAGAAATAGATAAAGAGCGAGAGGAAGGAGAGCTAGCTAGAGAGATGCATTGCTCACAGTTGCGAAGAGGTATTTATACTGACGAGAACGGGAGTAGAGAGAATCGGAGGCGTGGCCGCCAGCAGACACATCACTTGTCTCTGTCAATGTAAATTTCACAAAAGACCCTACATTCAAATAGTTTGATGAATGAAACCGTATCTTCCCCGTCAGCAGCAGATCCACAACCCCGGGCTCGGCCCGGAAACCAGCCCGGTTTAGTTAAACGTGGCTGAGATATACTTCATTCGGGTTAGGCCCGACTTTTAGCCCGTAACTTGATCCCCAGGCCGACCGCGAAACAGTCGGGCCCACTAAAAATTATTTCGCTTTCTTTTCAAGCCCAACAAGCAGTAGCGGTCTTCTCACAAATCAGCTTTATGGAAAGACGAGCCCATTGGTCAACGTGGCAAGCGGCTATTCGTTGTCATTGCGTACCTCTCTGAGCTCTCCGACCTGGAAAGCTGAGGCGAGGACAGCAGGCCGGGCCCACCTGGCCTAGCCGGTCCAAATAGAGGGGAGTCGGCACCGGCCCGCTACCTGTCATGCAGACGTGGCAAGCAATTCCACGACGAGACGCTGTCTAACAAGTCACGTAGATGAATTGCCACGTGGACAGCCTGTAAAACTAGCTGCTTTACGATTGGAGCGGATTCGACTTTAACCCAAAAGTATCCTATTAAATGCCTTAATACCCTCAGGAAATTTTAATTTATTTAGTGGGCTCCATCCGCTGAATCTCCCACAGTAGTAGTTTTGTAAGGTAGCAATTGAAAAGGGGCATAGTTTCAAATATTTGAATTTAATAGATAGTCGGATTAAAAGTCTGGCAACGTCAGATTTTGTTTTTTTTTTAAATCTAGGAGTTCAACAATTGCCAAAAGGTGATTTTCTTAGGGGCTAAAATGAAAACTTCCACGGCTATCACGTGAACTGTCAACTAAGATATGTCCGGTCACGTGCCTTTTGGTGCAACCACTATCCGCCTAGGTTATCTGATGGAAGATGACGTGGGCATGACGTATGGATAATGGCATTTTCCTCCTTAAAATGTCCGATGAATTTTGCCCTTTATCTGGTTAAAAAGAGGCAAAATATTGCATATTATTTGTTCAGAAATGGTAGAATTGGGACAGTTTTCTGATTCAAACCTAGGAAAAGACTACCATGTTTAGCAATGTAGGGACACTTGCAACGTGCCGAATAGACTTGCCCTTTTCCATATGACTATCTTGTTCAATTTTTATATAAAAATTCATTCATTATATGATATGAATTTGAATGTGATGTTGGCATCGGCATTTCTTCAATGTCAAGCTTTACATCCCATGTATTTGTTCTTCGACAACAAATTGAAGTTATATCCCTGGTTATGTTTTTAGTATCATGGGAAGGGCAGCTATTTACTAAAATTGTGGAATCTTAGTGATGTAGATAGGAGAATACATTCTTTTAGTAAAATTTTTGGTAAGCTAAACATTAGTAATTCACAATGATATTGAGTTTATGTTAACATGGATGCTTAAAGATTTAGTGATTTATGATGAAAATGTTGGCATGTCCAAATACATTTTTTTCTTGATGATCAAATTATCAAACTTGTGGGACAAATGCTCTAATATTTAGAAACTTGTTGTTTTGCAGAGAATGTTTGATAGGGTCAAATGTTTTTCTTCTTCAACCATAAATTTTACATTTAAAAGTTAACTAGTTGTATAACTAAAAACATTGTATTCAAAGAAAATGATAGAAAAGTGTCTTTGTTTTTCTCCCCAACTTCTATAAAATATTTAGTATGTTGACTTATTTTGTGCTCAAAGTATTTTTTTGCATTTGAATATGGTTGAGATAGTCTTGTAAACATATATTTCATTTTTTATGCATATCTCAAAAATTAATTGAGTAATTTTGATGTTTAAATTTCAACAATGTTTGAAAAAAATTCTTGGTTGAAAAGGACTATTTTCGGTTTATAGACAATATTAAATTCATTTAATTATTCTAATGATGTTTTAAGCCTCCTGATTGGCCCTATTTTTATTGTTAAGTTGACAAATAGGGCTTACAAGATATGTGCAAATATGATGCTTCCAACACAACTAATTAGTCACCTGACGGAGCGTTTTATGCAGTCGTTAAAACACACCAACGTCGGTCAAACACATTTTATAATTCCGAACTCACAATGACAAAGATATAAAATCAAGTAAAGTGTAAGTATCGGGTCGATCCACAAAGAACAATGTTGACTTTTATTGCAGAGTTCACTTGGTGAAACTTTCGGTTTAATTGAAGATTTTAAGAAGTTTAAATGGTACTTTATGAATAGAAATGATATAAATATACTATATACGATATTTTAAGATTTCAGACCTCTGATTTGACATAGAAAAGTCAAAAGTCAAGGTCAAAGCGTTGACTTTGACCAACAGTCAACTTCTATGAAATCAGAGAATCAAAAGATGTCAGAAGATTATGAAAATTATATATTCAAAATCTATAGAGAAAATGGAATTTATTGATATAAAATTTGTGGATTTTTTTATTAGAATTGGATTTATTATGAATTATTGAAAATAAAAGATCAGAAAAATCCCGAAATGAACACTTTGGTGTAAATCTTCAAATTGACTTATCAAATGATATCCAAATATTAAAATTGATATATTAATAAAATGCTAACAACCAGAGGATTCCAAAAAGACCAAAATTTTTAAATTCCAATTTGTATTTTAAGAGTAATTAATCTCGCAAGTCAATGCCCAAATTCGGATTGAAAATGAACAGTGGTTAGTCAAACGTTAAATTGAGGGGTCAAAGGATCATGTAATTTTACGAATTTTCTATCCACGGAAAGCTAATGAAACAAGGAATCCAATGAAACTAGAATCAAGTGATTTGGAATTTAAATCAAAGAGATATCCTTTTTTAAAAATCAGCACAAATTTGGACTAAAATTGGGCGAAATTGAAGAACAAAATGACATTAAATGCAAAATTAACTATTTAAATCTAATCAAAACTCAAATTACTGTCCGATAATCGATTGAATCTCACTGCTAACCCGATTTCCGTGAAGATAGGGCTTGAATTCACGGAGATTGAAGTGAATTTGCGCGGTTTCTTCCTCGGCGGACGTTCGACGTTCAAGGGGAAAATCCAATCGAATCTGATGATTAATCACAATGAATCCTGCCTTAATCGGATCGTGATCAAGTCTAAACACAGGGGAATCGTGATGAACTCAAGATCTTCCTTCAAATTCGCTTAATTGCTTCACGAATCGATCAAAAGTTAAGAGAAGAAGAGAATACATCAGTTTTTATAAAGAAATTTCCCGTGAGAAATCCTGGGCCGTTTGATGCGGTAAAGACCGATTGATGGCTGCGATCGCATGATGATCGTGGGCCATCAATTGCACGATGATCATGAGCCACGATCGCGCGACGATCGTGAGCGACGCTCTCTCTTGAGTTTATTTCCGCCGTTCATAGCCATCATTGCGTCGAGGTGAGTCCAGATGTGTCCACGTGTCTCCCCACGATGCGCCACAATCGCGATTAGTCACGACCATCCGATGAAGCGATGTGGTCCAAGGGGACGCGTCGATCGCGTTCACTTAAATCCGTTAAAGCGCACGTGCTTGATTGATGATTGCGTGGACCTGAGTCCACGCGATGGATGCTTTGAGATTGTATCCGATGCCCACGGTGCGTCCACGTCGCCTACAAAAGAAGGATCTACGGGAACATAGTCCCACACGGAGAAAAACACGGGATTTTGCAAGTATATAAGCTGGGGCGATTAAACGCATTTGCGTTACCGCCCCAAACTACTAACCAGGGCCCACTAACCCGTGGGCCCTCCACTTACTAGCCCCCCTCACGCCACGTGGCGCCACCCGGGCATTTGCGTGGACTCGCGTGGCCCTTGCCACGCGTCCGCGCCACCTTGCGCTGCGTGGGCTCGCGCGGCTCTGCCACGTGGTCTTGCGTGTTGCGTCGCATCCGTGCGGGTCCCGCGCGCTACGTCGGCTCCTCGCGCCACGTCAGCTACGCGGGTTCTGTGGAAAATAAAACCATTTCTGCGATTTTAATTTAGGAATAAAATTAGTAAAAGTCAAGAAAAAAATCAAATTAAAATAAGAAAAATTCTAAAAACTTCAAAAATCAATAACTTTGAAAACATAACTCCTTTTAAACTTAAATTTTCTCCATTGGATCACAATTTTCTTTCTTTTTAATATCATGCCATTTAAAATATAATTTTCAAGAAGAATATAAGATGAATTAAAAATAACACTAAGGCATTCATTAAGATTTCTCTCTTTTAATCATCTAATCATTCTTTTCTTAGAATTAATCCTTTAAATCATCTACTAAAGTCAAAGTAAGGTAATTAATTTCTATTTATTTAATCTTGTAAGAGATTAAACATTCATAAAGCACATCATTAACCCTAAATAATGCATAAACATGGACTTTAGTAGAATGGCATACCAATGGAGAAAATTCACAAAAACTATGATAACATGCATGAATGTGTGTTAAATAAGTTAAGAATTGAAGTTATAAATGCATGTTATCATCACCCAATCTGTCTTTTATGAGATGTTTGGTTGAGGTTTGAGATATATTAATCATTTTTTTAATGAAAATAACCCCATGTTGGGCCTACTCAACAGACCTTCTTAAGCCAACACATTTGGCTTACTCTATAGGACCATCCAATGGGCCCATCTCTCTATCTCCATATCACCCATGTCTTCTCACCTTTTGTATTTCCTTACATGTCTCTTCCTCCATCTTTTCATGTATCTTCATCTACGTTCTTCCTCATGAAAATAATGATGTATTCAACCTCATGGACCCATGGATTGATGAAATATTCTTTTCACATTTTTCGTGTTCACATGGTATCAAAACCTTATGACTCTTCTTGGCCTGATTTTGTCGACACCCTTTTGCCAATGCATATTGCTCCATTATATAGCTGCAATTACTCCCTTTTTCCTAGAGCCTCCTCTTTATTGACAAATAAAATATGTGTGGTTGTTGAAAACACATTCAACGGGTAAAAAAAAAACTAAACTCACTTTAAATTAAGACTAATCAAATACATTTTGTAAGAACGAGTTGAATCCATAGAGAATTAGAGTTAACATTTTAGATTTTTTAGATTTGGATCAAATTTAACAGTAAAATGGATTGACCTAGTTGAAGCTCTACCGCATGCTAGAGCTTTGCTACCGGGGCGATGCCACTGACCACCTAAGTGTTGCCAATAGGTCGCCTTTGGATCTTGATTTGACACCTTATTCTTGGAATATGAGGTTGATAAACCTTCTAAAATTTTGATCAAAAAATCTAATACAACATAATACATTAAGAACTAATGAGCCTTTTAAAATATTCAAAACTTTGAGGTACCAAGAACCAATGATCATATGATCTAGTATGTATGAGAAAACATACACACAAGTTTCACTTTAAGGGAATTCTTGAAGCTATTCAAGTATCTAGTTCCAACACAATTGCCAGATGGTTGGATCTCTTTTTTAATACTCTTCACCTAGAGAGAAAGAGAAGAAATAAGAGAATTCTCACAAGGCTTGCATGGGTACCTTGAGTAATGGTCATTCTCTCCCTATTTATACACACTTGATATGTGAATTTTTCATAAAAACCCTTATAATTATGTCTATGTCCACCAACATCCATAGATGT
This sequence comes from Lemna minuta, assembly GCA_024174645.1. Classification (NCBI taxonomy): domain Eukaryota; kingdom Viridiplantae; phylum Streptophyta; class Magnoliopsida; order Alismatales; family Araceae; genus Lemna; species Lemna minuta. The sequence continues at coordinate 8,048,538 of CM044109.1, forward strand.
TATGCATATTGATAGGATTTGAAGTCGATAAACCTTTTAAAATTTTTATCAAAAGATCAAATGCAGTATAATAGATTGAATCAAATATTCAAAATATTAAGGCACTAAGAACAGATGATCCTATCATTTAGTACGTGTGAGAAAATATATTTATATGATTTCCTTGAAGCTATTCAAGTGTCTAGCCTCTAGCGGTATCCATACGGTCTCTAGATGATTAGATCGCCTCTTCAAAGCTCTTCACCAAGAGAGAAAGAGAAGAAAGGAGAGAATTCTCACAAGGCTTGTATGGGGACCTTGAGTTGTAGTCGTTCTCTCCTTATTTATAAACATTTGGTTTATAGGTTTCTTCATGAAAAACCTTTATAATTATATCTATATCCACCAACATCCATAGACCTTATGTGTGTGACCCTCTAGGTCCATATATCTCACTATTCAATAACTTTATAGACCCAATAACATCTTATTGGTCAACCTTTATTAATTGTCTATATCAACATATAGATTAATTAATCAAGGATAAATTTAACCTAATCGACAGGTTGATTTGCAATCTTGTTGGGTACTAAGATACACCACGTACTCTAGGACATATGAAGTATACAAGAACTCTTTTATGTAAACTTTTTGTCATCAATTAATATATATGTATAATCCTTTATTTGCACAAGCCTCATGAATGCCATAGGGTATGGTTAACTATCAAACCCAAATTGATTACTCAAGTTAGTACTGATGCGTGTAAGAAATCACTGGAAACTCCTATAAGATTTCTACCACCTTTGCTAAGGATTTCATCACATCTCATTCTTTGAGTTGACATCCTCAAATACTGAGGACAGATGATCCAATCTTGACCACACAATCATCTTTGAGGACTCAATGTCATATCTAATAAATGATGTTTTAGAGATCTTGTGGCTAGGGATTCATAAATCATAATCAAAACAAGGTCATCGATCCACAAGATGTCTTTGTTGTCTCAAGTCAAATGATTATATACACAACCATAACATGAATCAACTTGATAGATAGTTAGGTATAATACAATTCAGGGATTTATACAAATCAATTCAGTGAAATCTTTTATGGAAGAGCAACCACTATCTATCCTTAGTGTTTTCATACCAATGGTTACATGATCAATCATATTCATCATATGAGTCAGATCATAATGTGCTATTGTCTCCGGATAATTTAATGTACTTTTGACGAGAGGAGACCGCGAGGTCGTCAATTTCACATGGTTTTGTGTCAAAACAAAGTCTAAACTTACTAATTTGATGAAAATATCTCGAATTGAGGGGTATAATGGTAAATAAGGGTCGAATCCACAGGGAAATAAGGTGTTTTTGAGAGATCTTTTGGAATTTGATCAAATCGGACGATGAATTGATGAGAAAAATTAAGGAAAATGGTAGATTTAGGAAGATAACTCAAAGACGAAATTCACGGAATCAAAAATCACTTGATTTGGATTAGTATTCGCGGAGAAATCAAAGAGCGAAGTGGAGAGAAATTTCCAAAAATTGGATCACAAAATTACGGAAATTAACGATAAAATTTAACTAAATTACGATCCTAAATTATAAATTGATGATACATGACGAAAGATTAGAGGGAAAATACGTATTCTAACCCGATATAGCGATCGAAATGATCCAATTAATCGCTCGGATTGAGGCTTTTCATTCAGCGATTTCAAAAACGAGCATCGGTGTTCAAGAGATGAATTCTCACTTTTAATCACTCCGTGGACGCGAAAACGAGTCTAGAAGAGATTAGAAGCGAGAGATTCAAGGATGGAGGGGTCTAGATGGATCAATTTGATGAAACCATCTAAGAATGTCTTACAAAATCGAAGAACACCTTAATTTATAGGCGAGTTGGGCGTAACCGTCGGATGGAGGCGTTTAATCTTCATCAATGGTCCAGATTAAATGCATAAGGGCAAACCGTTACGATTAAATCTCGCCCCTTGGATCGTGAATGGACGCTCCCGTTGAAGTCATGTGTTTATGCATTATAAAACGCCTTGAAAACGCATCCGTTGGATCACGATCTGACGCTTTGAATGCGTTTTGATCGCGTAAAATCTGGACCGATATAATTCCCATTTAAGACACATGCGCTAATGGTGATCCGGTGGACCTCGTGTCCACTATATCAACGCGCGACGATCCGCGCTCCTTTAATCCAACGCGTCACCTTCAACCACGTGTCCTGCAAACTTAAATCAAGAGTAACTTAGTCCCACACGGATAAAATTAAAGAGACTCATTGGGTTTATAATGTGAAGTGAATATGAGGGTTAGCTTAAATCCAAATATCGGATGCTTATATGTACTATAACCCTATATTACGAGTAAATATAAATATGCACATGTCACATTCCCGCCACGCAGGTGCTCGCGTGGGTCCGCGTGGCTCTATCACTTGGTCTTGCGTGCCACGTCACATCCACGTGGGTCCCGCGCGATAATTATCCCTTTTTTTTGCTTATTTTAATTAATTTAAATAGTTTTAAAATCAAAAATATATTTAGAAAATTCTAGAAAAATCCCTAAAAATTAGAAAATTCATAACTTTCAAAATACAACTCCAAATTAATCTAGATTTTTTTCATTGGATCTAAAATTCAATTATCTATCATTATAAAAAGTCAAAATATTAAAATAACAAGAGATTTAATTTCTATTTCAAAAATACATTCATTTCTTTAAGATTTTAACTTTAGAAAATTAAATGAATGTTTATAAAAATGATTTCTCTCATTATTTAACTTTAAAAACCACTTATAATCTCAAGTAAAGATAGGTTATAAAATCATTTATCTTCAACTCATCATAATTAACCCTAAATTAAAGCATTTTGAGATTATAACTTAAAATTGCATGAAATGATAGAAATGCAATCAAAGTATGATAACATGCAGGAGAATGTAATATTTTATGCAATAATTTGCATTACTAATCATGTTTTTGCATGTTAAGATTGCATGCTATCAACTTCTCAAATATCCCACGAATAGGAATGTTTAGATCATCTATTTAAAGACTAATGACCACTATATTATGATCTCATCATAATTGACTTAGTCATTAAATATGCTCATGAACTTCATTCCAAATATCACACAAGAATGACAATGAATAAATTTGATTTTCAATGAACATAAATAAGATACATGGAAGTGTGATTGGCTTATAGGCTACATAATATCCATCACGTGTGACCCTCTAGGTCCATATATCTCCTAAGTTAATAAGTCTATAGCCCCAATAACACCTTATTGGTCAACCTTATTAACTATCTATATCAACATATAGATTAATTAATCAAGGATCAATTTAAGCAAATAATCGGTTGAGTTTCCAGCTCTTCAGGTGCCAAGCTACACTACATACTCTACGAGATATGGGTATATAAAAACTCCCTTATAGAAATTTTCTCTCATTAGTTGCCATATATGTATAATCATTTATTTGCGAGAGACTCATAAATAACTTTAAGGTATTGTCAAATGTCAAATCCTAATCGGTTACTCAAGTCAGTGCTATTGTGCAGAGGAAATTATTGGAAACTCTACCAATATTTCCATTACCTCTTCCAAAGATTTTATCGCATCTCATTCCTTAAGTCTATCTCCTTAAATACTGATGGTAGACGATCCCATCTTGACCACACAATTATCTTCGAAGAATTTATGTCGTATCTAATATATGATATTTTTGATATTTAGTGGCTAGGGATTTTTAAGTCATAATCAAAACTTGCTCGTCCATCCACAAGATGTCATTCATTGTGTTGAATGCAAGATGCCAAGTCCAAGCAAACTGTACGGGCTCTCAAAGGTGTTTGATTAGAGAGCATTGCTAGAGTGTGTTTTCTTCACGAATCTTTGTATTAGAATTATTTTTCATCAACCTTTTTCTATTTTCTTTATCCTTTCATCCACATTTTCATATTTTCAAACCCTAGAGCACATTTCTACCATCTGGTTAAGGGTTTTCCAATCTTCGAAAGGAATTTTTCATCATTTGATTGATTCAATGCATTTTCTGTGTACATCTATCTCTTTTCATCGATCATTTCACTTTAGTAATACAAAAAGAAAAAATCCTTTATTTTAATATTTTAACCTTCTTCCATTTGGATTTCAATGAAACACAATTTCGTTGGACATGATGGCTCTAGCCAATGTTTTATTTTTTATGCCTAAGAATACATTATGTATCTTCCTTTTTTTAAAAGAAAAAATTTACTCCATGCAAATAGAGTTTAGAAAGATGACAAACATTCAATGATTTGGAAATTATCTGAAACAAAAAAGTTTTCTTATCAAAAACTATATATACACTTAAATAATTGGTGCCTGCATTGTGCCTTCCTATCCTCCATGTAAGTGCCACTTGACTATACTAAAGCTACATCATGCCTTCTGGCTTCTCAAGTGCGTTATGCAAAGGCACCACATTTGTTTGGCATATTCTCAACTCACTATTCGATTGGTTGGCAAGTTACCATGTGGTACTATTGCCATGTCAAAAGTAAATGTTTTGCCAAAATACCCATAAAAATCAAGATTAATTCTATAGAATTATGTAAAATTAAGAAAATATTAAACTTTTTCTTGACTTATAAAACTTATGTCTTTCAATTTGACATCCATTTTGTATGAAATTTTCACCAATAGACTCTATTTTTGGTCTTCTTTCTCTTCATTCATCTGGAAAATATGTGAAAGGATAAAGGGGTTCATCATTCCAAATATTGCACTTTTGTTTTACGATTCTCTAATTGAATAGTGTCCTTGATAACATGAAATATATAAATGCAATTATATGATTATTAATACAAATTAAGGCATACAAAATTATATTCTTATGCATGTTATCATACTTGAGTGCATATCTATCATTCTATGAAAAATTAGTTATAATCTCAAACTATATTATTTTGGGGATAATTATATATTTTTAAAGAATATATTTTAGAGTACATTATTCCCATCAAGATTTGAGATTATAATTAGTTTTTAATGTTAAATAATAAGAGAAAATACTTTTTATACACTTATTTATTTTTCTAAGTTTTAATTTCTAAGAAAAATTAATTTATTTTTGAAATAAAAACTTATTCTCTTGTTATTTATTAAATTTGAAAATTTAAAATTATAGATTATTTAAATTTTGATCCAAAAAAAAATTGAGTTAATTGAAGTTGTATTTTGAAAGGTTATGAATTTTTAATTTTAAAGAATTTTTCTGGAATTTTTTTGAATTTTTTTGATTTTTTAGAAATTTATTTAGATTTATTTTGAATTAAAAAAAAGATGAAAATCTTGCTGATGTGGTAGCTGGCACGGCGGAGCAATTTACGTTTCGCTTAGTGGCGGCCTATGTGCGCACCATGTGGCACCCATGTGTGTGTGTATAAATGCGTCATTAGTGGGTTAAGCATCCATTAATGGATTTTTGCTAACCCATTAAGAACGTGAGCTTTATATACACATCATTTCGCTTTGATTTTTGTCATGTGGGACTGTGTTTATTTTTATGCGCAAATGACGTGGCAAAATCTAGACCGTGCGATTGCGTGAATCAATTGCGATCGTCGATTTTCACTTAAAGAGAGGGGTACGTGGCGCGTAATAGTTAGTTAACGAATCATTTTAAAATGATTTAATCTTAGATGTTCATCTGAGGAGTTATAATAGCTGAGATTATTACTGACCAATGGACTCTTGTGGACACATGTATGCATCTAGAGAGTCCAATGAAGATCAAACGACAGGTGTTTCATGGTATTTCATGGCGTTTCTTCTTCATGCGTGATGTGTTGAAATCTCAACGGTCCATCTTCAATCAAACGAACACGACTTAAACTTAACGATTCACATCTAAGAATTTCATTAGAGTAGTTGATCGAAGATTAAATGCCAAATTTAACGGCTATGCCCAAATCTGCCTATAAATACACATGTTCTTTGACGATGTAAACTATTCTTGGGTGTTTCGAGTAATTGAACTATTTAGACATCTCAATCCTGAAATCTCTTGCTTTCTTAATCTTCTAGCTCAATTTCCACGTGAGTGTTTGAAAGTGAGATTTCGTGGATAGAATAGGGAGAAATTGCTTCTTGAATGCTGACGATTGTCTTCGAAATCGCGGAATGAAAAGCCTTTGATTTGGTGAGTAATTAGATCATTTCAAGCACTATCTTGGGTTAGAATTTGTATTTTCCTCATAATCTCTCCTCCTATAATATCATATTTTAATTTTGAATCGTAGATAGGTTAATTTTAGATTTCATTTTGATTTTCTCTCTCTTCGCGTTCGGATTTTCTACTAATTTTTACTCTTTGATTTATTTGCGAATCTTGATCCAAATCAAGTGATTTTTGATTATGTGGATTTATTTTTGAGTTTTCTTTCTAAAATTATCAAAATCTCTAATTACTCACCTCAATTCATCATCCGATTTTGATCGAATTTGAAGAATACCTCAAAAATACCTTGATTCTCCGTGGATTCAACTCTTATTCACCACTATACTCTTTAATTTGTAATAATAAATTTAAATTGGTGAGTTTGGAACTTTTTTTGACATGTCTCCACATGTTTTCAATGACCTCACAGATTCATATCATCAGTCCTCTTTTTGCCTTTCTTCACTCAATCCTTGACATCATGTAATTCAAAGAAATAAGTTTGCTCCTAGGTTGTTTAACCTCAAAAAGGTATAACATGAAAATTTTGATATTTTACCTCTAATGCTTAAATGGGAAACAATTACTAAGTTAAGAAGAGCACAAAAATAAATGGAAAAAAATGATAATGTGACCTAAATTTAAGGAAACTATTATCTAAAATTGATTAATAATAATGAAATGCAAGTAATTATGGACATCCTTGGGATTCTGTCGCATCATTCTCCATAAACCCTCCTTGACCAATTTGCATCAGAATAGTTGCACATTGTGTTTGTGTTAGTGGACCAACTCCAAAAACATAGTGGGTTGAAGTTGGTCATCTAGTAAGAAAAAGTTCCCTTCCTACACTTATCGTGGGAAAACCATTCACCCATCCAAAAAATGTTGGAATGAATTTGGGAAACTCATTGGGCTCAATCTCTCATCTTCACCACAACCACAATCACCTCCTGTGGTCTTTTCTAGGGATATGCAAACATGTTCATCCATATGAACAAACATGTTTGCACATCAATAGATGATCTTAAATAATGTTTGTGTTCGTGATTTCTCATGTTTTCCTTTGTCATTAATGTTGAAGATAACTAATTTAATAAATATTAAATTATCAATTAAAAATAACTAATAATCTAATCTGAATTCTAAAACAATGACAATAAAAACATTGAAGATCTATTTCATATCTATGTCAAACATGTTAAATGAATTTTTAAAGTTATTCATGTTAGTGAATCATGAAAAAAATTTAAATATTTAAAACATATCTACAACTGTATTTTTTACATGGCCATTTTTTTAAATTTTTGAAATATGTGTAAATAGTTAAATTATTCATAGAAATTACAAGTTATGTGATAATCTAATCATGAATCAACTAATTGAATTAGTAATAAAACATATAACTAATTTGGATGATAAAAGAGTTATAATAAAATATTGTAGATGTATTTCAAATATATCACATATGTATCATATGTATTTCAAATATCTTAATTTAAGTTTTAAAAATACATTCATATTAACCAAAAATTAAAAAAAAAAGAAAACTTAAAATTGTATCGTAAATAAACCAATTTTATTAGCAATGCAAAATGTAACTTATATGGGTACTAGAATAAATATAATAAAAATATTCAATATATATATATGTATGTATCTATATATCTATATCTATATCTATATCACTTACAAGTAAAATATTGAATTAATTTTTGAAATATATTAATATCAACTAAAAATGAATTGAAATTAAAGAAAATGTAATGATTTAATAATAAAACAACTAATATAATTAGTAATGAAAATAATTAATTTTCAATATAAATGAAATATAATAAAATATCCAAGATATGTATCATGCATATGAAAATATATTAAAGAGACTTTTTGAAAGAAATTTCTATGTCTTAATTATGACAAGAATTAAAGAATATATAATGATATAATCTCCCTTAAAATGAAAATAAAAAATTTAAAATAATTCAGCTGATTGCAATAAAATAATTGTAATTCATAATGGAAATTATGTGGCCTACAAGCCGATTACACTTTCAACTTCTGTTTATGTTCATTGAAATGAAATTTTATTTATTGTTATTCTTGTGTGATGTTGCAAGCAAGTCTATTAGCATATGTAATGACCAAGTGAATTATGATAATATCATAATACTATGATCATTGCTCTTTAAACATATGTTCTAAATATTCCTATTCATGAGATATTTGAGAAGGACATCGAATTATTTGGAAAGAATAACACTATTTGATCCGACTCTATGATGAGTATGGCTGATCATGTGGCCATCGGTGTTGAGACACTAGTGATAGATAATGGATGCTCTTTGGAGAAAGAGTGTATTGAATTGATCCATATGAATCCCTGAATGGTATTGTGCCAAATTATCAATCAACCTGATTCATGTCACGGTTGTATACGTGGTCCTTTGACTTGAGACACCAAAGACATCTTATGGATGAATGATCATTTTTTTACTATGACTTACGAATCCCTTGCCATGAGATCTCTAAAACATCATAGATTGGTTATAACATGAAGTCCTTGAAAGCAATTAAATGGTTTAGATGGGATCATTTGCCCTTGGTATAAGAGGAGATCAGCTCAAGGAATGAGATGCAGTTAAATCATTGGCCAAGGTAGTGGAAATATTAAAGAAGTTATTCTCGATAATTTCCTACTCGCATCAATACTAATTTGAGTGATCGATTCAGGTTTGGCAATTAATCATACCCTAAGTCATTCATGAGTCTTGCGTGGATGAAGGATTATATCATCACGGTAACTCGATGATGAAAAAGTTTCATGGAGTTTTGATATACTTCAGATCTCCTACAACACGTGATTTAGCTTGAAACCCATTAGGGGTGGCGACTCAACTTCTCAATTGGGTTAAATCAATTATTAGTCGATAAATCTATACGTTAATATAGTTAATTGATAAAGGAAATTGAAAAGTATTATTGGGTCGATGGACTCATTAACTGGCGAGATATATACACCTAGAGGGTCACACACATAAGGTCAATGGGCATTGGTGGATATAGACATAAATATAAGGGTTTTTGTGAAAAGTTCATATTCCCAAAGTCTATTAATAGGGGGAGGAGGACCAAAACAAGGGTTCTCATGTGAACCTAGAGGAAAACTCTACCCTCTCTTCTCTTCCTCTTGTGGTGACGAGTATTCTAGAGGAGATCCAATCGTTCAGTGATTGTGTGGATCCTGCTAGAGGCCAGACACTTGAACGGCTTGAAGAACTCCTTCAAATGATCCTTGAAAGTATAAAGTCTATTCTATACTAGATGATCGGGTCACATAGAATAGACGATACAATCATCTATTCTTGGCGCTTCAACTACGTTGAATGTTTTGATTCAACGTCTTCCGTTGTGATCAATGCTTTGATCAAAACTTTGTAGAGCTTGTTGAGCCTCAGCTCCCATTAATTCATTGAGTTTTTTATTTTAGAAAAGGTTCAATAAAAACTCAAACGATTGTTCTTGAGAAACAAGAAACATGAATGATATAGTTTTTTTCATTTGTGTGTTAAATTTTTTGTGTTCACTAATTCGCAAACACAAAAATGAATGAACAAGTTCTCGCAACCCTAGCTATTTCTGACAAGTTTTTGTCCCATGATTTGAGTATCCTCTAGTACAGTAGATATAAAAAAATGGAAATAGGTTATGTGATGGATATTATGTCACCCATTGGCCAATCACACTTCCACTGTCCCATTTATATTTATTGAAATAAACTATATTCATTGTTATATTTGTGTGATGTTCATAATACAGTCTATGAGCATATGCAATGTTTCAATAAATTGTGATGAGATCATCACATAATGATCAATAAGTAAACATATAGTCTAAGCATGCTTATTCTAAGAATACTTGAGAGGGGAATTCAAATATATAGAAAGAATAATACTATCTAATATGACTCATATATTGGGTAAAACTGATCCAATAGTTACATATGTGGAGATGCCAAAAATAGATAGTGGGTGCTTTTTAGAGAAAGAGTTCATTGAATTAATCCACATGAGTCCCTAAATGATATTATACATGAATTTCAATTAGGTTAATGATGGATACCATGTGTCCTATAAGCCAAATCACACTTTTATATATCTCTTTTAAGTCATTTAAATGAAACTTATTCATTATTATTCTTTTGTGATGTTTGCAATGAAGTCCACTAACATATTTAATGAGTAAGGGAATTATGATGATATTATATTACAAAGATGACTGGTATTTAAATACATGTTCTAAAAATTCCTATGCGTGGTATATTCAAGAAGGACATCGAACTATCTATAAAGAATAATATTACCTAATTTGACTTGTATGATGAGCATAGCTGATCTTGTGGCCATTAGTGTGGAGACACCAAAGGCAAATAGTAGGTTCTCTATGGAGAAAGATTTCACTAAATTTATCCATATATATCCTTGAATGGTATAATACCTAATTTTCAATCAAGTTGATTCATGTCACATTTGTGTATATCGTTCTTTGACCTAAGAGACTAAAGAAATCTTGTGGATAGATAATCGTATTTTGATTATGAAATATATATCCCTAGCCATAGGATCTCCAAAACATCATATATTGGATACAACATTAAGTCTCCGAAGTAGATTAAGTGGACAAGATGTGATCGTTTGTCCTTGGTATTTGAGGAGATCGATTTGAGGAATGAGATACGATAAAATCCTTGTTCCAAGGTAGTATAAATATTGGAGGAGTTCTCAATGATTTCCTCTACACATTCGTATTAACTTGATACGAATGTGATCAATTAGGTTTTGATAGCTGACTATATCCTAAGTCATTCACAAGTCTTGTGTAGACGATGGATTATGCATACAAGCTAATCAATTATGCACAGGTTTCATACGAGAGTTTTCATACACTCCATATCTCCTACGACACGTCATGTAGCTTGACACTCAATGGGCTAACAACTTAGCTTGTCAATTGGGTTAAATCAGTCCTCGATTAATTAATCCATATCACTCCAAGATTTTTTTTCAATCTTTGGCTTTATGTTTTAATGCTAAAGGAAAAATTCTCATTTTCAAATATCAATAAATTCTTCAAGAAATTCATAAGGTTCTTCATTAAATCTTTCACAAAATGCAGGCAAAGGTTGAAGCATGTGGAGATTGATTTGAAATAACACATTATCTTCTAGAGGTGCTTAAATCCTTGTGGATCGGAGTAGTACTTCAATTTCATCTTCTTATACCTTGATATTTGGGTTGATTTTGAGGTGGATTTGGGTTTTTCTCTATTTCTCCCTCAATAAATTCATCATCTCCCTTGGAACTACTAATAACATGAAATTATATAAATATTAATGCAAATTAAGGCATAAAACATTCCATTTTTATGCATGTTATCATACTTTGAGTGTATATCTATCATTTCGTGCAATTTTAAGCTATAATCTAAAAAATACACTATTTTAAGGATAATTATGCATTTATAAAGAATATATTTTAGAGTATATTATTCCCATGCATATTTGTGATTATAATTGAATTTCAATGTTAAATAATAAGAGAAAGTACTTTTTTATATACTCATTTATTTTTCTAAGTTTTAATTTCTAAGATAAATGAGTGTATTTTTGAAATAAAAATTTATTCTCTTGTTATTTACTAAATGACTTTTTAAGATGATACATAATTTAATTTTTGATAAAAAAAGACAAGTTTGGATTAATTTGGAGTTATATTTTGAAAGTTATGAATTTTCTATTTTTTAGGGATTTACTTTAGAATTTTTTGGAATTTTTTGGAATTTTTAATTTTTTGAATAAAAATTTGATTTTTTTGAATTAAAATGAATAAAAAATAATTTTATTATCGCATGATGATATGGCAGTTGACGTGCCGCGTACAAAATTGTGATGCCAATACAAATCCACGGAATACAAAATCACTGAATTTGGATTAGAATTCGCGGAGAAATCAAGATTCGAGATTGAGGTAGAATTCGATCGCAAAAATAATTGAAAAACAAAAATTAAAATGAAATTAAACTTAATCTATTATTCAAAATGTAAATCTAATGCTAAATCATGAAAGATTAGGATGAAAACACGCAATCCAACCCAAAGTCGCGCTCGAAATGATCCAATTAATCGCCGAATTCAACGCTTTTCGTTTCGCGATTTTGAAAACAAAGTTTGGCATTCAAGATGTGATTTCTTCTGATTCCCTCGATCAATTTCTGAATTCAAGCACTCCTCGGACATGGAAACGAGTCAAGAAGATTTAGAAATAAAAAGATTCTCAGATTGTGGTGTCTAGATAGTTCGATTTGCTCAAAAACTCAAGAATGGTTTTCTGTTGCGAAGAATATTTCAATTTATAAGAGAAATTGGGTGTAACCGTCGGATGCCTCGATTCGATGTGATCAACGGCTCAGAGTAAACGCCGGTTGATGAATCGACATGATTAAGTCGCGTCCGTCCAATCACAGATGAAGCGTCCAGATTCCGCTAGGTCGCGTGTGAAGAGATGGCGTTGCTCTGATTTCATCCTTTCAATCCTAATCGGACGATTGCGATGAGTGATGTGTCCATCATGTGCGTTAAATTTGAACCGTTATAACTCGAGGATGAACGGCTGAGATTAAACGCCGATTCAATCGAATCATCATCTAATCGGATGTCGCCATGTACCCTCTGTGAGTAAGTGACATCCGATGCACGTGATTCAATCATGCAATCGAACGTCTCACACGACGCCACTAACGAATCGACACTGAGTGGTCATTGAAAACACATGGTCAATGGTCAAAATAAAGTCCAAACTTACCAATTTCAAGAATAATGTATGTGATAAATGAGAAATCACCCTTTTTAGGATATTTTCTATCTCATTAATCATGTAGTACTTATATAGCCGTTGGATTTCAATAATTTATGTCATGTGGGACTATTTGCTTTTGTTTTCATGCGCAGGTGACGTGACATCATATGGAGTGATAAGAGATGAAACGTACGGTTGTTGAAACACACGATTGTTGGTCAACCAATATTTATAATTCTGAACTCACAATGATTTAAAAATCAGAAATCAAGTATAGTGATGAGATCAGGTCGAATCCACAGATAGCACGGTTGACTTTTTATTGAAAGAGTTGACTCGGTCAACGTAAGTCCAATGAGGGTCTCTAAGAAATGAATATACTATATAATCAATGGAAATAATACTAATATATAAGAGAAGATATTTTAAGAATTTTGAAAAATATTTGGAGAAGAAAATCAAAGTCAAAGTCAAAGCATTGACTTTGACCCTACTTTGACTTTTCATAAAATAAGAGAAGAACAATGTAAGATAATATTACGAAAATTATATTTTTAGAAACTAGAGAGAAAAAGGAAATTTTTGATTTAAAGATCTTGATTTTTAGAGTACAGTTAGATTTACTGTGATTTTTCTAAAATCAATAAATAGAAAATCATCGGAATAAAAGTTTGGATCAAAATCCTGAAATTGACTACTCAAATGATATCCAAATCTGAAAAATCACCTATGCATAGAAAGCTTACAATCAGAGGATTCCAAAGACACAAAAGTTGACAAATTTGACTTTCTATCTTTGTAGTAATAGCCCTCAAAAGTCAACGCCCAAATTCGGATTGATTTTGAACAATAGTTGGTCAAACGACAAATTGAGGGTCAAACCTTGATGAAAATTTGAGAATCAGATATCCACGGAAAGCTGATTGAACAAGGAATCTAATGAAAAAAAATTCCTTAGAATTGGACTTAAGATCCGTGATCAATCCTTGTTCGTAAATCAACAAAAGATCCGCGACGAAATTTTGGCAAAAATGAAGAAATTTTCGATTCTCAAACTCTAATTACCTATCTAAATCTAATCTAAACTATCTAGAAAGTGAGGATTACAAAGGAATCACACTACTAACCCCATAGACATCAAGATTGAGCTTCAAATTGCTTTGACTACTGTGAATTTCTCTGACTCCTTCTCTGACGTGATTTTGGCGTTCAAGGGGTGATTTCAAAATGTTTTCCCACAATGTTTGTGATTTACTTGCCTCAATCCATGTGCGATTGAGTCCAGAATGCAAGAGAATCACAAAGAACTCAAGATATTCCTCCAAAAATGCTTAATTTCACATTTAATCATGAGTTACATTTCCATAAGAGAGAACATCAATTTATAGAAGAAATTCTTTCTTGAAATCCAGACCGTCTTGTTTCGCTTAAAGAGCTTGGACAGCTAAGGTGAAGCTACATAGCGCGTGATAAGTGGGCCACGATCCCATGACGTGGGCTCCACCTCTCCTTAATTTCCGTCGTTCAATCTTCATCGGAGCATCCATAGGCAACTGCATGTCACTCCACGATTAGCCGATTGTGAAATGAAGTTTTGATCGTTGGATCTCACTAATGAGATTGATGGTCTCGAATTTGTCGCATGCTATTGATCAGGATCTGATGGACCGAAATCCACTAGATCAAAGTGTGCCCTTTTGCACGTTTGATCTGACACTCCACGCATTGCCACGTTGCCTATGAAATAAAGACACATCTTTTGTCCCACACGAAAGAAAAGGAATGGATTTCGCGCCTCTAAAATGGCAGATGCCCTTATTGCCTTGCATCTCCCACTAGGCCTATGATGCCCCCCTTATCTCTCTACGTGATACTTGGGCCCACTATGCCCGTGGGACCAATCCACTTAGTCCCACTCAGCCATCGTGCCACGTAGGCATCCAGGTGGGCCTGTGGTGGTCCAGCTGGCTAGCTGGTGCATTGACACGTGTTTGAGTCGCAACGTCAACACCGTGCGGATCCCTGATAACATGCATTTATAACTTAAATTCTTATCTTATTTAACTCATATTTATGCTTATTTTAGGTGATTATGATGCATGTTATCATAGTTTTTATGAATTTTCTCCATTGGTATGCCATTCTACTAAAGTCCATGTTTATACATTATTTAGGGTAAATTATGTGCTTTACGAATGTTTAATCTTTTACAAGATTAAATAAATAGAAATTAATTACCTTACTTTGAATTTAGTAGATGATTTAAAGGATTAATTCTAAGAAAAGAATGATTGGATGATTAACAAAGAAAAATCTTAATGAATTCCTTAGTGTTATTTTTAATCCATCTTATATTCTTCTTTAAAATTATATTTTAAATGGCATGATATTAAAAAGAAAGAAATTTGTGATCAAATGGAGAAAAATTGAGTTTAAAAGGAGTTATATTTTCAAAGTTATTGAGTTTTGAAGTTTTTAAACTTTTTTTGATTTTAATTTGATTTTTTACTAATTTTTATTGATTTTATTTCTTAATTAAAATCGCAAAAAGGGGGTTTTATTTTCCACAGAACCTGTGGACCTGACGTGGCACGCAAGGCTGACGTGGCGCGCGGGACCCGCACGGATGCGACGCGGCATGCAAGGCCACGTGGCAGAGCCGCGTGAGCCCACGCAACGCCTAGGTGGCGCGTGGGAGGTGCGGACGCGTGGCAGGAGCCACGCGAGTCCACGCAGACGCCCGAGGGGGCGACACGTGGCGAGTGAATGGCTGGCAAGTGAAGGGCCCATGGGTTAGTGGGCCCTGGAGAGATTATTGGCGTAGTAACGCAAATGCGTTACGCCCCTCTAGCTTTTATACGCACCCGTTGACGAGACTAAATCGTATGGACATTGAATACACACGATTGAGTGTCAAAACAAAGTCCTAAACTTACCAATTTATGATTAATCAATTTTATTAATTAGTATAATGGTAATTTAGGGTCGAATCCACGGAGAATTAGGGAAATTTGAGATATATCTTTAAAATTCGGTCAAATCAGACGACAACTTGAGATTAGAAATTGAGCGTTTTAGTATATTAAGAAATATAACTCAATTACGATTCCACGGAATCAAAAATCAGATGATTTGGATGAGAATTCGCTGAGTAATCAAAGTTTGAAGTTACGAGAAAAATTCGTATCGCGAAATGATTTAAAACAGAAATTGAAACGAAATTAAACTTAATCTATGATTCAAAATGTAAAATTAACACCAAATGATGAAAGATTAAGATGAAAACACGCAATCTAACCCAAATTAGCCTTCGAAATGATCCAATTAATCTCCGGATGCATGGCTTTTCATTCCGAGTTTCCGAAGACAAAAATTGAAGTTTAAGATGTGAATTCTTCTTCCTCTTTCAATAAAACTTTGATTTCAAGCATTCAATGGATGCGGAAATGCATCAAGAATACAGGGAATCAAACGACACATGAAATGGTGGTCTAAACAAGTCAAATTTGACAAAAATCCACGGACGACTCTTTCCGTTGAGAAGAACAGTTTTTAAAGAAGGATTTTTGGACTCAGCCGTCCGATCTGATGGACTCATCGCGATCAACGGTCACGATGAGACGTCATTTCACGAATCGGTGCCTCTTTTCGATGACCGTTGGATCGCGGATGGAGGGTCAAGATGCGATCTCATCTCATGAAGAAGGAAATGCGCGGCTTCCTCTCGTTCGTCGGATGTTGATCGGGTGATCGTGATTAAATCTAAGATCCATCGAATGCTTTGAATGTGGACCGTTATAACTCCCTTGATGAAGGGCTAGGATGATTTCACTTAAACTGGATTTGGAGCACGTGCTTCAATCGAGATCAGGTGGATCTCGCGTCCACCGCATCGACGCGCGCGATTCATCACGCTCTCCATCCAACGATCCATATGATTCCACGCGTCCTGAAATCAATGAAAACACGAGAACATAGTCCCACACGGAGAAAAACATGAAGAATGGCGCATTTGAAAACCTAGAGCGGTTATGTACATTAGCTTAAATCTGAAATATTGGATGTTTATATGTACTATAACCATACTATTATGAATATATATAAATAAATGACACGTCATCTCAATGCCACGCAGGCACTCGCACGCGTCCACGTGGCAGAGCCACGTGGCCTTGCATGCCACTTCGCATCCACATGGGCCCGCGCGATAAATGCACCCTTTTTGTAATTTTTTAAATATTTTAAATGATTAAAAATCAAAAATAAACGTAAATAAAATCAGAAAAATTCCAGAAAAATTCCTATAAATTGTAAAAATCATAACTTTCAAAATACAACTCCAAATTAATTCAAATTTGTTTTTGTTGGATCAGAAATTGAATAATCTATCATTATAAAAGGCCAAATTATTAAAATAATAAGAGAATGCATTTTAATTAATTTAATACATTTATGTATCTTATAAAATAACTTTATAAAAATACATAAATGTAAATAAAGATCTTTTCTCTTATATTTTAATCCTCAAAACATGATTATGATCTCAATTATAATTAGGATTAAAGATTATAATGTTTAATTATGAAAAGTAATCCATAAATTAGTGTATTTTTAGATCATAACATGAAATTATATAAAAATGATAGAAATATGCTTAAAATATGATAACATGCATATATTTGGAATAATTAATGTCTTTAATTGCATTAATAATCATGTAAATTAATGTAGAAATAGCATGTTATCACCCGTTCCTTTTCTTCAGTGTGGGACTATGTTCCCGTGAGTTTTATTCTTTGCAGGCGACGTGGCAGCAACGCGGACATTAGATGCGATCGCATTAAATTAAAGGGCGTCGATCGCGTGGACCCGAGTTCACTTAATCACCATCAAGGCACGTGCGCTAAAGGAGACTTAAGTGATCTTGATGGACGTCTCACCTTGCGACACGTGGCTTCAAGGGGAGATTCCGATCTTCATTGGATGGACGAAATAAGTGAGAAGAGTGGGTAGCATCGTGCGATTGTGGGGCAACACGTGGGCGCACCAGAATCTTTCGATGAGGATCAGACTGTGAGACATAATCATGCAATCGTGGATCATGGGATCATGACCCACAATCACTACGAAATCATGGCCGCCGATCAGTCCTCACCGAATCGGATGGCCCGCGATTTTCGCAGGGATTTTCTCCTATAAAACGGTGATCTCTCCCTTTGTTCCATAACTCTTGATTGAATCGTGAAGCAATTAAGATATTCTTGAGCAAGATCTTGAGTTCATCGTGATCCCCCTGCATTTAGAATCGATTGCAATCTAATCGGAGCGGGATTCATCACAAAATTTTGTCGGATTCGATTGAATTTTCCCCTTGATTGCCGAAAGTCCGCCGAGGAAGGAATCAAGCCAATACTCTTCAATCTATGTGAATTGAAGCCAAATCTTCACAAAAATCGGGTTAGAAATAAGATTCAATCGATCATCTGACGGTAATTTGTATTTATATTAGCTTTAGATAGTTAATTTTGCGTTTAAAGTCGATTTGTTCTTCATTTTCGTCCAAATTTGGTTCGAATTTTTGTTGATTTTAAAATAAGGATATCTCTTTGATATTAAATTCAAATTACTTGACTCTAGTTTCATTGGATTCCTTGTTTCATCAGCCTTTTGTGGATAGCAAAATTCGTAAAATTCCATGATCATTTGACCCCTCAATTTAACGTTTGACCAACTACTATTAATTTTCAATCCGAATTTGGGCGTTGACTTGCGGGGATCAATTACTCTTTAAAATATAAATTATAATTTGACAATTTTGGTCTCTATAGAATCCTCTGGTTATTAGCTTTCTATTAATATATAAATTGTAAGATTTGGATGTCATTTGGTTAGTCAATTTGAAGATTTTCACCGAAGTGTTCATTTCGAGATTTTTTTGATATTTTATTTTCAATAATTTATAATAAATTCAATTCTAATAGAAAAATCACGAATTTTATATCAATAAATTTCCATTGTTTTTCTCTAGTTTCTGAATATATAATTTTCCTAATCTTCTGAGACCTTTTGATTCTCTGATTTTACAGAAAGTCAACTATTGGTCAAAGTCAACGCTTTGACATTGAGTTTTGACATTTCTCTGTTAAATCAGAGATCTAATTTCTTAAAATATCTTATCTAGCATTTTTTTCTCATTTATATTCATAAAATATCATGTCCACTTCTTTAAAACCCTAATTAAACTTAAGTTTGACCAAGTCAACTCTTCAATATAAGTCAACCTTGTTCTCTGTGGATCGACACGATACTTACACTATACTTGATTTTATATCTTTGTCATTGTGAGTTCGGAATTATGAATTTTGTTTGACCAACGTTTGTGTGTTTTTTTACAACCGCATAAAACGCTTCATCAGTCCCGCACTCAATAAACCCAAATTTTTACATTTTCAGCCTTTAAATACTTTTCAAAAATCAAAATAAATTCCAAAAAAATAAATAAACTTCAAAAATTCATAACTTCATTTCTAAAACTCTTTTTTGCATGAAATTTTCTTCATTGGATCAAGAATTTGGTCCTCTTTAAATCTGTGCCTTGAAATAAAAAATTAGATAGAAATAAAATTATGAGTGAATTAATTCCTAGGTGACTTTCTAGAGTCAACTAGGTTAATTGCTGCTTTAACTCTTAACCCCATGTTTTTTTCTTCTTTTCTTCTTCTTTTTAAAATTTCATGCAATCACTTAAATCCTAAAATATTTAAAACAAAAAAATTTGAGATCAAATACAATTGATTTGACCCTTGAAAGGGTCAAACACACTTAAAACACATAAGAATACTCAATTCATGCAAAATATGGAATTAAGTGATTTGGCCGTAAATTGAAGAAAATTTCATTTTAAGATGATAACATGCATCATATAGACTAAAATTAAGCACCAGTTAATTATGATGAAAATAAGAGTTAAATATGCATGTTATCATGGAGCGTTCGATCGAATGATTTAATCGCGATCGTCAATCGTCACTTAAGTGAAGGGGTACGTGGCGTACTTTGGTTTGTCAAAAAATCATTTTTAAAATGATTTAATCTCAACCGTTCATCTAATGAGTTATAACGGCTGAGATTAAAACCGACGAAATGCATCTGGAGCATTAGATTAAGATCAGACGGAGAGCGTTTCACGTATTTCTTCTTCATGCACGACGTGGCAAAATCTCAGCGGTCTATCTCTGATCCAACGAACGTGATTTTAGTGTAAATATTCGTATTTATGCGTTTCATCTGAGCCGTTGATCGTAGATTAAACGCCAATCCGAGGGTTATGTCCAATTCTCCCTATAAATTGAGATGTTCTTCGACGGAAAATGTATTATTGAGTTTTTTGAGTAATCGAACTATCTAGAGACCACAATCCTTGAATCTCTTGCTTCCTTTCGCTTCTAGATCAATTTTCGCATCAAAGGAGTGTTTGAAAGTGAAACTTTGTTGAGAGAATAGGGAGAAATCAATTCTTGAATGCCAACGATTATCTTCGAATTTACGGAATGAAAAGCCTTTGATCCGGCGAGAAATTGGATCAATTCGAGCGCTATCTTGGGTTAGAAATCATGTTTTCATCATAATCTTTCTTCCTATAACATTAGATTTCAATTTCGAATCGTAGATTTAATCAGTTTTGTTTTTAATTTCGGTTTCTCTCTCTTTGCAATCCGAATTTCTTGGTAAACTTTGCTTGTTGATTTCTCAGTGAATCTTGATCCAAATTTTTTGATTTTTGATTCCGTGGATTCGCCTTTGAGTTCTCTTTCCATATCTATCAAAATCCCTAATTTCTCACCTCATTTCATTGTCCGATTTGATCGAATTTGAAAGATTGCATAAAAAATGCCTTAATTCTCCATGGATTTGACCCTTATTCACCTCTATACTATTTAATTGGTGATTATTTCATCAAATTGGTGAGTTTGATAAATATTTTGACGCATGTCTGTATGATTTCAACAACCTAGCTTATTTGCTTCATCAACTACCATGATTTGGCTCTATGTGTGATGAGTCCTCACCTAAATTCTAGCCAAAGAGAGTACAAAATAATAATATATTGTCATTCATATAAACACAATGCAAGAAAATCATTACATCACATTTGTCTAGGAAGATCAAAGTAAAAATCAAATGGATTAATAACTAATGATTATATATATATATATATATATGTATATCCATTTTTAGTTCAGATCTGATAGATGCACTAAAAACTGATGTATGGAAGTCGAAAAACGATCTTGATCTCTTGAGCATATGATAAATAAATTTTTTTAGTGTTTAAATATGTTTTTGGCAAATTAAACTTATGCAATAATATTTATAAGAGTTTCACCATAATCATAAATGAGAAAGAAGTCAAACCACAAAGAGGAAGGCCCACTAGATCTAAAATGAAAGTGCAAGAATTTTGGTGAGAAAAATGGATCAGATTGATGAAATGGACGAGAAATGAACAATGAGTGAAAGCAATACAAGTGAAAATCATCCAAAACACTCATATCTCCAATAAAAGATAAGCATATTTTAGATCAAAGATGAGGATACTGTTTTAGGAAGTTTTTGAAGATGAAGTAAGGTTTAAGATCAAGAGAACCAAAATCCAAATCTATATGCAATCAAGATATTACCCCAATAATGATCCTAATTTGATCACTCGTTTGAGAGCTCATACATTTCACTCGAACTTGGCATCTTGCATCTCACAAAAATAATGATAAAAGAAATGAAGATTTGATTACAAATGCCGATTTGTTGTAGCCTTCTTTCCTCCAACTAGCCAATGATAGAGGTATACAATATCTTGTAAAAAACTCTAGTTATTTTGGAACCTTTTTAGGAGTATAGGGCATGGATGGATAGAGGGTGAAAAGACTAAACTACCTATAGAATTTTATCTCAAAAATCCATTAAGATCTTTGGGTATCAAGCTTTAAATTTGGGGCAATTTGGATCATTCATCTCTTTTTCTCTCCTCATCAACATCATTGAATCTGCCTCAAATCCACGTCATCATATCTCCACATGCTCCATAAACTCCCACTCTGACATCTCATGTGGCACGATTGAGGTAATTCACTGCTACAGCCTTAAAAACATCAGAAATAGAATACTCTTTTTTTAATCAGCGATAGTGAACAGGGTGGTGCCATGTGTTTGCAATGATCAAATCGTACATAGAGAGAGAGGGAATTATTAGAGAAAACATTATGTAGTAGATTTTTTAAACAGATATTTTTTTATGCAGCAATTTTTCAAAAATAATTTTTTTAAATAGAAAAACTATTTTATCCATTTTAAAAAAATTAATTTCTTGATGATTTGGACTTAAAAAAACATTCTTAGAAAATACTAAAAAAATCCAAGAAAAGTAGAAATTCCTTCTAAAAATAAATCTAGTTATTTTACATCATGATAACATGTATTTATAAATATTTCTATATAAATAAATAAATTTTAAATAAAATAGAAATAAGAAATTTATATTGTGACTTGAAAAATAATTTTCTTGATAATTTCAGTGTAAAAAAATCCTTTATAATTCTAAGAAATCTAGAAAAATCAGCACATCTTTGTAGATAGATAATGATTTTAAACTATGATAAAGTGCATTTGTGATCATGTCATGTAAATAAATACTTAGACTGCATGATATTAATGTGTGAATTTGTATGTTTCTAGTATGATCATTTACATGATATATACAGACTGTGATTGACTCTCCATGCTAGAGACAAGATGTATAGAGTGGTCTTGAGCTCGCTAAAAAAAAAAAGCTTTCTAACATGATACACTTGGATTGAAGTTGTAATTTTTTCCCCTCCAACTAATTAGATTGTTGGTGTCATGGTGGTAGGTCATTCTATTAACATTCACAATGCCTCTAGCAATACAAAAATGATGCGCATTCTCACATGTAGCCGGAAGGAGGTTAACACCAACTTTGATATGGGCATTATATCGCATGCCTTTACCACATAGAAGTGAGGCAAATGTATACTTCAAGGAGTGGTAAACTTAGTGGAGTTCAACTATTGATGGAGCAAGGCCTCTCACATATGCATGCATGTGATGAAATGTTGGAGAAATTAGGGATAAATCATGCATGAATTTAGTAAAGATTGTCAAGGGCTTCCTCTGCATCAGCCCAAGTAGTGCATGTTGGAACTTGAGTTTGCATCTTTGATTAATTAGCATAATCAGATATCTAAAACATAAATAAACTCATACCTGAATTCATTGGGTGATTCTTCATCTTTGTGGATTTCTAATGTGAAGAATAGTCTTCTTGAATATCCTCAAGATAACCACTTGATCTCTGGAAGAAATGAGAATCTATCTAGAGGGTTATAAGCTTTGGGTTACTCAAGTGGACTGTGGCCTCCTATTTACAGAGAGTAAGGAGAGCTTAAGCCTCTAAATCAATAATTAATCAGCCCATTATTGACTATTAATTGATTTAATAGCCTCTACACATAAATAACCTCCACACACATAATTGAATATCTTAATCCTCTCATTTAACATAATTGAATCACTTAATGGAATTAAATGATAGCTAATCCACAATAATACATAACTATGTTCATTTAATAGAGATTAAACCTAAAAATGCATACTTAGAGTTGTTTTTCTTATTCAAACATGATGTGGTGACATACAAGAAATGCTGCTTGAAAGCGTAAAACATTGACATTTTATTGATTATAAAGTTTTGACTATGGTTAGATGAAGAATTGGCAATGGAGTCCATAGCAATGATGCCCAAGTGCAATTTGTTGTTAGACAAGCTCTTCCCACAAGGCAAGCACTTTCTTTAGATATTTGAATATCCCCTATTAATTATTTTCTATTAAATCTCTTATCAGTCTCTTTCCTCTTCTTAAACAGCGAATAGACCATGCATGGAGCAAAGACATATGCAGCTAGTTGTGAAGAAGAGGAGCTCTGCCGATTTAATCGACGGCGCGAGTGAATTTGGCTCTCCTTTTTTTCCTCCCACAGATCAGTTTGCGAGAATATTCTGACGATGTATTTTTAGGGGTATTTTGCCCAATTTTTTACAGGGTTATTTTTGTCAAAGTTTTATTTACAAGGGAGTTTTTGCCAAATGTTTTTTCTTTGGGGTATAAATAATGTGCAAGTAATCAAATAATTTATTATTCTTCTATTTTATATATTTTGGACGAATTTTGATTAGACAAGACAACATACGTATTGCAATAGAATAATTAAATATCTCTTAAATAATTTTAAAAAACCTACATTCTGGTTGGCAATCTCTCATCGACGCTTGACTGATGAGCAGATCAATCACATTGATTAGATCATCGATCCTATGCCAGATTCGCATCACCAGATCAATCATCCAATCTGATCGGTGACGAAGGGGATCAATCACTAGATGAATCGGGATTCTCGTCGAGGTGATCGATTCTGACGGAGGATCCTGATGATAATGATCGGATAAAAGTTCGTTAGTTGATAATCTGTGTGGCGTTTGTACTTATGAACTCAGGAAAAAGATCATGAACTCTAAATTTCTTCTGTTTGAGACCAAAGAACACGAGAATATCTAGGTTGCTTGGGTTTATATTGTTATCCCCCGCATGCGGAGACAAAATTTTCCAGTTATGGGGAAGCCAATCTTCACTAAAATAACCCTAACATTCGCAAAAACCCAACAACTATCGTAGAAGATAATCAAGAAAAACTACTAATGTTCGTCTTTTGCAACAACAGATTTAGCGCTTTCTCCGTTCACGCTCGCTTTGCCGTTGGGGGTACAGCCAGAAATCACGGTGTCTTTGAGAGTGCGCTTCTTGGAGGAGCCCTTGCAGAGCGCAGCCGGGTACTTGGCGGCGTTGAGCTCAAGTTTTCGGAGGACGGCGGCGCCGAGATCGACGCCGCAGACGTCGGCTAGGCGGATGAGATAGAGAAGAACGTCGGAGATCTCTTCTCCGAGGTGTTTTTTCTCCGCATCTTCCCAGCCCGGTAGCCCCCTCGCCACTTCTCCTTTCCACTGGAATATTTCCGACAGTTCTCCAACCTCGCCCACCTGAAGAAGTAATCGAAGAATAACGTGAAAAAAGTGAGATGAGAGAGAGAGCTAAAAGTTTTCTCTGGGGAATCTGCGATTTTTCGGGAATGCCTGCGAATCTAGATACAAGAAAGCTGAACACCCGTGAATTAGCAGATGTATATTTTACAGTTCCGATGTCTAGGAGAGAGAGAGTACTTTTTCCTGGAAATTCGTGATTTTGGGGTTTGGCGCGAATCTAAGGACGCGACAGTTCAATTCCCAAGAACGCTTTCAATCTTTGGCAGAGTCCAGCGTCAAAATCAAGACAGGGAGAGAGAGAGATGCGATGAGTTTTTTGAGGAAGTGGAGTCCAACCTCAAAAGCTGAGAGAGAGAGAGAGAGAAAGAGAGAGAAGAGGGTTTCTTCCCCTTTAAATTAATACCAATGCGAGGCGGAGTCTATCGTCAACAGAGAGAGAAAGCGAAGACTTTTAATGGCAAATGGTTTTATCCCACTAATTAAGGAGAATCCACCGTCAAGAGAGAGAGAGAGAAGACCTTTAATGGAAAATAATAATTCCTTTCAATAATCCCAAAGCGAGGCGGTGTCCACAGACCCCCACCGAGAGAGAGAGAGAGAGAGAGATAAGAGGCTGCTGTAAAGCATCCATTAAAAACACGTAAGATTTATTTTGAATGCTCGTCATTCTCCTCCGGGTTACCCAACGGAAAAACCAGATTTTTCAGCCCACGGAATCTCGTCGATACAAACAAGAAACAATCAGAGAGAAAGGATTTTCTGTTCTGCTGATCGGGGAGGTGAGTTGCCAAGTTATTGGAACCTCTTAGGCCTCCGAAACCAGCAGATGAACCAGACGAAAGAGTTGACTCCAGAAAATCTGCGAATCCCGTTCAGACCCACGAATCTAATTACAAGCTATACCAGACACACGAGAGATAGAGAGGGCTAGAGAGATACGGAGAGAAGGATTCCTTGTTTCTGTCATACCATGGCTAGGAGAAGATTCCGTGGGCTGTGGAACTGGTCCCAGTCTCTCTCCTTGGCAAAGTTCGCCATTCTCTTCCGAAGCTCTTCGAGGGTAA
>CM044109.1:8079782-8371717 GCA_024174645.1 Lemna minuta
GGAGACATGATAGAGTCAAGTTTTCTATTTGGGTGGCGGAAAGAATTTGAAAATTAGTGAAAATTTTAATACAAGTGGTTGACTTTATCATGCTTTGATGTTATAAGATTTTATGCATTCACCTCTTTAAGGAAAAATATGAAATGTGTTGATGTGATTATAGATTCATGGTTAATGGTACAAGATGCAACTCTAACTGGCTAATCTACTACACAAGAATGTTCCCTTGAACATATCCATTAAAGCATGTTTGAATGCTTTTTAGAGCATACAATCTATCAGTGAGAAATAGTTATATGGGCTAGACCTAAAAAATTGGATGCATCTAGCATTTGAAAAGTATTGTGAGTTTAGATTTAGGGTCCAAAAGCATACTTTGGGCATTGTGTATGACATGGTATGGAGACATGCCATAAAAAATTCCTTTGATAGGACATTTTCTCTCTCTTCTTTCCATCTTTATCTCTCTCTCTCTCTCTCTCTCTCTATGAAGACATTGATTCCAAGAATCAATTTCTTCAAGAGAACCAATATACTCAATATCTTCAACAAGGAATTATTTTAAATATTATGTGGAAAATCAACGAAGAAAATCATCCTATCAATGTTAAGCATTCTCCAAGACCTTAAATCATGCCCCCTCTAGATTATTCATTTTCAATATCTACTCAGGAGGAAAACATGAGGTTAAGTCCCACCCATGAAGATATTACTCACATTAGAACAAATTTGATTTGAAATGAAGTAATCTTTATCAATCAAATTTACACAAAGAGACGTAAAATTCGATTTCAAATTCAAAGAGATTGACAAGAAAAGAGTGGGTAAAGGTAGAGTTAACTTCAAATTCACGAAGAGATCGGGATAGTTTAATTCCATTTCATCTTCCAAAATTGCTCAATGTTAATCAAAGTATTCAGAGAGCTAATTCTATTCATCAAACAAAAGAAATCAAAATTGAAGGGATGTTGATGGTTCAAGGAAATGCTAAGGGGTCAAAGGTCAACACCAATCGCTACAGATAGAGTCCAAAAACACAAAAGCCATGTTGATCAATATTCAAAACAAGTCAGTAAAACTAAGGACCTGAATTCTCCATCAAGAAAATGGGTAAAGTATTTCTCTCTGTAAACTGTTCTAGGATAGGTGAAACTGATCACAGAACTCAAGGGGATGAAGGGTACCATTGCTGGACTTGAATAGTGAAAGCCCTAAACGAAAGTAAAATGCTTTGTTTTAGGTGTCTGCTAATGAGTGGAGACAACATGGGAATTAAAATTACACAATATAGGTCAGAAAAATTGGGCAAGCAGCTAATTTACTCCCTTGTCAGGCTGAAATTTCAGACCAGAAAATTTCATGTATCCTTCTCAGATCATTTGCCATTTTAAATCAAATCCAAGAATAATCCCCTTGCTCCTATTGATTTGATGATATAACTAGTTTCATTCACTTTTCTTTGAACTCGCTCAAGAGAAATTCGATGATGATTCCAAAAGAATGAAACAATAGACAAAAAGAAAATTAGACACCAGAATCGTGTTTCAGCTGAATGAAATACTCGTATGTATCAACATTTGATCTGAAATCGAGACAAACAATTGCGTTAGCTGCCCAATTTAGTTGGTCTTCTCATATGGGCCCCATAACAGCAAGGGGGAATAAATTAATATTTCAAAAAGAAAATTCAAAAAGGAAATCGCCCATTCAGTATAGCAACAACAGTCACATGAAAATCATACTAAAAATAGAATCAGTGAGGTGAGGTGACAGAGGGCTCTTGGTCTCTTCAGAGTAAAATAGTCAAACTTCTCAATATGAACATACTGAAGGTAATCTGAAAAGTAAAATTCTGACATATTCATTGGCAAACTGTTGCTACATGCAAAGAACTCATTTCTCTATTACAAACAATCAAGATTCCCGGATAAAACAAAATGGGAAAAAGGGCTCTACGCATCTCCTCTTGCGATGGTCTTCCTAAATTCCTTTTCGGGTATTGACCCATAAAAGCAGAGCCGAAGATTTCCTTTGACTAACCTTCCATGGAGATGGCTCCTGTACAGCTCCCAGAATTCATCTCTAGAAAACCAAAAAGTGGAATGAACAGAAATTTCTTAACTGGATAGGGAGAACATTAGGTTTAGGTTTTATACCTTACTTGAGGGAGGCTGAGAAGGTTGAAGCCCTTTGCATCCCTATGCATGTCAAGAACAACGAGTGACAGCCGTGAGATCCCCAGTGATTCCATATCCATCAATTTCTTAATCCTGTGGAAACAGAGTTGAGGGGAAATGTTCTCTAACTGCCTTGAGCGTCATCCTTCTTAATTGAAAATGAGAGAGAAATGAAAGATGATGAACAGGAGAGACAAGTTTACCTGCTAGGCGTGCCGCTGGCAATATTCACCCGGTTCCTAAGGAGAGACACCTGATCTTCAACTTTCATATGCTTGGCAAACAATTTTACTGGCCGACATTCATTTGTCAGCAGCCGCAAGCCTCTGTCAAACACATCAACTAAACATAAGACACCTCAAAATATTATTGATGCTGCTCATCAAATAAACTTCAATAAATTAAACTTCAACATATAACCGAAACTTAAAATTGGCACATCAAATATATTAAACTGCTCATTGACCAACAAAATCGCATAAAAGAGAGTTCCAAATATCATGGACCGTAAGGAGAACAAGCTTGAGGCCTGGCCACCTTGGATCTTCGAGAGTTCTTTATGGAGTAGCTTCATGAAGTTCTTACTCAAAGTTGGGTCATTTTATGCCTTATTTGACAACATCTCTGGAGACTCCAGAATGCAAATCTTATGGAAAAGCATGCACCCTGATGTGGATGAACACCCAACTACCTTCAGAAACACAATATACCCAAGAGCATGATGAGCATCACACAGCAAAGTGAGACCCACAACTCAGCATTTTTCATCTTTCCCTGTGTCAGAACATGCCTTCTCTGGGCTGCTTTAGCAAAATTGTCACATGCTTCTCTATAATCTGTCCTCAAAGAGATGGAGACCAAGTTTGATGATATAATGCTTCTACTGCAAAGAATTCAAGAATGCTTTTCATGCTCATTCTGAAGAAGCCCTCTAATGTCTTACCAGATGTTTCCTTAACTGCCCTCTAATGTCTTACCCTCGTATAAATGAGCTAGAGCCTTTAATATATCCAAGGGCCACAGAAGGAGATGTAAAGAATACAAATGGGAACCTAGGAGGCCAGCAGAAGGAGAATGGAGTTTCTCAAGATCTCCAACTGTTCCCCCAAATCACCCTTGCAACCAGTCATTCTCTCTTGATTTCCAGACGAAGATTCAGCATCCAGGGGCCAGGGTAATGTCCCTCATTTAAACCGCCCACAAATATATATATAGAGAGAGAGCGGGAGAGAGAGAGAGAGAATGACAGAGAGAGGTAGAGTGAGCGAGGGAATAAAGGGATCAATAGATATATTGGACCTCATATATATATATATATATACTAAGAGAGAGAGAGAGAGAGAGAGAGAGAGATCTGAGTTAATACTTGTCGCGAGAAATAAAAATTGTCTAACAGAACCGGATTCCAACAAAACTTCAGGTTGCATTAATACTGCAAGTTCACAAGCATGAATTTCTTTTCTTTTTTTAAATGGCAGAAAAGGAAAAACTTGCTACCTGAGCAATTCCAATGACCTTATGGCGGATGTGCTGATAATAAGAATAGCAGGGCATCCGGCATCTATGTCTCCTTCTAGAAGCTTCCCATCACACAAAACCCGTTTCCATGATGACCCAAAAATATCTTTCACATGTTTGCAGAAGGATTCAATATCCTGGTCAACGCCTTCAGGGAGCTCGGCAAAGCATGTTTCTGTGGATGGAGACTTAATTCTTAAAACAAACCTCACATGAATTTGAAGAAATTGAACGTTTTACTGAGTGGATATGAAGAAAATACAATTTACAGTAACTTAGTAAAAAATTGATTGTTATCTGGCTAAAAAATTGGCTCAATTCGAAAATTAGTAACTTAGTAAAAAAGTTTGAGCTTTTTACGGCCCTGAGTAAATTTCTATATAGCAGAAAAATTAATGAAAGACAGAATGAAATTGAAAAGCAGAAAGGATTTTTACCTTTTACGGGTTCTAGTTCGAGAGACGATATCTTAAATTTATTTGAATACTCGAACTGCTTGCAGAAGAAATGAAGCTGCTGATCAACAGAAACAGTCGAAAGAAGAAAAGAGGTGGGAGCAGAAAGACTGTTACTTTCAGAAACTCCCTCCTTCTCGCTCTCTCTCTCCTCCCCGGCATTTTTCTCTCTCTTACGCTTCTTCCCCCCTTCGCTTTTCCTCTTCTTCTCGACGGCTCCATCTTGTTTATTGATCTTGTTTATCTCTTTCACGGTCTTCTGCTTTGTTTCATCTTCCTGCACTCTATCTTTCACAAACTCCGCGTTTTTCTTCCCCTTCAGGCTATTAGACCTCTTCTTCCCTTTACCCTGATCGGGCCCATGTCTCTTTTCAGAGACTTCGTGACGCCGCCGCTTCCGTTCATGAGGTTCTTCTCTACTCTTCGCCATTTTCCCCCTTTGCAACTTCAAGTTTCAACCTTCCTTTTGATGGTCATTCTTTGACGTATATACCCCCCTCGTTATCTGACAAGTACTTCTATTCGCTTGAAATTGGGCTGATCTTCAAATATTTATTCAAACTTTCTGTTAAATCACAAAAATATATCCTCCCAGCTTGTGGAGATATCTATTTACTTACATTCACGGTGATCCTTTGACTTATATATCCGATGATTTCATGCAATTGTGTTTCTTGAATTTTTGATAAGACTGAAATTAATGGCGGAGAATGCAAACTGAAGTAGAGCAAGAAAGTTGATCATTTTTGAGTTTGGTGTTGATCATTTTAAAAAAGTATTTTATCTTAAGAAGATCGACTTCAAATTCCTTGCATAAGTTTATGATGACTAAATATTTTCTCTAATAAATTTGTCTTATGGGCTTGTGATAATATCAAATAACTCCAAATTATTTCCTAATTTATTTTGAATCATGATTGGGTGAAATTAAGTCTTCAATCAAGTGGACAAAACTTGAAATAAATTTTATGCAATGTCTAATTTATAATGAATGTTTAAGACATGTTTAAAGATCAGTGATTTTTGTATTATGATCTCATTATGATTTACCTAGTCATTGCATACGCTCTCTGACTTCATTATTAAGATTACTCAATAAGAACAATTAATAAATTTTATATATTTCAAGTTTTTAAAGTTTTTTTTATATATTTTAAGTATTTTTTTTAATACAAAAGAATACAGGGGTCCAACAAAGGAAAAAATATGTTACAAGCCCTATCAAGTAGTATGTTGTGTCAGATGTATAGTTTTTAGGCGGGAGCCATGAGAACCCAAGGTTGTTTATGGAAGCATTTAATGGGTCTTTTTTTTCCAACAACAGGCGTTTCTATGTCTACAACTGTAGAGGCTTATAGTACCATTTGTTTTAGAGATCCACTTGGTATGAGACAAAGTTTAGTGTTGGTGACATGGCACATCCAAGATCTTTGGATGGGGTAGAATGAAATGGAGCCACTTGATCAATGTTGTGATGTCTTTATGAATTGGAGGGTACACAACATTGGCTGCAACTTTGGATTTATCATGAATCATTTCCACTGTTGGATCAAATCTATTGCACCCTCATTTAATCTACATCATTAGATTTCACTCACAAGAG
The DNA here is from genome assembly GCA_024174645.1 of Lemna minuta. Lineage (NCBI taxonomy): Eukaryota > Viridiplantae > Streptophyta > Magnoliopsida > Alismatales > Araceae > Lemna > Lemna minuta. The sequence goes on from CM044109.1 coordinate 8,085,536, forward strand.
GTAAGTACGCAGCTGATTTCTATTGGTACACTCCATATTCTGTCAGAGCACATTTGAGCCATTCAATTAGAACTGTTATGACATAGTTCAATGGAAACCATTCAATGGCATGATTGCCCATCTAAATGTCAATATCATATGCTGATATTGTGGCGGATATTAGATGCTAATGTCCTCATCATGACCACAAATATTGGAACCTCTACAACATCTAATATCCACCATGAATATCAAGTAAGGGTTACAGTATTGACATCATCTAATATCCACTCAATATTAGCATCTGCTTGTGTCCAAGGCATTTGGATATTGATATTTGGTATCATAGGCAGATATTAGAGTGGATGTTAGATATTCCCCTAGTTATGATGTAGATAAATATACATGCATACATACACACACACACACACACACACACACACACACACACACACACACACACACACACACACACACACACACACACACTATATATATATATATATATATATATATATATATATATATGAATTAAATTTCATTTTAAAATTTAAACACACACCCCCCCCTCACACACACACATTGATAAGATTTTGATATCCAATGTCAAGTACCATCCTTAATATACCCAAAATCGAATATTGGACATCCCATTATCATATATTAGAGGGGCAATCACTAGGTCTGATGTGGCCTCTCATTTTGGCATTCAACATGGCCTAGTTAGACCTCTCATCCACCAATAGATGCATTAGATTGGTGTGTAACAATCACATTGCATACTAGCAAACTGATTTCATGCATTCATAGAATGTGCAAGGCCACAAGTGAAAAAATTCCAAACTTACTTAATTAATGATTAATTGAAGTATATGAATGAATATGAATTGAAATCAAGGAAGAATTAGGGTTTAGTTTGAATGTTCTTAAAATTAATAAAATTGGACAAAAATATATAGGTTTTAATGAAAAATATGTGTTTAGATAGTAGATAGAAAGATCTTTTAGGTGGATGACAATTGTCCCAATCAAAGTTGAACCTAGTGAGACATCAAAGAGAGGAGAAGAGCAAATATCACATTCTAAGAGAGATAGAAAGAGAGAAAATAAAGCTTAATGGCAATAGTGAGAGAAAAAATCCCAACTAAAAAGGAAACAACAAAAGAAAATAATACAATCAATTGTTAGATCAATGGCTTTTCAATATGAGATTTCTAAGTAAAAATTCAAAGTAAAAATAGACAGTTCTTATTTTTTCATAGAAACTTGATTGTAAATGCTAATGAATACAAAAATATTGTAGAACAAGTTTTTGATCAAGAAGTTGATAGAGATTTCTCTAAGAATACATTTTCATGAGGAGAGAGAGGATTTATTGGCTAATTTAAGCACAATGTTTAGATCGATGCATCCTCTGGATCATGATGTCTAAGATGATGTCACATCGTCTTTGAGCCATCAAAGATTTATTATTTAACCATGGTAACTAGATACTGGATGAAAGGCTAAGATTTCATCATATGGCTAGGATTTCATTATGTTGTGGGATACACGCAATCATGGGTCAGAATAAAGTCCAAAGTCACTTACTGATGATTAAGTATAATGAATGAAAAAAGTGTCAAGACCCACAAAGAATTATGTTTGATAAAATCAGAATTTAGGAAAATTGCAATAGAAGAAAGAAAAACCAACACTGACCAAAATCGAAGTCGATTTGATTGCAAAATCAAAGAAAGAAGGAGGAGAGAGAAAATAACATACGGAAAGAGAGAGAGAGAATATGGTGAAAATCAACCAAATTCTATTAATCTATTCTTTTAAATTGAAAGTAAAGGCTAATTAACACCATATTAGGTAAAAGATGACTAAAATAACCCAAAACTATCTAGAAATTGATCTAGAAAAATGTCGAATGAGATGCATTTTATTATGATGTTTGACAATGGAAATTTGACATTCAAGTGGAAAATTCTACTAAACTTATGATCAATATCTTGAAAATTTGAGATCAATGGATGCAAAAATGAGATAACAACACAAAGACAACCAAAATTTAAGGAGTAGGGTTTCCAAAGCCTTCATCGATCTATTGATAAATATTTTTTCTGCTAGGAGAGAGATTGTTTAAATAGGCTAAAATTGGGTGTCACCATCAGGTTAAGGAGACACAGTTTCAACTCTCGAGATTTTCCCACATGTCCACTTAATTTTTGAATCCTTACCATGAAGTTTTGACTATTGGATCAATGATGAATCCTCCAAATGATGTGACATCTACTTCTTAGAAGTTCATTGAGTACATTTATCCTAGCCACTGTAAATATTTTTATTAGAAACTTGGATTCATGGAAAATAAGATGAATCAAAACACAATGAGATTGCACAGTGTATCTCTCCCTTTAAGTGATAGTGGAGGGGTTATATGAAATCGAATCATTCACCCATCCAACATCTCTCATGTAGATAAGTATCATGAAGTGAATTAAAGTAAAGAGATAAATTGAAAATTTATATCAAACATATTCCTCTATAGGTGATTCCAAGGACTATAATTCATGATGGAAAAGGGTTGAGGCATTTATAAAATGCAATTTATACATGTAATTATGTGATTATTAATGCAAATTTAGGCATAAAACATTCCATTCTTATGCATGGTATCATACTTTGAGTGCATATCTATCATTTCATACATTTTTAACTTATAATCTCAAAATGCATCATTTAAGGATAATTATGGATAATTAAGAATATATTTTAGAGTAGATTATGCCATCTAAATTTGAGATTAGAATTAGGTTTTAATGTTAAATAGTAAGAGAAAATACTTTTTATACACTCATTTATTTTTCTAAGTTTTAATTCATTAGAGAAATGAGTGTATTTTTGAAAGAAAAATTTATTCTCTTGTTATTATTAAATTTGACTTTTTAAAATGAAAGATTATTTAATTTCTGATCCAACAAAACAAATTTGGATGAATTTTGGAGTTGTATTTTGAAAGTTATGAATTTTCTAATTTTAATGAATTTTTTAAAGAATTGTTTCAAAAATTTTTCTAAATTTATATGAATTTCTTTTTTATTGAAAAACATAAAAAATGGTTTTTTATGCGCGTCGATGTGGCAGCTGATGTGTCTCCAGGTTGCGACAAGCGCATGCGCTAGGTGATGCATGCGTGTGTAACGGAGCATATGTGCGGGCACGCGTGTGTGCGCATGTGTGATTAGTGGGATAGACATCCTTTTTAGGATAAAACTCAACACTCACTCATTATATACACTAAACAATCACTCATTATATACACAATTTTTGCCTCATATTTTGTCGTATGAGACTATCTTTTATTTTATTTTATCGCAAGTAACGTGGCACATTCTAGAGCATTTAATTCGCGTATTAAATCGAAATCGTCAATATTCACTTAAGTCGGGGAGGGGGGGGTACACGGTGCATTCTGATTGGACGACGATTCATATTTTAAAACATTTTAATCTCAGTCGTTCATCTAAAGAGTTATGACATCTGAGATTAAATGCACCCGATGGACTTTTGTGGTTGTGTGGCAACATCTCAAGCGTTCGATGAAGATCGAACAGCATGCGTTACACAATGATCCAACTTCACGTGAACATGTGGCTTCATCTGGATGCTCCATTTTGGATTGGACAAACGTGACTTAAAGACGATGATTCATATCATGGCGTTTCATCTCAGCCGTTAATCAAAGATGAAATACCAAATCCAAAAGCTACACCCAAATTTGCCCATTTATACGCATGTTCTTCGACGAAAGATGTATTCTTGGATGTTTCGAGTAAATTAAACTATTTAAACAACTCAGCCCTTGAATATCTTGATTTCTTCCTCTTCTAGACTCATTTATGCATCCAGGGAGTGTTTGACATCTAGATTTCTTCAAAAGAATAGGGAGAAATCGCCTCTTGAGTTCTGATTTTTTTTTTTGAAATCGCGGAATGAAAAGCCCTTGATCCAAGGATCAATTGGATCAATTCAAGTGCTTCGGGCTCGATTATGCGTTTTCATCCTCTATCATTATCTTTGAATTTTAAATCGTAGATTAGGTCAATTTTAGAAATTATTTCAGTTTTCTCTCTCTTCGTGTTTGAATTTTTTACCTAATTTTTGCACGTTGATTTCTCCGCGAATCTTGATCCCAATCTAGTGATTTTTGATTCCGTGGATTCATCTTTGAGTTATCTTTCTAAATTTATCAAAATTCATAATTTCTCAGCTCAATTCATTGTCTAATTTGATCAAATTTTGAAGAACATCTTGAAAATGCCTTAATTATCTGTAGATTCGACTCTTATTCACCACTAAACTATCTAATTCGTGATTATTTGTCAAAATTGTTGAGTTTGGAACTTGTTTTTGACATGTCTATGCATGTATTCAACGACCAGGTGGATTCGTCTCATTAGAATTCCTCCGATAATATTTGTGTAGATAAGTAGTATGAAATGAATAAACAAAAGAGATAAGTTGAAAATTTCTATGAAACATATTCCTCAAAAAGGTAATGCCAAGGACTAGATTTCATGATGGAAAAGGGTCGAGGCATTCCTCTAATGATCTTCATGGGATGCTTTGGCATCGCAAAAGACTTCACTATTTCTCTACCTTTCATAAAGTAAGGTTTAGAAAATAATCCTCCACACGCTCAAGTCTATCTTGTCCCTTGTGCTGAGGTACTTGATTCTCTTCATGTTCTTTATCATAATTATTTTTCATCATTTCTCTTAGAGTTTGTTTCATGATGCCATTCTATGCTCTTTTCATCTTAATCATTAGTTTCTAGTGTAGTAGGCATTTTTTTCAACGTTTCATGACTTTGTTTCAATTTTTCCATCCTTGCTATAGTCTGATCTCTTTCATCAAATAATGCCTATTTCATATTGTACATTCTCATTTACAATTTCTAGGGCATGTATGGAGTTTTTTTTGAGGGGGGGGGGGGGGTAAAGTATGAATCCTCATATAATACTTGATATGTGTGAATCATGGAGACTTGTAAAAAGAATATTGATTTTAGTTTAGATTTCTTCATTAGGGTTTTCTTATTTGAGATTAGTGAAGCAGTCACTCATAAGGGTATTCTTAGATTCCTCACACAAGTGATATTTCCTTCTTTTTGTCCCGAATGGTATGTAATTCCCTATCACTACCAATGTTTGCTCCGAATGTTTTGAGGAACTTGAGATGATCCCTTGTATATCCCTACTTATAGGACAATGAAATCTGATTGAATATGTCTTCCATCCACAAAAATACTTTCATTATCAATTTTTCCACTTGGAACCCTCCTAGTCACGTATACAAAGTGTAAGACATGTAGTAGGCATAATCTTCCCTATTGAATGCTTCTTTGTTGCTGATGAGACGAATCTGCCCAATTGTTGAAAACACGCACACTCGTGTCAAAAATAATTCCAAACTCACCAATTTTGAGAAATAATCATGAAATAATTATTTATTATAGTGGTGAATAGGGGTCGAATACACGGAGAATCAATATATTTTCAAGGTATTTCTTCAAATTCGATCAGATCATTCAATGAATTGAGGTAAGAAATTAGGAAATTTAATAAATTTAGAAATGTAACTCAATAACGAATTCATGGAATCAAAAATCACTCGATTTGGGTCAAGATTTGCGGAGAAATCAAAGAGCAAAAATTAGGTAAAAAATCCGAATGCGAAGAGAGAGAAAATCAATATTAAATTTAAATTTAACCTAATCTACGATTCAGAATGAAATCTGATATTACATGAAGAGAGATCAGAGGAAAACATGAATTCTAACATGAGATGGCGCTCGAAACTATCCAATTGATCGCTAGATCAAAGGCTTTTCATTCCACGATTTCGAAGACGATCGTCAACATTGAAGAAGCGATTTCTCCCTCTTCTCTCCGTGAAATCTCACTTTCAACCACTCCTTGGACACATAAATTGATCTAGAAGAGAAGGAAAGCAAAATATTCAAGGATTGAGATGTCTAAACAGTTCGATTACTCGAAACATCCCTAAATACTTTACATTGTCAAAGAACATGTGTATTTATAGGCCAAATTGGGTGTGGCTGTAGGATTTGGCTCTTCATCTTCAATCAATGACTCAGATGAAACACTGAGATGTGAATTTTTGCCATAAACTCGCGTTCGTTCAATCGAAGATGAAGCACTCAAATTTTCCCACGTCGAGCGTGAAGAAGAAGCGTTACGTGATCGCATCCGTCTGATCAAGAATCAATGACTGAGATGTCGCCACAAGTCCACTGAAGTCCATCGGACACATTTAATCTTAGTCGTTATAACTCTTCAGATGAACGACTAAGATTAAATCATTTTAAAACAAATTTTCATCCAATCAGAGTACGCCGCATACCCCCTCACTTAAGTGAACATCGACGATCGCGATTTGATCCACGCAATCGCATTCTCCACATTTTGCAACGTCCCGTGCATATAAAAAACAAACAAAATAATCCTACATGACAAGAATAAGAGTAAATTGATGGGTATATAATGTGTGAGTGATTAGTGAGTTAGCGAAATCCTGAAAGGGTGCTTAATCTCACTAATCACACATGCGCACACATAGGCACACACTATGCATACGCGCACACATGCACACACATGCGTATGCGTGTGCCACATGGCGTGTACATATGCCTCCACGCGACGACGTGTTTTGGCCCCTGCCATGTTAGCACGATATTTAATTTGATTTTTATTCTTTTGAGTTCAAGATAAATCCAAATAAATTCAAATAAATTTGTTAAAAATCATAAAAATCCCTAAAAATTAGAAAATTCATATCTTTAGAAAATATCTCCAAATTTATCTAAATTTATCTTGTTTGATTGGAAATTAAATAATCTATCATTTTAAAAAGTTAAATTTAAGAAATAACAAGGGAATAAATTTTTATTTAAAATATATACTCATTTATTTTAGAAAAATAAAGTTAGAAAAATAAATGAGTGTATAAAAAGTATTTTCTCTTATTATTTCACATTTAATACTTAATTATAATCTCAAATATAAATAGGAATAATCAAATATTTAATTATTTCTCTTAATTATCCATGATTATCCCTAAAATAGTGCATTTTGATATTATAACTTAAATTGTCATAGAATAATAGATATACATTCAAAACATGATAACATGCATAAGAATAGAATATTTTATGCCTTAATTGATGGATATTATGTGGCCTATAAGCCAATCACACTTTCATCAATCTTGTTTATGTTCGTTGAAATGAAATTTATTCATTGTCATTCTTGTGTGATGTTTGCAATGAAGTCCATGAGCATGTGCAATGACTTAGTGAATTATGATGAGATCATAATATAGTGATCGCTAGTCTTTAAACATATGTTCTAAACATTCCTATTCGTGGGATATTCGAGAAGGACATCGAATTATCTGGAAAGAATAACACTATCTGATCCATCTCATATGATGAGTATGGCCGATCCTATATGAAGCAGGACGCGGTGGTAAAAACCCTCGTGCCTGATCAATGAGTCGGAGGATGGCTAAGGATAGCCGGTCAATCCTACCCTAAGGATGGGCGAGTCCTGGACCCTAAGTAAGATCTCTAACCTAACCCTAAGTGCAGGCAGGCGTGCCGATCAACGAAGTCGACTCCGGGTGACCCGGGGAAACTCGTGATGATGGATAGGGTGAGGTCCTCTCGATCCACGTCCGGAGGCGTGGAAGTCGCTCGTCGTGGGATAGCCGAAGCTGCAGCTCACGTTCGGGTGTCGAGCTTGACGTACGCGTCGAAGTCTCAAACCTATAGTCGGGCTACCCTAACTACGACGTCCGACTGCGGTGGAGACGAGTAAAGGAAACGCTCGAAAAAGCAAATTAACTGTGAAAGAGGGTTGAAGCTAACATGCGGGGCGCGAGCCCAGTCGGTCGTGACGGTGGAGGCCTGGCCAGTACGCGGTGCGGCGGACGGTGGGGGAGGAAAATGAAGAGAGGTTGTAGCGACTGCGTGCGAATCCGGCCCTTGTGTGGAAGTGTGTGGCGGCCGGTGGGGAGCGCGGACGATCGGGCGTAGGCGGGTTGGATGGTTTTCCGTAGAGAGCTGGGGTCGCACCCGAAGGTCCAGAGGCGAAGTAGGAGTGGGGGCCACGCAGAGGCGGGCGTCCAGAGAATTACTCGGCGAATAGAGGTCAATAGGATGGTGACCGGAGAGAGTCAACCACTGGGACTGTGACGTGCATCCGCGGACGTCAACGCAGAGCTGGCGCGGCACGGTCCACGGCAATGCGGCGTGGCATCTTGCAGGAGGAATGACAGTGACGTGAGATTACACTTTTTGGACTCCCGTTTGATCACTGACGGAGGCAATTTGGAGGTTTGTGGGGTGGAAGTTTCGGCAGGGGTGCCGAAGGTGGATCGATGGGCGTCGGGGCAAGATGGGCGGGAGGTCGTGGAAAGAGGACGGCGAGCGGGTGTAGTGGGATCCTCCAATAGGAGGGGAAGTCGATAGTGGTAAGACAGAGAGAGAGAGAGACTTGGGAGGTTGACCTTAGTTCGTGAAGAGAGGGCAAGCGAGATAGATGCGGGAGAGCGGAAGGGAAGTGGTGCACGGGAAGTGTACGCAGGGGGAAGACGTCCCAGGAAGATGGGGCACGAAGTGATGTGAGGGGATATTTCAGGGGCAGGCGATGAGTCGTAGGCGCGGGGTAGGAGATGGAGGTACGCCGCTTGGGGAGAGGAGTGAGGCGTCGGGTATAGATCGTGATGCCGTAGGCGACGTCGGGAGAGAGAGAGGGGGGAACGACAATCGCGCGGGTGTGAAATTACGGCATGGGGAGTTGTAGGTAGGGCTGGATACTATGTGATTTCCGTTGGGGAGATGGGACGATAGGGTCAATATGGTAAATAGGGGGTAGCAGGTGGAAGGACGCGAAGGAAGGATCGGGGCAAGGTGGTAAATTCAGGAGGGAAAGGGGGCGTCGACGGGTTTGTTTTTCGGTGGGAACACGTACGGTCGTGCAGAATTTTCGAAGGGGAGAGGCCGGGGAGAGGTCGTGGGGGGTAGGCTGAGTGCGGTCGGACGGAAACGGGGTGGCGTGGGGATTCGTCCAGGCACGGAAATGCTCTGGGCCCTGGAAGTGTTCGGGGTAGAGATGGGAGTGGTACCGTTCACGTGCGGGAGTGAAGGAGGTGAATGGGGTTGGTCGCTGGGGGAACGGGAGGAGGATCACGGGATGTCTTGTGAGAATTTTGCGAGTGGGCGGGGCTGCGGAAAATGTGGATTTGGAGGGTGGCGTCCGCGGGGAGATAGCAGGGGGAGGGGGAGACGAAGGGACAGTGGCCTGGGGGAAGGATGGCTTTGGCTGAGGGGGAAAGGGAGAGATGGCCAGGAACGTAGATGGAGGATGAGGAAGAAGAAGGTCCGTGGAGGAGGAAGGGGAGGTGGAGGTGCGGCGATCTGGCGGCGGCGACGGCGACGGCGGCCTGAGGCGGCGGCAGCGGCGGCGGCGGCTGGAAAGCTGCACGTAGGTAACCAGTGGGCAAGGCAGGGGAAGGCGGCGGCCTCGGCGGCGGGCACGGCGACGGCACGTGGTGGTGCGGCGGCGGCGGCGCGGTTGGTTCCCCCTCCTTGTCCTTCCTTGAGCAGCCACTTGAGATGAAGGATGACCCTTTCTTTCTTCAAATGAGGGCTAGGGTTTGTGGGGGGGTCCCTTCCCCTCTTATAGAGCCCATAATGGGCCGAGAGGGGAAAGGGCCCACTTGAGGCCCACAACGCAAAACCCAAAATACTCATAGAAAACAAAGGTTCACAAAAGAAAGGGCTTCACGAATGGGATCACGAAAAGGGAAGAACCCACCCGGAAGCCTAAAGGGAGAGAATAAATAAACGAGAATCCGCTTAAACACGTGCGGGTCAAAAGTTCATAATAAAGAAATAAAGATAAGCGGATAGATCCGCGCACGCAAAAGGGCTCCTCCGGCGCCGTGGTATCGTGTCTTGGTGGCAACGGGGGTCGTACGCCACCACTATAACCATCAGTGTGGAGACACTAAGGATAAATAGTGGGTGCTCTTTGGAGAAAGAGTTCACTGAATTGATCCGTATGAATCCCTGAATGGTAATATACCTAATTGTCAATCAGGTTGATTCATGTCATGATTGTATATGTGGTCCTTTGACTTGAGACACCAAAGACATCTTGTTGATGGATGATCGTGTTTTGATTATGACTTACGAATCCCTAGTCACGGGATATCTAAAACGTCATATATTGGATACGACATGAAGTCAACGAAGATAATTGTGTGGTCAAGATGGGATCATCCACCCTCGGTATATGAGGAGATCGACTCAAGGAATGAGATGCGGTTAAATCCTTGGCCAAGGTAGCAGAAATATTAGAGAAGTTGTTCTCAATGATTTCTTACTCGCATAAGTACTAAATTGAGTGACGGATTAGGGTTTGACAATTAACCATACCCTAAGTCATTCATGAGTCTCGTGTGGATGAAGGATTATACGTACACGGTAACCAATGACGGCATGGTTCCATGAAAGAGTTTTAATATACTCCATATCTCCTAGAGCACGTGGTGTAGCTTGGCACCCACCGGGCTGGCGACTCAACCTGTCGATTGGGTTAAATCGATCCTTAGTCAATTAATCTATATGTTGATATAGTTAATTGATAAGAAGGACCAATAAGTGTTATTGGGTTGATAGAGTCATTAACTGGCGAGATATATGGACCTAGAGGGTCACACACATAAGGTCAATGGACGTCGGTGGATATAGACATAATAATAAGGGTTTTTGTGAAAAGTTCACATTCCCAAAGTCTATAAATATGGGGAGAACGACCATAATAGAGGTACCCATGCAAGCCTAGTGGAACTTCTCCTCCCTCTTCTCTTCCTCTCGTGGTGACGAGTGTTCAAGAGGAGATCCGATCGTCTAGAGATTGTGTGGATACCGCTTGAGGCCGGATGCTTGAACGGTTGAAGAACTCTTTCAAATGATCCAAGTAAGTATGAATTTTATTCTATACTAGATGATAGGATCACCTAGAATGGATGATGAGATCATCTATTCTTGGTGCTTCCACGATGTTGAATGTTTTGATTCAACACCTTCCACTGCAATCATTATTTTGGACAAAGATTTGGAGAGCTTTTCGAGCCTCAGATCCCAGCATTAATTTGTATTAATAATCATATAATTTCATGTCTAAATTGAATGTTATCGCACCCCCCAACTTGAATGATTGGTAGACTCTTACCAATTTACTATATAATTTCCCTAGAAAGTCCTTTCATCCTTTGATCCTACAACTAAAGAGGTGAAGTGTATAAATGTATCATTACGCTTCCTCATAGTGTGGGCCACAGTGATCTAGATTCTATCACTAGGTTGACTTCTTTAATACATATTATGATAGTGCTCATCGGCTAATGCTCGTGTCTAATTCTTGATTGTGATCGAGGTGAGCATATCTAGGGTTTCATGCTATGAACATATCCTCATACTCTCGTGAGTAGATGCAATTTTTGCCCCCTCAATAGGTACATTAGTCCTTTACTCAAAATGGAGGCTACTTAGTGTATTAGAATTCCCCTCAACTCATCTTCCTCCTATGAAGAGTGTATTTTCCAAATGATTTCCTATCTTTGGTATGCAACGTGATGAGATGACAAAAAGATTCAAAAGACAACTATAACAAAAGGAATGATATTGTTAAAAGCAAAAATGCATGTAAACAAAAATAGATTTTGAAAACAAAGGTGGTACCACTTATGATAATTTATACTCCCAAATGACGTGGATGATGATGGATGATAGGGGTAGATGGAAATGGTAGAGATGGTTGTGGAAGAAGAGAAGATATTCCCCCAACTTATTATCCTTCTTTTCACTTCTTCTTATATCTCTCTTTTTCTTTCTTTTTCTCCTTCCTTTTTCCTTTTTCCTTCTTCTTCTCCTTTTTCCTTCTTCTTCTTCTTCTTCTTCTTCTTCTTCTTCTTCTCTTCAAAAAAGTCTTCAAAGTTTTTGAAAATTTACATGAAATAAGGATGTGTAGGAGTTTATGTTTTTTTGAAGAGAGTATGAAAAAAATGTGAAGTGTAATGTGTAGGGATTCATACATGTGAGGGGAACGTGGAAGAGATGTGATGGATGTGTGAGTCACTTGGGAGTGTGATTATCATATGTGAAGCTAAAATGGGTGTAACTAATTTAACTGGAAAGAAAAAGTGGAACTAAATGCCTAACAGGACAAAGATATGTGCATAAAAAATTATGGCTCATTGCACTCTTTTAAGGGAAATTTCAGAAGCGAGGAATTCTCACACTAAGTAGGTTTGGTTGATATAAGGTAGGGGATAGGAATTTTACTCAAAATCTATCCATTTTAATCGCATAGCACTTTAACCTTCTGATTACTCATTTTTCCTCGATGCTTGTTAGATTCTCAACCCCAAAGAAGTCAATCACTACGAATAATCCCATGGTTTATCTAGATCACTTGGCTTTATTACTAAAAAATGTAATCATATGGTCTATAAGGCCCTCAATTCTACATCTCTAATAGATAGGATATTTAAATGTCAAGAATTCTAAGGTGGGGTAGAGTGATAAAAATTTAGAAAATAGGAGTTTTTAGAAAGTATAATTTTAACATTTTTGAAAAAATGTTAAGTTTTTCTAGGTCCCTGATACCATGAAATCTAAACATGAAAAATATATGATTATTAATGCAAATTCAGGTATAAAACATTCCATTGTAATGCATGTTATCATATTTTTTGAGTGTTTATCTATCATTCTATGAAAAAGTCATTATAATCTCAAAATGCATTAATTTAGGGTTAATTTTGATAAATTAAGAATAATATTTTAAAGATTAGATTATCCTCATCTTTACTTGAGATTATAATTAGTCTTTAATGGTAAATAATAAGAGAAATCACTTTATATACACTCATGTATTTTTCTCTGTCTTAAATTCTAAAGGAAATAAGTGTAGTTTTGAAATAGAAATTTATTCTCTTGTTATTTATTAAAATTGATTTTTTAAAATGATAGAAAATTTAATTTTTGATATAATGAAATAAATTTGAATTAATTTGGAGTTGTATTTTAAAAGATATGAATTTTCTAATTTTCTAGAGATTTTTCTAGAATTTTTTTTGAAATTTTTTAGATTTTTTATGAATTTAATTGGATTTATTTTTAATTAAATTCATTTAGAATCAGTTATTTTATCGCATGCTGATGTGGCACGAGCGAAAAAGCAACACCACGTGGCGACGTATGAGACCGTCATGTGTCACACACGTGTATTTGTGCGCGCGTGTGAGTGGGTGTTTGTGCGCATGTGTGCACGTGTGTGCATGTGTATGTGATTAAGGAGAAAGCACCATGTTAAGGATTTTCACTAACTCCTTAATCGCGTACCCATTATATACACGCATATTCTCTTTAATTTTTGCCTTGCGGGACTTTGTTTTGTTTTAAATGTGCACAGGTGACGTGGCGTTACGATGAGCGTTTGATTCACGCTTTTAAAGAAGATCGTTGATCTTCACTTACGTGGGGGGGGGGGTATGTTGCACAATTTAATCTCAACGTCGATCTGAGAAGTTCTAACGACTGAGATTAAAACTGATGAAAACACATCTGAAGAGTCGAATCAAGATCAAACGACGAGTGTTTCATGCGTTATAGCGTGCGAGATGTGGCGAAATCTCGAAAGTCCATCTCAGATCCAATGGACGCGACTTAACATTTCATCAGAGCCATTGATCGAAGAATTAAATCTCGATCGAATGGTTACGCCCAATTTGCCCTATAAATTGAGATGTTCTTTGACATTGTAAATCATTCTTGGGTTCTTCAAGTAATTGAACTGTCTAGACATTATATCCCTTGAATCTCTTACTTCCATTCACTTCTAGATCAATTTATGTGTCCACTGTGTGTTTGAAAGTGAGATTTCATTGAGAAAATAGGAATAAATCAACTCTTGAACGCTAACGATCATTTTCAAATTTGTGAATGAAAAGCCTTTGATCTGGCAAGGACTTGGATCACTTCGAGCACTATCTTGGGTTAAAAATCGAGTTTTTATTCTAATCTTTCTTACTATAACATTAGATTTCAATTTCGAATCATAGATTTAGTCGATTTCAATTTCAATTTTGATTTTCGCAATTATGTGATTTGGAAATTTCTATCGACTTCACTTGTTGATTTCTCCACGAATCTTGATCCAAATTCTACGATTTTTGATTCCATGGATTCACCATGGAGTCTTCTTTCTAAATCTAATTTCCCTAATTTCTCACTACATTTCGTAATCCAATTTGATTGAATTTCAAGAGATATCTCAAAAATCCCTTGATTCTCCGTAGATTCGACCCTTAGTCACCTCTATACTATTCAATTCATTATTTTTTCTTAAAATTGGTGAGTTTGGTATTAATTTTGACATGAATTTGGGTGTATTCAATGAACACACAAATATGTCTCATCAGTCCTCAGCGCTGATAACATGCATTTATAACCTGAATTTTTACCCTAATTAACTCATATTCATGCTTATTTTATGTGAATATGATGCATGTTATCATACTTTTTAGGAATTTTCTCCATGGGCATGTCATTTCACTAAAGTTGATATTTATGCATAAATTAGAGATAATTTCATGCTTAAGATATGATTAATCTTTTGTTTAGATTAACAGGAGTTAATCTATATTATTACATGATTTGTGACTTTAGTAAATGTTTGGAAGGATGATTTTAGGATGAATTTATGATTTAGAGTGTTTAATTAGAACCTATTTAATGAAATTTTAATTCATCCTTATTTCCTTTTTGAAAACATATTTTAAATGGCATAATATTAAAAAGGAAAGAATTTATGATCCAATGGAGAAAATTTCAATTAAAAAGGATTTGTATATTTTAAATTATGAATTTCTAAAGTTTTATACGAATTTTTCCGATTTTTAATTGATTTTCTTTAGTATTTTTTATTTAAAATCGCGAAAAAGGGGTAAGCTTACCTCGGAGCTGACGTGGCAGCGGGCCCAAGCGGGGCTGACGTGGCGAGCGAGCCCACGTGGCGCGCGGGTCCACCGCGCCGTTACGACGTGGCGCTGAGGCCACGTGGCAGGGTGCGTGTGGCCCGCGCGCAGGAGGCGCGCCAAGTGGCAGGGAGGCCACGATGGCGCCCGTGTGGGGCGCCACGTGTGCGGAGCAGAGAGGAGATAAAAGACAGTTAATAGGGGGAGGCCGCTTCTCTATTTAATCGCGTCTTTCCCCTTCTTTTAATCCGTGTGGGACTATGTCCCACGCGGTTTGTCTGCTTTGCAGGACGCGTGGCGGTTCTAGGGCGTCGGATTCCGGATCAACGGCGATGATCGCGTGGACCTGAGTCCACGCGATCACGATCAACGCACGTGTTCAAAAATTCGGTTAAGTGATAATCTGGATGCGCGACACGTGGCAAAGCGAGGGGGCACCGATCACCATCGGACGGCCGCGATCATTCGTACCTTTTAGAAGCACGTGGAGCCTCCTGAGGCGTCGGATTTCCATCGAACGGACGGATTGTCATCACGATCAGAGCTTAATCAGACGGCGCTGGAGACTCCAGGAAGAACTTCACGATCGCGGCGCTATCGAGCCGCGATCGAAGCGGAAATGGAGCGGAATCATTCCCCATCGATCGGCAATCGATCGACGAAGCTGGAGCGGTAAGATTGACGCCCGATCGCGGCCCAATCGTGGCGCGATCGTGGCGAAGATCGTGGAGCTAAAAGCGTGGAAATGGGAGGCCCTTTGACCGTGAAATCCGGTCAAAATTGACCCGAATTTGAAGCCTCAACAATGCTCAATGCAAACCGCCTCCACGACGTCTCGATTCCGCGCACACGACCGCCTCTACAGCCCATGATTCCGGGCGAATTTCTCCTTTAAAAAAACTCATGTACCCCTTCTTTTTGTTCTTCAACTTTTTGATCGACTCGTGAAGAAATTAAGCGAGTTTCGAGGAAGGTCTTAAGTTCTCGTGATCCTCTGCTTCCAAGAGTGTAGAGACGCAGCCATTGAAGCATGATAATCACGATTTCATCTCTTGATTTCATCGAATTTTCCCCTTGAATTCCGAACGTCCACGAGGAAGAATCCGAGCAAATTCGCTTCAATCCACGAGAATTGAGGCCCCATTCTTGCGGCAATCGGGTTAGTAGTGAGGTTCGATCGATTATCAAGAGGTAATTTGTATTTTTATTAGGTTTAGATCTTTAATTTTGCAAATTAGATCATAGTGTTCTTCAATTTCCCCAATTTTAGGTCCGAGAAGTCGCTGATTTTGAAAATAGGATATCTCTTTGATTATAATTCCAAATCACTTGATTTTGGTTTCATTGGATTCCTCTTTTCATCAGCTTTCCGTGGATAGTAAATTTCATCAAATTCTGAGTTCATTTGCCCCTTCAATTTAACGTTTGACCACGGACTGTTCATCTTTCATCAGAAGTCAAACGTTGACTTTCGGGGTCAATTACTTTTTATTGGCAAATCAGAATTTGATAATTTCGGTCTTGTTGGATTCCTCTGGTTCTTAGCTTTCTATTGACATATAAATTGAAAGATTTGGATTTCATTTGGGCATTCAATTTGAAGATTTCCTCTGAGGTGTTCATTTTCGGGGATTTTCTGATCATTGATTTTCAATAATTCATAATAAATCCATTTCTTATCCAAAAATTACAAAACTTATATCAATAAATTCCATTTTCTCTCTAGTTTCCAAATATATAATTTTCGTAATCTTCTGACTCTGTTTGATTCTCTGATTTTGCAGAACATCTATTGCTGGTCAAAGTCAACGCTTTGACTTTGACTTTTGACTTTTCTCTGTCAAATCCGAGATTTCAAATTCTTAAAAACTTCTTATTTACCTTATTTATATCATTTCCCTATCTTAAATCTTATTTTCTCTTATTTAAAACTCCTTTTAAACCTAAGTTTGACCAAGTCAACTCTGCGATTAAAGTCAACCCTGCTCTCTGTGGATCGACCCGATACTTACCCAGTACTTGATTATTCTATCTTGTCTTTGTGAGTTCGGTTTTATAAATTTTGTTTGACCATCGTATTTGTGTTTTAACGACGCACAAAAACGACACGTCAAAATGGCGCCGTTGCCGGGGAGCATGCGTTTTTGATTTGATTGCTTTGATTTCTTGATCATATTTAGGTTTCTGTCTTCTATTGTTTATTGACATGCAGAGAATTTATCAGACCTTATCAGTGGTGGAAAAGGTATAGCGAGGTAAGATTACCTAATTTTGCCCATTATTTGATAGTTTTGGTGCAATTTTGGTAGTCTAATTTGTGTTTTTCACCTAATCGAGACGTCGATTTTTGATATATCTGAGATTCATTCTCTGTTATCAGTAAGTTATTAGTATTATTATCTTTATTGGTGTGCTTTTTTGATAGTGTGTAGCTTGATCTATCTTTTTGGTGGATTAAGTGAAGCATTTCTCATTTGAACATCATCCTTTTTCGTCTCACTCTTTTTCGACTTTCTTATATATATATACTTGCTGTTTTTTTGTGATCTTTTTGGCTTTAGATATGCATAGGAATCATAGGAACAGAGGAGGGACGACAAGGACACCATAATCTGCGATCCACGAGGCATACAAGGAATAACTCCTTGTATGAGGACCTCTTCGACACATCCGTACATTCCATAGCTCCATCGGAGGCTTCTATCGATTCTATGCCAGCCCCCGCCACACCGGAGCGAGGAGAACCTATGGACGCCCCTCTTCCTACCGAGGGAGTGAGACGACGCCTCGGCGATTACGCTAGACCGGTCGTCCAAAGGCGGACTACGCGAGTCAATGCCCCTCTTCAACGAGGTGCCAATTTTTAAAAATTGACTCACATATTCTTGGCCTTTTACCCATCTTTCATGGACTACCATCGGAGGATCCATATAGACATGTGGGACGAATTCAGCCAGGGTATGCGAATTCAATCAATTCCACAATGTCCCCTCCGAGACGGCCAAGATGCGCTTCTTCCCTTCACGCTTAAGGAAAGGGCAAAGGAGTGGTTTTTCACCTTGGGTCGTGAGTTTGCTTCATGGAGAGATATGGAAGACGCATTTTTGCGTAAGTACTACTCGGTAGGTAAGACTAGTGCCGTGAGACGCGCCATACGCGAATTCTCACAAGGGCCGGGTGAGGTTTTTTATGAGGCATGGGAGAGACTTAGAGATCTCTTGAGACAATGCCCACATCATGGTATACCTAAGCATGAAATTACTCAGATTTTTTTTATGATGGTTTAGGTGCACTGATAGATATTTGCTTGATGCCGCTAGTGGAGGCACATTCATGAGCAAATATGAGGATGAAAGCCCTCGAATTGATCGAGTTGGTGGCGGAGAATAGCCATCATCATGCGGCTAAATCCTTCGGTGGGCGGAGCACCCCCGCAAAGGGAGGTATGTTGGATGCGAAGGCGGTGGAGACAGGTATGCTTTTAGATAAAATTGAAAAAAGCTGGCCAGTGGCACGGGGAATTTGATCATGGATTCGCTTAAGATCCGACCGGGTTCTGATGGCCTCGCTCCGGTATCACAGAGCGATGTCTCTCCGCATTCACATTGCTCTAATGTTGAGCACGTCGAGTTGGATTGTCCCGTGATGGCAATTCAAGGTCCGAGTTCCATTTCGGCCAAACCCTATGCCATATGCAGGTTTGAGCCAAGCGGGTAGAGTATCACCACCCGAATGAGGGTTATTCTAATTATAATAACCCATCTTATGCGCAGCAGCGGAGCGAGCAGCACACTTCATTTCATCAGCCCTGTGGATCCGCGCCGCAATTTATGGGGAACACGAGGCCGACACGAGTTCGCCTCTCGTTTTTCCCCCAAGAGAGTTTACCGTCACACGCATTGCCACCTACCGCAACCTCAGCTGATCCTATCATGAGTGCATTAGCACAAATGATGAGTAAGTTGACTGAGGTTAGCGGCCGACTTGATAGAGTCGAAGGGGCTAAGGCCCAATTCTCCGATGCTTCTACCGAGCGAGAGGGATGGGAGGCGAATAGAGTTACCTTTCCAACCTCTAGCCAACCCTAGGAACCTAGGGCAAGCATCGTCGAGCCGTGCCCTCAATGTGAACCAAGATCACATTGATAGCGCACAAGAGGAGGCACATGCTGAAAAAAACGGAAAACTTAGTGCTTGATGGGAGGCAACCCATCCTTATCTTTATCTTCCCATTTCTTTTTCTACTTTTGTTCTTGTTTTAGTATCTATTTTTTTAATTTTTATATTTTTCTGTTTGCTTTGATGTTTGCTGTTGTTTTTTTCTATAAGCTTTTTTTAGGTACAAAGGAGAAAGGAGCATAAAATGAAGAAATTTAGCTTCAAAGCAACTCCAAAAAAATGAAGAAAAAGAATGCAACCGATGCAAATTCCCGCTAAGTTTTTCTTTTCCCTCTTATGATTGTATTTCTTTTACTGATGTGCATGCCATGTATACTGATTTTCATCATTTTTTTTCCATGAGCATGTTGAGTTTTATTGAGGACAATAAAAGGAATGAGCATGGGGGGGAGTTTTCTAGAAAACTTAGAATTTTTCAAAATTTTTGCATTTCTTCATTTAGTATTCTATGCATGATCTGATTTTTAAACATGTGAACAGCAGCATGATGTTTTCAAAATCACATGAAATAGAAAAGCATAGAGTCCATTTATACCTCCATTTGTTTAGAAAGTTGTGGGAAGAGCAACCTTAATTGTATGTTGAGGAGATGGTAGAGTCGATGGAATTAGGGATTTAGGTATTCCTTTGGGGAGCCATAAGATCCAAACTAAGGGTGTACTCAAGCTCATAGTATGATTTTTAAAACTTTCTATACTTCTCATCCACTCATTCTTCTTTCTAAACTTTGAGTTGATGACTCCTTGCACGCACATCCTTCCGCTTTCCATAGCAAGTCGTAGCTTGTATCATCCTTTGTTGGCATTAATATTATTGACATAGTGAAGCTCCCTGATCCATAGAGATACCAAAACCTCTTCGGGGGAATAAGCTGCATGTCTACTAAGGACGGCACATGGGTAGGATGAGCACCATGAAATGAAGTATGTCGTTTTTCAATAAAGTTGCATAAAAAGCCTTGAAAATTTCAAATTCTGAATTCTCTAATCTCCTTCTTGAAAAAGGCTTGCAGCAAGTAGAATTAGGATGAATACAGTAGAATTAGTATGAAATTAAATTAAAAAAAAAAAGTAGAATTAGAATGGTAAGCTACCTCCCATGTGTTTTAGCCGATTCTATTTATAGCCACTATGTATATAAGGATGATGCTTGTTTCTACTTCTTGTGCCCTTATCATTCATGTCCATAGTGCAAGGAGGAATCAACGATTGGTTTGGTATGATGAATTTCTTGTAATTATGTATATTCTACTAGTATGTAGAGCAAGAGCATTCTTAGTTTATTGGGTGGATTAAAGTGCTTGCTGGAGGAATGCCTTGATCTTGAGTTTCTAGTACATTACTTTCTTCTTGGCATCATTTAAGGTAGAACATTCATTTCAGATTCTATCAATGCTCAACCCATGGCTTTCTAAGCTTGTTAGTCCTATTTCACACTTTTTCTCTTTCCATTGCTAAGGGACTAGCAATAATTTAAGTTGGGGGGTGTGATAACATGCATTTATAACCTGAATTCTTACCCTAATTAACTCATATTCATGCTTATTTTATGTGAATATGATGCATGTTATCATACTTTTTAGGAATTTTCTCCATTGGCATGTCATTTTACTAAAGTTGATATTTATGCATAAATTAGAGATAATTTAATGCTTAAGATATGATTAATCTTTTGTTTAGATTAACAGGAGTTAATCTCAGTGATTAAATGAGTTTTGACTTTAGTAAATGTTTGGAAGGATGATTTTAGGATGAATTTATAATTTATAAGGTTTAATTAGAACTTATTTAATGAAATTTTAATTCATCCTTATTTCTTTCTCGTGCATAATGGGGTAATTATCATGCATTCTATATTATTACATGATTTGTGACTTTAGTAAATGTTTGGAAGGATGATTTTAGGATGAATTTATGATTTAGAGTGTTTAATTAGAACCTATTTAATGAAATTTTAATTCATCCTTATTTCCTTTTTGAAAACATATTTTAAATGGCATAATATTAAAAAGGAAAGAATTTATGATCCAATGGAGAAAATTTCAATTAAAAAGGAGTTGTATTTTGAGAAATATGAATTTTTAAAGTTTTATACAAATTTTTCCGATTTTTAATTGATTTTTAATTGATTTTCTTTAGTATTTTTTATTTAAAATCGCGAAAAAGGGGTAAGCTTACCTCGGAGCTGACGTGGCCAGCGGGCCCCGGCGGGGCTGACGTGGCGAGCGAGCCCACGTGGCGCGCGGGTCCACCGCGCCGTTACGACGTGGCGCGGAGGCCACGTGGCAGGGCGTGTGTGGCCCGCGCGCAGGAGGCGCGCCACGTGTGCGGAGCAGAGAGGAGATAAGAGATAGTTATTAGGGGGAGGCCGCGTCTCTATTTAACCGCTGATTTTGAAAATAGGATATCTCTTTGATTATAATTCCAAATCACTTGATTTTGGTTTCATTGGATTCCTCTTTTCATCAGCTTTCCGTGGATAGCAATTTCATCAAATTCTGAGTTCATTTGCCCCTTCAATTTAACGTTTGACCACGGACTGTTCATCTTTCATCAGAAGTCAAACGTTGACTTTCGGGGTCAATTACTTTTTATTGGCAAATCAGAATTTGATAATTTTGGTCTTGTTGGATTCCTCTGGTTCTTAGCTTTCTATTGACATATAAATTGAAAGATTTGGATTTCATTTGGGCATTCAATTTGAAGATTTCCTCTGAGGTGTTCATTTCGGGGATTTTCTGATCATTGATTTTCAATAATTCATAATAAATCCATTTCTTATCCAAAAATTACAAAACTTATATCAATAAATTCCATTTTCTCTCTAGTTTCCAAATATATAGTTTTCGTAATCTTCTGACTCTGTTTGATTCTCTGATTTTGCATGATAATTACCCCCCAACTTAAATTAACGCCCAACTAAAACTCTTCATTGTCCTCAATGAAATTACATGCTCATGAAAATAAGGCAAGAATATCATGCATGACATGAAAAAGATACAACAATGATGTGAGAAGAAAGGGTTTTTAAAATACTCATTTGCAGCGTTTTGATGCTCGTTCACGGGATTTTTTGCACTTGCGCCCCTCTGCATAATGTAGTTCTTCTTCGATGGTTAAAAAAATAAGAACAAAAAGTACAAAAATAAAATTAAAAGTGAGATAATCTTGGGATGCCTCCCAAGAAGCGCTAAGTTTAATGTCTTCAGCCAGACACAAACCTAATAAAGCTCACGATTACTGATGGGGTGAGGGTGATACTGACGTCACGTCCTTAGGAAGATGCAGATTCATCATATCTACTAGTGCGGGTGGCTGTGATGTCAGGTAAGGCTTAAGACGATGACCATTTACCTTGAATTATCTACCGGATTTGATGTCAGAGATAAGTACAGATTCACCCTCAAACAATTCTAGAACCACTTAAGGATTGTCCCATCACAAGCGCAGCTTCCGTGGAAAGAACTTAAGCCAAGAATTGTAGAGCCAAGCCTTATCATTGACTTGAAAAGTTCTTCTTCTGATGTGTCTGTCATGAAAGGCCTTGGTCTTCTTTTTGTAGATCTATGCGTTCTCGTACGCGTTGTGCCTTAGTTCCTATAACTCTTGAAGCTAGACAAGTCTTTGTTTCCCTGCGTCGTCCAGAGATAAGTTGACCTTGTTGATAGCCCAATATGCTTGATGATCAAGTTCAACTGAAAGGTGGCATGCTTTCTCAAAGATGAGCTGAAAAGGAGACATCCCGATGTCTTGTAGACCGTCTATTACGCCCATAGTGCATCATGAAGCTTATGCGCCTAATCCTTCCCATATGATCGAGTGATTTTCTTCAATATGTTCTTGACTTTTGTGTTGCTTACCCCGACTTGCCTATTTGGAAAATTAAATTTCTAATCCTTGCCTAAAAATTCATCTAAAAATGCCATACATTTGAAAGTTAGAATTTTCCATAAGCTTTTATGAAATGCTACAAATTTTTAGGATACTTAGAATTTTCTAAGGTCTAAGATTGATTTTAAAGGGACTCAATAGGTGACATGGTAGTGTTGCCATGTGGTACTACATGATTGGCTGACATGTGCTTGTGCGGTTCACGTGGGGAATCTAAGCGACATTGCATTACAGTTATTTAATAAAGTTCAAAAATTATTTTTTATCATAATTATATTTCTTGTGATGTGGTGCCTTGTGGATCTTTGCATCAGACAACCTAATGTGGATCTCTCATCACCACTTTAGAGCCGAAGGGGAGTATTGACAATGCATGATTCATTTGCACATGTGGCCATATCTAAGCTGTGAGTCTTGAAGGTAGATAATTCAAAACTTATTCTTCAAGAATTTGATCCTCAAAAATATATTTAACTAAACCCAATTCAAGTCAGGTCAGAGTTATTTTTCACGCCTACGTGCATGTTTTTAAAGGGCCGCATGACTTCAGCTTGTGAGCCCCACTAAAAGATTTTGCCTTGCGTCATCTTGCCTCTATAGTAAGATCCAAAGGGACGATTGATAACCGCAAAAATTCTTGAATCACATGATTATTAAGTGATTCTAATGTTTGATAAAAATTATTTTAATGAATTTATCATGAAATTCATGTGCTTTTGTTACATCATTCTATTTTACCTTAGTTACCACTTATGCAAGATTTTCTAGTGAACTTCTTGATTTGGTGTGCTTTACATTTCTTAAGGTCACAAACTATGAATTTGATTTTATTACTAGGTCTTAATTATTTTAGGACTTAAATGAATTGAAAGATTAAAATAAGAATGTAAAAATTAGGACTATTAAAGTCTATCATGATTTTGACTTGGTATTTTTTTAGAATCAAAATCAGTCAACAAAATTTACTTTCTCCTCATCATGTTTCCATATTCTAAAAATAAAAAGATACGGCAAAAAATGTAATTTATGATCAATTTCTGAAATTTTCATTGAAGGAGAATTTATGCTTTTTGAAAATTAGTGATGCAAACACTACCATCTCTAGGGCATTGTGGTCACCACTCGCTTCGCTCATTCAAGGCATAATGGTAACCACCACATGATCCCTTCAAGGGAAAAAGATGGCTTGATGAGTACTATTTTTAGATTGTAGAGGCCACTAAATACACAACCAATTCAGGTTTAGCGATGCTTTGGACGAGTAGCATCATCAAGCCCCATGCTACTTAGATTCAAGGTTAATCAAAACATGCAAATTTTCAAGCAAGCCAAATCTGCATTTTATTTTGGGTTCTTGGGTTCAAATTCTCCTCTAGGACTTGTAGTGTTTGCTACTCAATGGCAGAGTTTTGTTACCTCCATATTGAAGGTAACAATATGGAGCAAAAAATCAAAAAACATAAAAAATAGAAAATATACCAACAAATGGAAGCTAAAAGAGAAAAAAGAGAAACTAAGATAATAATGAAGAGAGGAAAAATATAAATAAAAAAGGATGAATCATTTTTTGTTATCTACTTACAGAAGGGAGGGGCAAACCTCTCATTTATTTGGCAGCTCTCACTGGCATCAGCTCCCTCTCAAACAACATCAAGAGCTACATCCTCTCCCCCCTTCCACATCTTCTATTGTCTCCTTTTAGCCCTTTGATAACTCACATTTTTGATATAAAATTGGGCATTTAAACATGTTATCACATAGAATTTTCAGTCCCTAAAACCTTATTTTTGTCTAAATTGAAGGAAGAATGAGTTAAGTGTGTTCCTGTGGGCTTCTTGAGTTTTTCTAAGTATTTTTAACAAGTTTCCAAGACTTAGCCGGCGTGGAGGACACCCTTTCTTTCCGCCACTCACATGCTTTTTAGGAGCATTAAGAAAAGAAAATCAAGCATAAAGCTCAATTTTCAAGGGTTTTAGAGGCATGCAAGGAGTTTCTTGAAATTTTCCTAGCCAAACCTAAGGGAAAGGAGTGCAGAGGGCATCTCTACAACCAATTTCAAGTGTGGAGGGACTTTTCTACACTTTTCCACGCCTTGATCTTTTACAATCAAGCCCCAAAACTGCTTGTATTTTCACCTTTTGAACGGTGACTTTGAGTCACAGTAAGGGTTTTTCATCCGGATTCTGAGGTCCATTCTTGAGCAATCGAGAGTGACAAGAGAGTGGGAGGACAACCTCGGTTCTCCCACAATGCTGCTTGAGAGTGATAGTCACGTAGTTTTCTTTTTCTTACTCTTGATGATCGTGAGATTTCCTTTCAATCCTAGTGGGAGATCTTGGTTTAGGGCCGTAGCCAAGATCATAAGGAGGTCACAAGCCAAATTTCAGGGCAAAAACTTGATTTGTAGCTTTGACAACTGGAGTGCTGAATGATGATTACACTCTGACACTAATTGGGTGCGATCAATTGTTGCATGTGCTCCGCCAAGTGGAGTGCGGATCGATGAACTTATGAATTTTCTAGAATTACTTTATGTTGAGGATCTTTAGAATAAAGGAGTCTAAATGTGTATGTATTCAACTAAGCTTAAGTATCCACCAAAAGGTAATAGGGATGAGATTAGACAAAACCCACTAACAAATTGGAGAAAAACAACCTTCTTTAATGGGATGATAAATGTTCACAATAGAGGTCCAAAACAGCTAGGACAAAAGGAGGAAAGAGAACAAGTTTACTAAAGGGACTAACCAACAAGAAGAGCCACACTTAGTGTTACCTCTTCACAAAGCTTCTTTCAAAGATGCTATGTTGCCCTCTCTCTTTTCTCCAACTATCCAAGTAGCTTGACCCTTCCTTCACAAGGGTTTCACTCCCTTAGGATGCTCTTGAGTTGCTTCCTTTTAGGTTACCCAAGCTTGAAGTGAGCTCCTCCTTTTATAGAGCTCCTTAGAAGCTTCTAGAGACTCTCTCTCTAGAAGATGTCCATAACTTTCTAGAACATCTAGAAAGTTCCACAAGCTTCCATAATCTTCTAGGGTAATCTAGAAGACTCCACAAGCTTCTAAGAGAAGCATTAAATATTCTATAAGATTCTAGAAACATCTAGAAGATTCTAGAAGCATCTAGAATATTCTAGAAAGCTCTAGAACATTCCGGAAGCTTCTAGAATAGAGAGTTGACCAAGTCAACCCTCACACTCTAGGATTTCTTGTGAAATTAAATATCTAAAAGAAACCAAAAAATTTCTGAACGAAAATCACCAAATGAATGCCGAATCCCTTTAGAGACAACCTCACTCATCATTAGACTGAGTAAGAACTTTATAGCTATTTTTCTTTGAATAAACTGGAGTTTAAAACAGCGATGTTTTAACCTTAATTTGGAGCACAAATTCTAGTTTATCACCCTTCCCGCCGTCTTAGGCTGCCATTACATCTCTATCGTGACTCCATTAGGAGAGCAAGGAAGAATATAAACATATTAATAAATAATATAATGAAATAATTTGAAAACTACTATTATAAAAGATCTGAAAATCATGGCGAAAAATTGAGAAGTTAGCTATTTGAAGTTTGAATATTCTTTAAAAACGTATGAAATTTAATTTTTTTCCATGATTACCTTTTCAATTTAAATATTTGAGTACTTATGTTGGATTTTTGGTGCTTTTCTTCAAATCCAATCACTGAATATTAGATATCATTGATTGAAAACTTATATCACCTCATCATACATATTTTGACATAAAAATAGTTATAAATTTAAAGTCCCATCTTTTTCAACATAATTATTTAGAAATCATGCGGTTTCTCGAGACTTATTTATGTCTACACTCTTCATGTGATGACATGAGGAGGACTACTCTGAAGTCAAAAATTGGAGTTCAGTATGAGCTTGAGGCGCATGGAATCAATGAAATTAGGGAACTATTGTGAAGTTCTTCCTTTTACAGCTGAGATATCGAGAATCTTAATTAAATAACGGTCGTATCAAATTCAACATTTCGGTGCTGACAATGCATGAGCAATCAATGCAACCATATATGCATCCAATGGCAGCTTTATAGTGTTACACTGTCGCTCTCTCTCAGGGGCTTTCCCTTTCTGACAGACTGAGAAGAAGAGGTTTAACTCGTCGGCCCAACTCAACCATCTTCATCTTGCCGCGTTAGAGGTCGGCAGGGCAAACAGTATCCGCGGCGAGTTGAATATACCTATCTCTTACCAGTGAAACCAGAGAGTTCGGCGATGAGGAAACGGCTCCTATCAGCCGCAGAGAGGCATGGCGAGGAAGTGCGAGAAATATTCTCAGAGAATATTTCAACAATCACTCTATGAGACAAGGAAATGTCTCGATTCAGTGCATCTGCAACAGAGGCCGCATTGTTGATCGGGAGTGTCCAGATTCGGTTAATGTAGAATGGCATTTGTTGATCGGGAGTCACCGCTGGATGCACATTGCTTTAGGGTAGGTTGACGTCAGAGTTTGTTGGGTACCTGATCTTCGCTTGCAGGATCATTGAAAACTAAGCCATTGAGAACATTTTAAGATTCCAATATTTGGAACAAAATATTTCAACAATCACTCTATCACAATTTTGGGGTTATTTAGAAATTCGTGTGATATTTGTCTTGGTAGGGATTTGATGTAGGAGAGGGCTAGCTGCACACAAGAAATATGGACAGGGCCTTTGTCCAGCCAGAGCTGACGCTGAGGGAGTGACCAAGGATAAACCATCAAATGCATATCTTGAAACGTGGGGGGTCTTCTTGGCTGAGGATAGGTGATGGGTGGTGGGAAGATATTTATGGGGGTGGGAAGCCAGGGTGGCGTGCATGCAGGAGATAATGTTGGAGAATTGCAAGCCAATGGTCTGGAATAAGGTGGAAAGGGAATTCTTAGAAGGATGCCTGTGTGTGAATGCAGGGGGCAGGTTACGAGGGCTGCTGGTAGCTTGGAATGAGGAGATATTCACCAAAGAAGACGCGTGGCTGGGGCATTTTGCAGTGCCAGTGAAGTTGAAGAGGAGGATGTGGTGATATCAATAAATGGTCTGGAGAATGCAGCGATGGGGAGAGTTTATGGAGGGAATTGTCCACGATGGTGAGAAATTCCAAAGGCAAAATGCTATTTTTGGTAGGGTTATTAACATGACAATCGAGAAAATAGACAAGCCATATGGAGCAGCGGGCGAGACCTCGGATCAAAGGCATTTCAGTCCCTCATATAGGAGACAAGGTTGCAAGGAATGAGGTCAACAAATTGTGCGTATACGTGGTGTAGTATGGCAAGCCCTACAACCTGTTCTAGGCTGGACTAATTCCTATGCTCAGTGGACCTGTTGGAATTCTTCCCCATGGTGGATATGCTTCAGGTCACTCCTCATAGTTTGGCCGTCTCGTGATGGAGGTTTCAAGGAGGACAGACAAATGGAGTATGCCTTAAATAACAGAAGGGTAGGCAATAATGGGACTAGAAAAAAGGATGGAAGGGTTATGAGGATACATATTGCAATTCAAGAAGAGTATTAGGGAAGAGAGACACAAATGGAGAACAGAGACTTTATCAAAGGTCAAGGAGATGGATGATTAGGAGGACGTTAGACCTTTGTTGATAGAGGAGATGCAAGAAGGGCTGGCTAGTAGAATAGTGATTGAAGGGGAGGACAAAAAGGTGGAGATGGACTAGCATTATAGATCATGATAGTTATGGCTGAAGGAGGGATATGCAAACACCAGGTTACAATTAACATCAAATAGTTGGAGGAGATTGAACTAGATTTCGAGGGTGAAGGTGGCCAATCAAGAATATGTGGGTAGCCAAATGGTAGGCAGAGTTGTAGCATACTACTTTTAGGCATTTACTTGATGAGGTTTGAAATAAGTGGAGATGGAGCAATAGAGGGGTGACACATTTAATACAAGATCAACAACTAGGCTTGGTTTGACAATTTTCAGTGGAGGAGATTGGGGTGACCATAAAGAGGCTGAATGGTGAAGGTGCTCAAGGACTCTGATAGCATTCTAGTGCTTTTCTTCCATGCATTATTTTTTTTGGGGGGGGGGGGGGGAGAGAGAGGAGGGCATTAGAGGCAAATGATATGGCTACCTCTGAGGAATTTTTTTAGGGTAGTTATGACATGGCATGGATCAACTAATTATAAATGTTTCTATAGCCAAAGTACCTAGAGGCTACCAAGGTGGGGGATTTCTAGTCTATATCGTTATCCAATTCCACCTATTTCACCATTGCATAGGTTTTGGCCAAACATCTCAAGAAGGTGATTGAAGATTTTATTGGACCATTCTGATAACATGCAATCTATACATGTAATTGTATTATTATTAATACAAATTAAGGCATAACATATTCCATTCTTATGCATGTTATCATGTTTTGAGTGCATATCTGTCATTCTATGAATATTTAAGTTATAATATCAAAATACCTTATTTTTAGGAATAACCATAATTAATTAAAGAGAGATATTTGATATTAGATTATTCCCATTTTATATTTGAGATTATAATTGGGTTTTAATGTTAAGTAATAAGAGAAATTATTTTTATATACACTCATTTATTTTTCTAGTTTTATTTTCTAAAAGAAATGGAGTGTATTTTTAAATAAAAATCTATTATCTTGTTCTTTATTAAATTTGACTTTTTAGAATTGTAGATTATTTAATTTCTGATCAAAAAGAAAAATTTGGACTAATTTGGAGATATGTTTTTAAAGTTATGAATTTTTAAACTTCTAGGGAATTTTTTTGAATTTTTCTGAATATTTTTGGATTTATTTGTGATGTTATTTAAAAATGAAAAATGTGTTTATATCTTGTGCTGACATGTCAGCCAAGCAAATGACGTGTTGCCATGTGGCAACGTGTGCATGCGCCACGTGGCACACATTGGCTATTTTTGAAATTAGCTTTGATTTTTGCCATGTGGGACTATTTTTTTCTCTTTATGCACAGATGATGTGGTGCGACGGGAAGCGCCCGATTGGCATATACTAAATCAAAGTCATCGATCTTCATTTAAGTCATGGGATACATAGCGGCATCTAATTGGGCAATGATTAGTTTTGAACTGACTTAATCTTAGCTGTTCATCTAAGGAGTTAGAATGACTGAGATTAAACGCGGCTAATGAATTCCCATGGATACGTAGCTGCATCTCGATCAAAGGACATGTGTTTACGTGATGTTTCTTGTTCACACGTAATGTAATGAAATCGGAGCGCTCTATCTTCGATCGAATGGACACGACTTTACGGTGACGATTTGCATCCAAGTGTTTTGTTTGAGCCATTGATTGAAGATGATATGGCAGATCAAACGGTCATGCCCAATTTTTCTTATAAATACACATATTCTTCGGTGATGTAAACCATTATCGAATGTTTTGAGCAATCAAACAGTTTAGACATTTCAATCCTTGAATATCTTGCTTTTCTTCTCTTCCAGATTGATTTTTCCGTCCAAGGAGTGTTTGAAAGTGAGATTTCATTGAGATAACCGGGAGAATTCTCCTCTTGAAAACAAGATTTTTGTTTTTCGAAACGCGGAATGAAAAGCCTTGATTTGGCAATTAATGGGATCATTTTGAGCAAAATTTTAGTTTAGAGTACATGTTGTTTCCCTAATCTTCCACTCTATATCATTAGATTTCAATTTCGAATCATAGATTAGTGGAAATTTACATAATTTCTTTGTTCTCTCTTCGCCATCCATTTTTCTTGCTAAATTTTGCTCTTAAATTTCTCTGCTAATACTTATCCAAATCAAGTGATCTTTGATTCCATGGATTCGTCTTGGAGTCTTTTTAATGTACCCTTATTCACTATTATACTATTCAATTCTTAATTAAAACTTTAATTTGGTGAATTTGGACCTTTTTGACACGCATTTGTGTGATTTTAATGACTTGACGACTACTTTTCATCACATTCCAATAAGGATTTATTCTCGGTAGACAAATGATGAATATCATTGAAGTCGTGTGGGAGATAGTGGTGGAGTGGATGAGATAGGGACCAAGGGCCTGACATGGAATGTTGTTTTCTTAAAAGCATATGATTTTACCAATTGAAGATTCGGGTGGATTTTAATGAGAAAGCATGACTTTCCACGACAATAGAGGAATTGGATCTAGTGATTCATTGATAACATGCATTTATAACTTGAATTTTTATCCTAATTAACTCATATTCATGCTTATTTTATGTGAAAATGATGCATGTTATCATACTTTTTAGGAATTTTCTCCATTGGCATGTCATTTCACTAAAGTTGATATTTATGCATAAATTAGGGATAATTTCATGCTTAATAGATGATTAATCTTTTGTTAAGTTTAAATTAATAGAAGTTAATGTCTTGTATTGAATGATTTTTGACTTTAGTAAATGTTTGGAAGGATAATTTCAAGATGAATTTATGATTTAGAATGTTTAGTGAGAAATGATTTAAGTAAATTCTAATTCCATTGCTATTATTTTCCCTCTTATGCATTTTTTTTTTCACGAGGGGCTTAATTTTTCCTCTTATGCCACACGCCGCCGTGCTGCAGCTGTTGTACCGCCTCCATGCTATGCCGTTGATCCCCTTTGCAACACCACCTTCCCCAAGCCGCCGCCGCTGCCACCTTAGGGCGCCGCCGCCACCGCCTCTGAACCGCCGCCCCGTCCTCCCTCCACCGATCTCCTGTACAGCTCCATCTCCCGCCAGTCATCCTCAGCCCCTCTCTCTCCCCATTGCTCCACTATCCTCCCCCTCTCGTCTGCCGAATCCTCCCCATTTCCCGGTAACCTTGCTCACCTCCCACCCACCTCTGTCCATCCCGTGACCACGCCGCGACCCCCCGCCACCTCTGTGAGTTTTTGGGTCGTCTTCACCATCGCTCAACCTCCCCTTTCCCATTGGCCTTGTCAACCCATCCCGTCACTGCAACTCCCTTTTCCTCCCCCTTCCCAGCAAGCTTGACCTCTCCTCTCTCGACCCACCCTCCAGATTCAGCCCATAGCCGAATTAAGCCCCTCGTGATCTTGCTAATTCTTCCCAACACTCTTTCTCTCTCCTCTCGTATTCGTTCTTCCCTTCCCTGTCCCCTGCTCCCCCATTCCCATGAATTGCCTTACCTTTCCCATCGCCCAAATTGTCCCCGCTTTCGCCGCCCATACGAATTCAACCCTCCCGCTCTCCGGCTTCCCCTTTCCAAGCCCCCCATCTCCTTCCGCTCACTCTCCCGCATTCCCCATCCTGCTCCCTCACCAATTTTCTGCAATTACGCACCCTGCCTATTCGCGCCGCAGTCTTGCACTGCGCCAAATCCATTTCCGCCAACTAGCACCTCGCCGCTTCCATTTCTATGGAATTTCACTCCTTTGTAGAATTCAATTTACTGCGGAATCCAACCTGTCGTGACATCGATTACGTTCCCTCGCCCCACGGAATTCACCTTGCCGCACGCCCTTGCTGACCCTCCACACCTAAGCCCCGTCATCTTCAACCTCCTGCCTCTAGCGAATTCTATCGATCGCCCGGAGAATTTACTCTCTCCTCACACG
Organism: Lemna minuta; assembly: GCA_024174645.1. Taxonomy (NCBI): domain Eukaryota; kingdom Viridiplantae; phylum Streptophyta; class Magnoliopsida; order Alismatales; family Araceae; genus Lemna; species Lemna minuta. Next base: position 8,118,273 of record CM044109.1, read on the forward strand.
TTTTCTACTTCCGAATCCGCCACGCCTCAATTCAACGTGACGTCAATCCAAAATTCCCGAGCTCAATTCATCACACGCTTTCCACCTCCCGCCGCCTGCCAAAATACCCCGTCGCTTGCCGACTCTCTCTCATCTCCAAAGTGCCCACTCTCCCTCCTTCCCATTGAGTCGCAGAATTCCCTACCCTCGCTCGAATTCAGCCATGCCCAATGACGTCGCTCCCTTGCTTGGAAGCCGTCCGCGTGTCCTGTCCGATTGTCGCCTCCTCGGGGTGCTCCATTCGCGCCCATCTCTAAGCGGCCAATCCACGCGGCTGACCTCCTCTCGTGCGACCTGCCAGCAGCCGCCCGATCCGCGCGCGAATTTGTCGCTTGCACATGAGCGACAAATTTTCTGAGCGGTAAGGCGTAGTCAACGCATAGTCAATGTGTCCAGAGGTACGTGTCAGACCAACCAATTTCCCCTTCCTCGCGAGATCCTGCCCTCCACGGCCCAGCGCGCCCTGCGAGCCCACCAGGCTCAACTGCGCCTGCACCGACCACCCGACCTCACGCCCGTACCTGCTTCCCACACCTGCGCCTGCATCTGTAGCTTGCGCCCGCCCCTGTAGCTTGCTCCCGCGCCTGCTGCTGGCGTTGGCACCTGCTGTCCATGCTCGCGTTCCTTCCCCGCTAGTTCTGTTGCCTTCGGCCCGCCGCAACCCACCGATGGACACTGCTGAGCCGTCGTCTCCTCTTCTCCGGCCGACACTCCTGAACGGATTCTCCATTGTGCCATGACCCACTGGGTATCCCGCCCGATTACTTTTTGAAGCATTTTCCTTTACTCGTCTCTACTGCCATCTAATGAACTCAATTTGGGGGTATTTTTAGTCGTTGTTTTAAATCGATTTCATGCAACAATATTTATAATTCCTCACTTTGTATAATGGTAAAGTAAGGGTCGAATCCATAGGTAGCCTAGGTAATGAGATTAGTGCTTTTAGGGAGAAGAGATACAAATATAGGGAAAATTAACGGTAGTTGAGATTTTTGGAGAAATATGGAAAGACAAAGAAATGGAATATGGTATAACTAACTTATATATATATATATATTAATATTCTATGATAAATAATGATGCAAATATTGAGAATGGAATGATGGAATAGAGAAATGAGAATGATAGAATGGAAGATGATGGAAGAATGGTGAAAAATCGAGAAATCGTGTAATGTTGAGAGATTGTTTGAAGAAAAGAGAACAAATCTAAAATATAAAAGGAGAAATAGGGTTTACACTATCCATGGAGGGGACTAAAAGAGAAAATCAGATCCAAATCCTAACACAAACCCCGTTTTTTATGTCAGTCCTAGGCCGGGTGATGCTTTACTCGTTACGATCTTGATCCTCCACTTGATCTTGCCTCCATATCAAAATTGAACACCAAACAATGCCTAGCTTGGGCCTAAGCCTCTCATTTTCCTTCTGGTATCCTGATGCTAAGAGAGAGCCAACACACAACAAACAAGGAAGAAGAAGATTCTTTTATAATTTTAGGTTAAGAGGCTCCTTTGAATCAATCGTGGAGATTGTCTTTTTGGGTGCAACCAAATGAATGGTTGAGATTGAATCCATAAGCCACGACATTTATCTCCTCCTAAAGAGGTGGGAGAGCCCCTTTTAAGGAGTTGGGCCCCACAACCACTTCCTACTTCCTTAGGGAGTGGGTTGACCACTCTCTGAGAGATGGTAACTTTACCACTTCCCTGAGGAGGTGGGCTTACCTCTTTCTCTTCCTAAAAATATGGATCCTTCCTAAAAAATAGGAAAGATGTAAATTGATTAATAATAAATAAAATAGAAGAAGTTTGACCTCGTTGACCCTTTAAGAATGCCTTTGACCACCTTTGACTTCTCAAGAATCACTTTGACTATCATTGACTTCTAAAAGAAATGGCGTGACTAGTCTCCTAAAAAGGTGGAATGGGTTGACCCTCCCAAGGAGGTGGTTGACTAACCTCATAAAAAGGTGGAAAGGTTTGACTAACCTCCTAAAGATATGATAGGGTTTGACCATTCTCCTAAAAGGGTGGAAAGGTTTGATTAACCTCCTAAAAAGGTGGGGCACCCATTTTCTTCTTCTTCTTCTAGATAAGTTTCATCCATGCTCCCATTAAACTTCACCTAATTCCTTGAATCCACATAACTCATAAAAATGTGAGAATTCAACCATTTGACTTCCAAGAAGTCAAGTGGGGTTAAGCTCATAATACAGTCAAAATATAAGAAATGATGCATGATAAGACTTAGTCATATTTTCATTACATTCAGCCATATAAAAATAGATATTCTGATTCATGTAGTCTTTTCAACACTTAAACATGATAAATGATGCATGAATGTGAATTTTATTTTAGAGTTATCACCGTCGCACAACTTAGGCAAGGTAGTACGAGTATAGGTTTGAGACTTCTGACGCGTACATCAGATCCGGCACTGAGCGTGGGCTGCAGCCTTTGAGCTACTCCACGACGAGCAACTTCCACGCCTCTAGACGTGGACCGAGAGGATCTCACCCTATCCATCATCTCAAGTTTCCCCGGGTCACCCAGAGTCGACTCGGCTGATCGACACACTTGCTTGCACTTAGGTTTAGGTTAGATATCATACTTAGGGTCTAGGACTCACCTACTGATAGGCTCTAAGTCGTCGTGTGTTTAAGCCCGACAAGTTTACTACTTATGCTTAAGAAAACTAAAACCGGATGGAAATAGTGAAGGCATATAGTTTTTTAGGTTGATCCACAAGGATTCTAGGGTACAACAGTATCAATATTGGGAATTGAGATAAGAGTAATAGGGAGGTTTTGGTGGTCAACTCTCTGATTTGACCATGAGAGGGAGAATTTTTTTATGGATTGAGGATGATTTAAGAATCGTAAACTCAGAATACAAAGAGTAATGGAAGGAATAATTAAGGAAATCTAGATCGTGGAGAAAGAATGAAAGCAAGAGATAAGAATAAAGAGAGAATGAGTTGAGAGTTTGGGAGCTCAGAGGCAGAAATGGGGGAAATAAAGAGCTAGATATGGAACCCTTTTATGGGAAATAAATAGAGAGAAGGATTAATAATATAGATAAATAGAGGAGGATAAATGTGAGAGGGTGTGTGAGGGAAGAGAGAGACTCAAGAGATTACTCAGCTGAGAGAGAGATAATAAAGAATAGGAGAGAGAGAGAGAGAGAGTCATTTAGGATGGAGGGAAGATTTGGGAGATGCATGGGGAGAAGCGGGAATGCAGATGTACAGAAGACGATTCGGAAAGGGGAGAAAGTGAGATCGTAAGTGATAACTCTAAAATATAAGTCACATTCATGCATCATTTATCATGTTTAAGTGTTGAAAAGACTACATGAATGAGAATATCTATTTTTATATGGCTGAATGTGATGAAAATATGACTAAGTCTTATCATGCATCATTTCTTATATTTTGATTGTATTATGAGACTAACCCCACTTGACTTCCTAGAAGTCAAATGGTTGAATTCTCATATTTTTATGACTTATGTGGATGCAAGGAATTAGGTGAAGTTTAATGGGAGCATGGGTGAAAATTATCTAGAAGAAGAATAAAATTGGTGATATACCTTTTTAGGAGGTTAGTCATAGCTTTCCACCTTTTTAGGAGGTTAGTCAAACCTTTCCACCTTTTAATGAGGATGGTCAAACCTTGTCATATCTTTAGGAGGTTAGTCAAACCTTTCCACCTTTTTAGGAGGTTAGTCAACCACCTTCTTGGGAGGGTCAACCCATTCCACCTTTTTGGGAGAGTAGTCACACCATTTCTCTTAGAAGTCAATGATAGTCAAATGGATTCTTGAGAAGTTAAAGGTGGTCAAAGGCATTCTTAAAGGGTCAACAAGGTCAAACTTCTTCTCTTTTATTTATTATTAACCAATTTAAATCTTTCCTATTTTTAGGAAGGATCCATATTTTTAGGAAGAGAAAGCGGTAAGCCCACCTCCTCAGGGAAGCGGTAAGGTTACCATCTCTAAGAGAGTGGTCAACCCACTCCCTAAGGAAGTAGGAAGTGGTTGTGGGGCCCAACTCCTTAAAAGGGGCTCTCCCACCTCTTTAGGAGGAGATAAATGTCGTGGCTTATGGATTCAATCTCAACCATTCATTTGGTTGCACCCAAAAAGACTTAATCTCCACCATTGATTCAAAGGAGCCTCTTCACCTAAAATTATAAAAGAATCTTCTTCTTCCTTTTTTGTTGTTTTTTGGCTCTCTCTTAGAATCAGGCTACTAGAAGGAAAATGAGAGGCTTAGGCCCAAGCTTGGCATTGTTTGGTGTTCAAGTTTGTTGTGGAGGCAAGATCAAGTGGAGGATCGAGATCGTAACAAGTCAAACATCACCCGGCCTAGGACTGGCATCAAAAACAGGGTTTGTGTGAGGATTTGGATCAGATTTTCTCTTTTAATCCCGCCCATGGATAGTGTAGAATCTATTTCCCTTTTTATATTTTAGATTTTTTTCTTTTATTTAAACAATCTCTCATCATTACTCAATTTCCCGATTTCCCAAATTTTCACCATTCTTCCATCATCTTCCATTTTATCATTCTCATTTCTCTATTCCATCATTCCATTTTCAATATTTTTATCATTATTTATCATATAATATTAATATATATTTATAATTTCGTTCATACCATATTCCATTTCTTTGTCCTTCCATATTTCTCCAAAAATCCCTTCTACCGTTATTTTTCCCTATTATAGTATATCTTCTCCCTAAAAGTACTAATCTCATTACCTAGGCTCCCTGAGAGTTTGACCCTTACTTTACCATTATACAAAGTGAGGAATTATAAATATTGTTGCATGAAATTGATTTAAAACAATGACCAAAAATACCCCCAAATCAAGTTCATCAGTGAGAGAGGTAGGGAGAGAGAAGATGAACGCCAGAAAGAGCTAGAGAGATCGTGAGGAAGAGGAAGAGATGACTGCGGAGGAAGCGGAAGAAGAGGGAGATGAAATCTGAACAAAGAAAGATGAGAGAAGGAGATGAATAAATCTCTTTGAGTGGTTGAAATAGAAAGAGGGGAATCAAGAGAGTGAGAGAGAGCGATATCGCGCGGAAGCGTGAGAGGGAAAGAGAGAAAGAAAGGAAGAAATAAGGGAGAGAGCAAATAGAATATACAGGAAGAAGAGGGAAATGATAGATATTTAGAGAAGACCAATGAAGAGAGCGAATGCGAGTTAGAGAGAAAACGAGGTTGCGAGAAATTAAGAAGTAAAAACAAAAACGAATTGAAGTAAAAACAAAAACGGTGATTGCGAAGGAGAAGGAGGTAAATAGAGAGATTGAGAGATAAATTTAGAGAGCAATAGATAAGGCGATCAAGAGAGAGAGAGACAATGCGATTACGAGAGACACGGAAGAGAGGGATTGGTTTCAAACAGTAGAGAACGAGGAAGATGGAAAGATCGAGAGGGAGAAGGGAAGATTTTGGGACAAAGGGAGATGCGAGACAAAGTTTGAGGAAGGGAGGAAGGAAGAACTGAAATTTCGAGATGAAGAAGAGAGAAAGGGAGGCTACACGTGCAAAGAGAAACTCCAAAATATCATTCAAGTAATTCTGAAAGAAAGGGAGATGGAGAAGGGTATATGACGGAGAATTATTTTGAAACATGAACACAAGGGTTCTAAGTGAACCTATCCTCCTCCTCCTCCTTATCCACCAACTTGAGAAATTATCCATTTATTAAATGGATGAAGAACACCTCTCTAAATAAATAAAGAGAGAGTAGATCTTAAGAGAATTATCTTCCCTCCCTTCCCTAATTTATACTGATCTAAAGATTGATTTGGTCAAAGCATCTAATCTTTATCCTTAGAAACCTAGAATTCCTTGAGTGGACCAAGTCAACCACCATCTTACCTTGAAATAGGGTCCTTAATTTCCAAACCTTATCCACCATATCATAGGTACCTTATATCATTTTAATTAATGATATCAAAAGAAAATCAGTAGGAAACCTCTTTGAATCACATCCCTTTATTTCTTTGAAGACCACCTATAGTTAGAATCATAGGAGAGATCTAAATTAGTATTTATGTAAGCATTGCTACGGATTCTATCTCAAGACAGAGAATTAATGTTGATGATCAGCAAGGAAGATCTACCATTAAAGCAGACAACCAAGAATATCCTCCTTCCTACTATCTCCTATCCAAGCAAGAACATCATGAGGATAAGTCCTCATCTTCTCTTGAACAACACCTCCATGACTGAATAAGAAGAAGAAATCCATCACCTTGAATTACCATCTCCATCTCTCACTTCCTCAGCTGCTAGTTTATCACTTTCAGTAACAAGCTCGCCATTACGGCCCTCACAATGAAACTAGGACATATGTATTCTTGGATTGTGTTCCTATTGTCTAACGCATCCTTCAGCTTCTTCTTTATCCGATGCAATCTATATCTCACGACGTCGTGTATGTGTGAATAATCCAGATAGCAGTAGGAATGGGTGTGCAGTTTTGTCTTTTCCTCTCCCTCTTTTGCAAGTTGTTGACTGTCAGCCGAAGCTGCTCGCTATGAAGCCTCAAAGACTTCGCCTCGACCTCCTCGTCTCATATCCAGAAGAAAAGGATGACAGCCGAATGCTAACCCAAAGCGACCCAGCCGAAAAAAAAATCACCTGAGAATACCCCATAATGAGCATACGATGAAGGATTCCCATCGGATTAGCACAACAGGGAGGAATCCTATGAATTCACATACCACCTCCTTTCCCCGCAAATCCAACCCACCACCGTGAGAGTTCAAGCCATGCGTGCAGACCTGTGGATTTCCCACGCAAAGATTCAGAGCAGGACCATTTTCCCCGGCACTGGATTAAATTAATGAAAGCCCGTGCGAGCGCCACGAGTAGCCTTAATTTTGCTCGACCGTGCAAAGTCAAGACCTTCCTATCTTCATCGCGAACTCTAAACCCGCCAAATCCCCAACCGATCAATCCAAGGATGGAGTTATTCATGGCGTTACGTGTCTCGTCCACCATGGAAGCTTCTTATCGCCTGCTATTACCTTCTCCAGTAAGTCGAAGTAATTGCCGAAAGGACGTCGTCGACCTACCAAACGAAAGCCAAAGGACGCCAAACGAGTCACCCAGTCAACGCTCCTACAAACTCGGAAACAGAGAAGAGACAACAGAAGAACATTATTCATCCTTCAGATAATAAAGGAGCTTCGGAAGTACAAGATTAAGATTCCCGATGTATGCTGTAACTACCGTCCGCGGAAATGGCCGCGACGCGACGTTTCGCCCGAAGTAACTTTCCCCTCTATAAAACGGGAAATTGTAAACGAAAAGACATGTTTTTTATCAAAACTGGTTACTAATTGGTTACTTGGTTCAGAATTATCCTTTGTGTTCATCGTGTATCCCTGTGCTTCTCCCACTTTCTCTCCTCTCCGAGTTCTATCTCACTTTCTCTCCTCCCTCCATGCTGTCGCTTTCAACCATCATCCGTCAGAAACTAAACGAGGAAATCTTGTACCATTTGAAGACTTCAAGTGCTTCGTCTTTAAATATATCTTTTATCTCCACAGTATAATAATAAAATATTATATGTATTATCGCTCTATTCATTCCGTCGTATCTCGGCGTATATCTTCCCTTATTTTCCAGCCCATCACCCTCATTCTAATTAGATTATCCATATTATTCTCCCTATTCTTACCATCGCCATTATTCTCCATCATAACCATTCATTCTCATCATCCACATTCCCCTACCTTAATTCTTTCTACCCTTGTTCACTGATATTTATATATAAATATATTTTCTAATCTATCTAAATCTCCATCTTCTCTCCTTATTCTTATTTACATAAACCATCGTATTATCCTCTTCCTATATTCAGTCATCTAAACATCAGACTAATAATATGAATCCTAAATACTTTCTACATTAATCTTCCTTCTCATATATTCTTTAAATACTAATCATTCCTAGTGATATCATTCATAGGTCCTTCATTCTTTTGTAGGATTATTTCTTAAACATATCACCTCTATCATACATAGCATCACATTCTAAAATATCCTACATCAGTATACAAAAATAACTGAGCAATCGCGAATGAGGGTGAGAGAGTGAGTGAGATCGTGTGAGAGAGAGAGAGGAAGAGAAACTAATGCGGGAAAGAGAATGCAAATCGGATGTAAGATAGAAATTTAGGATAAAGACAAAGGGAGAGACAAATCGGAAAAGTCTGATAGGGAGAGGGTACTGGAGAGAGCTTGAAATGGTAGGGAACTGTGGAGTGGGGAGAATGAGAGAAAGAGCGTTCGGAAGAGAGAAAGAGATCGTGCAAACGCAGAATTCAGACGAAGAATTGAGACCGAAAGGAGAGAAAACAGACTGACCAAATGCGGGAGAAGGAATTCGTAGGAAAAAGAGAAATGAAGAAAAAAGAGTGAGAGAAGAAGCAAGAGAGAGAGATTGAAAGAGGGTGGAATCCGAAGAGTCGGAAGGAGCGAATTAGAACATTTGAGATCGAGAGAGAGAATTTAAGAAGCGTGAGATCAAGAAGGAACGAGGAAAAAAAAGAAAGAGAAAGAGGGAGATCACAGTGTAGAAGATATCGGGGAAGAGAAATTACTAAAGAAGAAGTGGAGAATAGTAGATAAAGAGTAGGATTTGGGGAGAGAAAATGCCAGAAACGTGAAATTGGGGATTCCGAAGTAGAAAGAAATAAAATTCAGAAAAGAGGTGGTTGACGGTGGGTAAAGGAGAAGAAATGGAGAGATTTGTGACAAGTGGGGCGAGGATGTTGGGAAAGCAGTAAGAAAGTGAGTGAGAAACATTAGTTGCGAGGGGAGAAATGAAATTAGAGATGAGAGCAAGACTAAACGGGAGAGAGATCAGAGGATAGCAGGGAAGAACGTGAGAGAGGAAAGAAATGGAGAATGAAATTGATGTAGGATATTTTGGGATGAATATATGTATGAATATGATGATGTAAATATGGAGAAGTGAGATGAATATAATAAGAATATCTAGTGATGGTATTGAAGAAATAATCCTACAAATGTGTGAGGACCTACAAATTGCGAGGATTACCAATGAATCACACTACTAACCCGATTGGTGTAAAGGTTAAGCCTCAAATTTCTTTGATTGCTGAGAATTTTTCCGATTCCTCCTTTGTCGTGATTTTTGCGTTCAAGGGGCAGTTTCCGAACATTTTCTCACAATGATTCGTGATTAACTTGACTCAATCTATGCGTGATTGAGTCTAGAATGCAAGAGAATCATGAAGAACTTAAGATTTTCCTCCAAAAATGCTTAATTTCTTTACGTTTAATAAAAAGTTAAAGTTTTGGAAGAGAGAACATTGATTTTTAGAAGAATTCATCGCGAAATATCCGGGCTGTCCGATTTGCTGAAGATTGCTTGAATGGCCATGATACTGCCACGTCGTGAGCGATAAGTGGACCACGATCCCACGATGCGAGCCCACTTCCTTGATTTTTGCCATCCAATCTTCATAGGAGTGTCTACAGGGGATTGAGTGTCACTCCACGATTCGTCAAGTGAGAAATTAAATTACAGCCGTTAGATTTCACTAATGAGATCGACGGTTACTAATTTGTCATGTGTTGGTTATCGTGATCAGGTGGACCTGAATCCACTGGATCAATGCGCGATGATTGGCGCGATTAAATCCAACTGTCCACACCTTACCACGTCACCTGAAAACAAAAAGAGGCACTTTTGTCCCACATGACAAAAATCGGATAGATTTTTGCATATAAAAGGGGAAAAGTTTTAAGGCTTTGCGTCGCCAATTGGGCCTAGTATGCCCCACCTTATCATGACTCCTGGACCCACTATACTTGTGGGCCAAATAAGCTTTAGCCCGACTGATGCTTCGCGCCACATAGGCGCTCATGTGGGTTTGAGTCGGCTCACGTGGCACCACCACGTGTCCTCGTCTTGCACTGTTAAGTCCGCGTGGGTCACGCGGTTAACAAACCCTTTTTTTTTTCTTTTTTTTGGCCTTTTAAAATTCTAAAAAATTCCTGAAAAATCAAAATAAAATCCATTAAAATATATAAATTTCAAAAATTCATAACTCTCAATTTAAAAGGCCTTTTTTACTCAAATTTTCTCCATTGGATCACAAATTTCTTTTTCTTTAATCCAATGCCATGTGAAATATAAATTTTATCAAGAAAATTTGATAAATTCAAAATAATATTAAGTCAACCCCATAAATTTGACTTTGATTCATTCATCATTCTCTTCTTCTAATTTCTTCTTTTAATCATCCACTAAATTCAAAATAAAGTCAAGAAAAAGTGGTTAACTTCAAGTTGTTTGATCTTGAAAAGGGTCAAACATCACTGAAGCACATAATTAACCCTAAATTATGCAAAAATATGGACTTTAGTTAAAAGGCATGACAATTGAGAAAACTTCATAAAACTATGATAAAATGCATTATAAGTACATAAAATAAGCATTATATTAGTTAAATATGATGATATTTTAAGTTAAATATGCATGTTATCAACCATACAGCTAGAGGAACCGTTATTTTGAATGTCTTCACATCACAGAGTCAACTGAGACAGATCTGGCATGGAGAGGGACTTCTCTCATATTGAAGACCAAAAGTCAAGATGAAATGAAGAAAGTTAAAAACCCGTGTGTTGTACACTAGCCAGTTAAGAACCAATGAAGATCATATTAATAAAAGTACATATTAAAAGGCAAATTAATGAGCATTAGAAGATCTTAAGTCATATGTAAAAGTGGTAATATTACAAGAGATTTGGGAAAATAAAAATCATTAAAAGATTTTTGAGGCTCACCGGGAATTTGAAAGCACTATGCAGCAAGACGACAATGCAAGAAGAAGCAGAGGTTGTGAAAGGTGCCAATTCTAGATGACAAAGACGTTTTGAAGAAGTGGTGATGCAATACAATTACGTGAAGCCGCGTTCAACATTCACATGTGAAACATTTGAGGAGGGGGAGAGAGAGAGAGAGAGAGCGAATGAGAGAGTGAAAAAGAGAGAGAGCCTGCGAGAGTGAGTGAGAGAGTGAGAGAGAGAGATAGGTTTTCTCTTTTCACGGGGTGAATTTTATTTCTAAGAATGTAAGGTCGATCACGGCGATCTCATTGATTGATCATCGATCGATCAACAATCAGTCAAAAATGAACTTTGCTAAGGTTGCCTATCGATAGATGATAACATGCAATCTAAACATAATAATACATGATTATTAATGCAAAATAAGGCATAAAATATTCCATTTGCATGCATGTTATCATACTTTGAGTGCATTTCTATCATTTCATGCAATTTTAAGTTATAATCTCAAAATGCTTTAATTAGGGTTAATTATGATGAATTAAAGATAAATGATTTTATAACCCATCTTTACTTGAGATTATAAGTGGTTTTTAAAGTTAAATAACAAGAGAACTCATTTTTATAAACATTTATTTAATTTTCTAAAGGTAAAATCTTAAAGAAATAAATGTATTTTTGAAATAATAATTTATTATCTTTTTATTTAAATATTTTGACTTTTTTTAATGATAGACAATTGAATTTCAGATCTAATGAAAAAAATCTAGATTAATTTGGAGTTGTATTTTGAAAGTTAAGAATTTTCTAATTTTTAGGGATTTTTCAATAATTTTTCTGAATTTTTTATGAATTTATAAGGATTTTCCGGAATTAAAAATCGATTTTTCAGATTATTTTAAGTGCAGAAATGACAAAGCGTGATCAAAGCCGTCCGATTAGATCGCGGTCAACGATCACGATGAGGAGTGACGTGGCATCGTGAGAAGCGTTCGATCGCACGTGATCCTTATCAACCGTTGATCTTCACTTACTCAATGGGAACACATGGGAAAATTAAATTTCACTGGATCGACTTAATCTCGACTGTTGATCGCAAGAGTTATAACGGTCGAGATCAAAACACTCAAATACGGATCTGATGCATTCGATTGCGATCCAACGGCAATCGTTTCACGACATTTTATAACGCGTGATCATGTGGCTTCATCTGAGTGCTCAATTGGCGATCCAACGATTGCAATATAATGGTAACAATTCCCATTAATGCGATCAATCAGAGCCGTTGATCGCTGATGAAACGCCCCATCGGACGGTTATACCCAAAATCACTATAAATTGAAATGTTCTTTGACATTTTGATGTATTCTTGGATGATTTTACTAAATTGATCCATCTACACCCTTCCATCCTTGAATCTCTCGCTTCTAATCTCTTCTAAACTCGTTTCCGCGTCCACAGAGTGATTAAAAGTGAGATTTCGTCGATCGATTAAGAAGAATTCGTCTCTTGAACAACTATGATCGTTTTCGAAATCGCGGAATGAAAAGCCTTTGAATTCGGCGATAATTGGATCATTTCAATCGCTATCTCGGGTTAGAATATGTGTTTTTCCTCTAATCTCTCATCATGTATCATCAATTTGTAATTCAGGATCGTAATTTAGTTTAATTTAGTCTTTATTTTCAGTTTTTCGTTCTTCTGATTTTGGAAATTTCTCTCCACTTCGGTCTTTGATTTCTCCGCGAATACTAATCCAAATCGATAATTTTTTATTCCGTGGATTTGTCTTCGAGTTATCTTTCTAAATCTACCATTTTCCCTAATTTTTGTCACCAATTCATCGCCCGATTTGATCAAATTCCAAAAGATCTCTTGAAAATCCCTTATTGCTCCGTGGATTCAACCCTTATTTACCATTATACCCCTCAATTCATAAGTAAATCATTAAATTGGTAAATTTGGTTTTATTATAGACATGAATCGGTGTGCAATTAACGACCGCATCGATTTATTCCGTCAATAGATCGATCGAAGAGCAACGATCAGATTGTCGACTTGATCATAGTTGACCAACCCTACTACAGCAGTGCTTTTTTACAAGGTCTTCTAAGGAGTGGCCAAGAGAGGAGGTTCTGTGCCCGACATCCATCAGTTGGTCTGCGCTTAAGTCAGAAAAAAGATTGGACCAGGGTATAGATAGGACGAGAAGACCATTCAAAGAGGAGGATATATTGTAGATATATGTTATATATATCGTGAATAAATGAATATTGAAATAAATTAACGGCATTAATATTAATAAAATTAATAACAATTAAATAAAATCCGGTTATTAAATAAAATATTGAATTAGATCTAGAAATCTATAAGACATACTTTCTATGGCATTCCATTTATTATCAATTTCTATTTAAAAATGTCACTTTTATTTATGTTTTCAATAAATATAAGTTTCATTATTACTTCATTTATAGTAGTTATAGTTGATTACAATGATAATAAACAGCACAAACTATACCAATATTTAGCCTTCTTAAAGATTGAGCAATTGATCCCAAACTAACGAAAAATCATGTCAGACGTTGGATGGCTGATCCGAAGTTCAATAAATAACATATATTTTGTGCTGACTAAATAAAGTTAGAAACATTAGCTAATAGTCTCGAACCGTTTTGCAGCGGGAGCAGCCCGGTCTACCTCCCGGCGAAGTCAGAAGTTCTAGACGAGAATTGTAAAGGTGGAGAGGCTGGCTGTTGGCCTTGGGAGGTTCTTTGTAAGATTCTCCCCACACGTTGAGAAGAGAAGGAGCATTGTGCTCAGGAGTTGTGACCTCTTGTATTCCTCTTCTCTTTATCCAGTGATTCATTGAGAATTCTGCAGGGGCTTCTTTGTCAAAACTACACTTGGTTTCTTCTTATATTGATTCTTACTTTTGAGTTTTGCTTATTGCTATTGGTTCATTTGTGTATTTCCCGTCATCCTGTGCCTCAGTCGCTCTTTACAGTTATATGTGAAGGCAACGGTGTCAAGATGAGACGGAGGTGGCGATATGACAGTCAACCTTTGTATATATCTGGTTTTAAGAACAGTTATTAAGAAAGGGGACATATTCTCTGCATCCTTCACAATTTATAGCTCCATGATGGCGACGCACTGTCTACACTTCGCACAAATTCAATTGTGCATTTAACGGCGGAGCTGTGAGTCAAACACACCATTCAGAGACGGAATAACCATACGGCTATTGGTTTCCCGACGCCCTTGAATTGATCATAGGAGACTAGATCTACGATTCTCTGGATAAGGATGCCTTAATTCCATCATGTAACTGTCATCTCGACCAGAAAAATGACGGTTCAGCATTATATCTGCACGCTCTGTCTAGTCTTCCGATTGAGATCATATTGAGGATCCTAATTCATGGCATTTAATCATCGACTCTGCTCTCTCCTCTGGATAGTGCTTTGAAATTCGGACTAAACGAATCTGACAAAGAGTTGTGTAGGTCACCATCAATTTTGACCTTTCTTCTGAGTTGATTACCGAAGCTGCAACGCAATGGCGGACAGATTTCTCGCAGAGCCATGCTCGTCCGAATCAAGCATCATCCGATAGCGTCCGCCATATTTCTGGCCCTATTAACTGTCCGAGGAACGTGATGTGATTACACAGCTGATACGAGGCGACGGCTGGCAGTCGAATGGAGGGCATTGACTTTTACGCAAAAAAAAAAAAAGAACCTGCATGAGAGGCCCCGTGAATCCACGTCTATGGTCAGAAGTTGTAGCAAACAAAAAGGAAAATGACGGCTAAGATCTTGGATATTCGTTATGCCTCATCTACTGCCATTAACTGGGCCGCCTCTCAACTGTCCACGACCCAGTTATTTTATTCAGGGGTGCGATGGCCTATAAATATTCCCCAAAGGCCTAATCTCTACTCATTCTCAAGGCAAATCCCAGAAGTCCCAGCGTTCTCTGTCCTTATTCATTCTTTTCCCCGACGAGATGGCCACCAAGACTCAGTTTGCAGCAGCCTTCCTCCTCCTGGCTATGATGAGCTCCTCGTACGCCTCTGCCCAACTCCGGAGATGTCCGGTCATTCCTGGGATTGTTAAAGGTTTGTGCAGTCTCATCAACATCTTCCCGAGCTTCTGCTGCAATTTGTTCAGAAACGTTACGGCCAACGAGACTGCGAATTGCCTCTGCCAGGCTTTCCAATTTCCCGTCTGTTATCCTTTTTGCCTTCCTGTGAGCTCAACCACTCTCCGCCTCATCAATAGCATTCTCAAGATCTGCGGAAAGAACCTTAACATCAGCTCTTGCCCTTAACCGTTCTATGTTACGTCGCCGAGGCGTCGTCTACTTACGTAAATGTTGTTATATCAATATGGACATCTCCAATGTTGTGTGTTTGAAAACGTTCTCATCTGTACGTATCATCTTGCTTGCCAAACCGATCCCGATGCTTGAGTAGAAAAAAGGCTGGTGGTAGTGAAAGGAAGTAGCCTCTTTGTGTGGATTTTTATGTTTTTATTCGCGTGCATAAAGAATTGCTATCTCAACTTGTTAAATTCTCGACAGTGATTTATATAATTTTCTACTTTGGACCATTGATCGATTATGAATCATATGATCATCAATGTACAAATATAATCCTTGAGGAGTTGTAGGGGCGTGGAAAGATTTTTCTACGCATTATATATATACATATCTATATATTTATAAGGGGTTTTATCACCAGCTACCCTAACCTTTCCCCCGACTCCAAGATCTACCCCAACCTTTTAAAACCCCGAGATCTGCCCCAACCTTCCAAAAAGTTAGTGAGATCTACCCTCCAGCTGCTGACATGGCAAAATCGGACTCCACCTGGCCGCCACGTGTCAGCCGAGGGAAAAAAATTAAATCACGGGGAGAGAGAGAGAGAGAGGGAAGGGCGGGAGAGAGAGAGAGAGGAATGGACGGCGGGAATTCCCGTCGCGAGAGGGAACGTGGGAGAGAGATCAGACAAGAGGAAGAGAGAAGTGGAGAGAGCGGGAGAGAGGAAGACTTTCCTCCTCCCGCCTCTTCTCGCGACGGAAGCAATTTCCGTCGCGAGGAGACGCGAGGAGAGAGGAGAGGGAAGAGCACGGGAGAGAGGGAGGAGAAATTTTCCTCCTCCTTCTCGTTAAGCGCGCATATGCCCGCATGCAGGAGAGGAGGAAGGAAGATGGGGATGGGGAAGAGAGAAAGAAGTTACAGGACGGAAATCGCTCTTCCCTCTCCTCTCTCCTCGCGACGGAGAGTACGGTGAGTACGAGGAAGAGGAAAAAGGAGTGGGGAGAATAGGTGAAGACGGTGGCTAAGTGGGTGAGGCCACAGAGAATGATGAAGGCGCCGAACTGGACGAAGATCCAACGGAAGGGGAAGATGGCGAAGTAGAAGAGCTCGAGAGGGATGGAAAAGTAGGCCAGGGCGATGAGGAAATCGCTGACTTTTTGGCAATGGAGGATGTTCTCGAGGCTGAACAAGGAGAGGGGATCTTCGTCGCAGCCGCCGCAGCGTGCGAAGGTGAACTTGGCAGATGCTGCGAGAGGAAGCATGGCGAGTGCGATGTAATTGCCGATCCGCCGCTTGAGCTCTCTCTTAGCTTCATCTTTTTTAGTCTGACGATCCTCTCTCAGAGGAAAAGATCGCCACCGAATTGAAACCTTGGAGAGAGACAGTAGAGACGGCT
The DNA here is from genome assembly GCA_024174645.1 of Lemna minuta. Classification (NCBI taxonomy): domain Eukaryota; kingdom Viridiplantae; phylum Streptophyta; class Magnoliopsida; order Alismatales; family Araceae; genus Lemna; species Lemna minuta. The sequence goes on from CM044109.1 coordinate 8,134,883, forward strand.
AAGCCGCCCACGAAAGGAAAGATTTTTATAAAAACAGCGGCATCTGGCGGCGATAGAAGACGGATTCGCAACATCAAAGCAGCTACTTTTCCCGGAAGATGGAGAGCGGGAGAGGGAGAGGGAGGGAGAGCGGGAGAGAGAGAGCGAGGGAGAGCGGGAGAGAGAGAGGGAGGGAGGGAGAGCGGGAGAGAGAGGGAGAGAGCGAATAGAGATTAACTGAAGTAGAAAATCATAAGGAAGAGTTTTATGAGAGTAGGAGCGAGGGGAAGGGAGAGGAAGTAGATCGGGTGAAAAAGATTTATTGTGATGGTTGAGGAAGAGGGATTCGAGGAGGAGAGATTAGAGACTAAGAAAGAAAGAGTAGGAACTGGGGAGAAACTTGAGTAGGAGAAGAAATCGGAGAAAAGAGGGAAGGAGAGACCCGTGAGAAAGTTCAGAGGTAAGGTGAAGGTGAGGGGGCTGGAAGAAAGAGAGGTGCTTGTGAGCTGTTAAGAAAAGAGAGAAGAGAGGACGAGCAATTGGCAAGATTAGAGCGAGAGAGAGGGAGTAATAAAGAACCAGGAGAGAGATCATCGTAAAAAAAAACTTTTTCTGTTCGATTCTACCGTAAACCAGTATTGTCCACGCGACTAAAGTGCACTCAATTTTTGAAAATGGAATTCTCTGGAAAATGGTCGATTAAAAACCAATCACGTCCAGTAGATATCAAAGTGACATCAAAATTTACACAGTAACGTTGACTTTGGGAGCTCACAGATAGCATGCTTATTAAGTCAACCGACGGACACTTCTATGCAGCGAGATCTTTCTTTAGAGGGCGAATTCGCTGAGCACTTCCAAAGGAAGTTCTTCCCATGAGCTCCCGTCGTTCGTAAAGATGCTGAACAGAGCATGCTCCAGTCTCTCAATCGCGTCGCGGTACACCGTAGGAAGTGCTTGGACCTTGTTCTCCCCTCCCAGAGTTTTCGCATTCGCCGTTTGCTGATCGGAGAACGCATCGGCTTGCCTGCAGACCTGGAAGCAATCCTAGATCCCATCAGGCAATGGAGATGTGAGGGACTGGCCGCGGACTATTCCTCCTCTCTCTCTCTCCTGCCCTCCCTCTCTCCCGCTCTCCCTCCCTCCCTCCCTCCCTCCCTCTCTCTCTCCCTCCCTCTCTCCCGCTCTCCCTCCCTCTCTCCCGCTCTCCCTCCCTCCCTCCCTCTCTCTCTCCCTCCCTCTCTCCCGCTCTCCCTCCCTCCCTCCCTCCCTCCCTCCCTCCCTCCCTCCCTCTCTCTCTCTCCTCCTCTCTCTCCCGCTCTCCTCCCTCCCTCCCTCTCTCTCTCTCCTCCCTCTCTCCCGCTCTCCCTCCCTCCCTCCCTCTCTCCCTCCCTCCCTCCCTCCCTCCCTCCCTCTCCCTCTCTCTCCTGCCATCCCGCCCTCCCTCTCTCTCTCTCCCCGCTCTCCCTCCCTCTCTCCCGCTCTCCCTCCCTCCCTCCCTCTCTCTCCTGCCATCCCTCCCTCCCTCTCTCTCTCTCCCGCTCTCCCTCCCTCCCTCTCTCCCGCTCTCCCGCTCTCCCTCCCTCTCTCTCTCGCCCTCCCTCCCTCTCTCTCTCTCTCCCTTCCTCTCTCCCTCTCCGGCCCTCCCTCCCTCTCTCTCCCGCGCTTCCTCCCTCCCTCCCTCTCTCTCTCGCGCTCCCTCCCTCCCTCTCTCTCTCTCCTGCCTGTAAAGGACTCAAAGGCGCTTTTACTGCTGAGAATGAAAGGAAGGCAGGGGAGACGAAGAAGAGAGGAAGAGAGGAAGATCTTGAATATAGAAGTTGAAATCTTGTATTGTTCTTCACCGTGTGTTTGTATTACATAATGTGGATTATTTATAGAGATGTATTACATTGGATGACCGTTGGCTAAATCGAGTAGTTGTTGCCGTTGATTGCGTTGATTCAAGAAGGGAGATCGTTGATTGCTTTGTTTGATGGACGGAGGTCGTGGATTGGTCCATGTATTGTCCACGCTGGCAGCGGTTACGCGGTTTAGAGTAACTTCCGCGAGCCAGTCTGTTGTGGCTTGGACCGGTTCGCGGATTGAGCCGGTTCGTGACTTTACACTGCCCTCCCTCTCTCTCTCTCTCCGGCCCTCCCTCTCTCCCCCTCTCCCTCCCTCTCTTTCTCCCGCCCTCCCTCTCTCTCCCTCTCCCGCCCTCCCTCCCTCCCTCCCTCCCTCTCCCTCTCTCTCCTGCCATCCCTCCCTCTCTCTCTCCCGCCCTCCCTATCTCCAGCACTCCCTCGCTCTCTCTCCCACCCCGCCCTCCCCTCCTCTCTCTCTCCCGCCCTCCCTATCTCCCGCACTCCCTCGCTCTCTCTCCCACCCGCCCTCCCCTCCTCTCTCTCTCCCGCCCTCCCTATCTCCCGCACTCCCTCGCTCTCTCTCCCACCCGCCCTCCCCTCCTCTCTCTCTCCCGCCCTTCCCTCCTCTCTCTCTCCCCTGCCCTCCCTCCCTCTCTCCCTCCCTCCCTCCCTCCCTCTCTCTCTCTCTCTCTCTCTCTCCTCTCTCTCTCTCGCCCTCCCTCTCTCTCCCGCCTCCCTCCCTCCAGCTATCTGGGCGACACCGAACCCGCCGCCGGCTATCTGCCCACGCCAGAAGCAGCGTCGCAGCGGCAACTGGAGGTTCTCCGCGAAGAGTTGAGCCCCTCCGCCGCTCTCTCCCTGATGGGGACCATCCGCGACAGACGACACGCTCACAGCCTGTTCGGCAAGCCCGAGCCAAGGCGCGGGATCCATCCTTCGTCTACACGCCGTGGTCAACGCGGCGCCAGTAAAGGTTGACTCTATCCTCTCCTTTTTGCATTTTGAATTCCCAAGAGGATATATCTTCGAACGATTTAGGGCCTCCGGGGCATGTTTGGCCCTTAGGACCCATTTTAGGCCCTTTTAGGGCTTCTTCTTGGGTTAGCCCTCTTTCCACCTATAAATAGGAGGAGAGGGATGGCGCCACTTTTTTTTAAGCAAGTTTTTGATAAAAAAAAGTCTCCTCCCGAAAGAAAGTAGCAGAAGTGAGGAGACCCTCCCTTCTCCTCCTCCTCCGTTTCCCCCCTTAGGGCATGGCCTAGCCTCACCATGATCCTCTCCCTCTCCCCTTGAATCATCCCCACCATCTTGGGTTTCCCCTTCCCCAAATCAAAACCCCAAGGTCATTTACATTTAGCATCCAGGCCAGTCCTGAAATCGCCGCCCGTCCCACTGCCCGCCGCTGCTGCGTCCTCTGCGCGCCGCCGCTGCCGGCTCCATCCGCCACTGCCGGCTCCATCCGCCACTGCTGTGCGACCCGCGCGCTGCCACCGCAGGACCGCCCGCTGCCGCCTACTGCCAGCTCGCCGGTCCCAACTCTCAATCCCACGCCAGAGGGCCGACGGGCCCCTTTCTGCGATTCGCCCGCATCCAGCATCGAGTTCAACCTTGAGGTCCGGCCCAGCCCGGGCCCGGCTTCCTCGAGCGGGACTCGCCACGGACTTTCCACTGCCCTATCGTCACAGCCGACCGGGCCTCGGCCCTACAGGTGCGTTCGCAGTCACCTCTTTCGAGATTCTTTTTTTAGTTCCTTCAGTGCCTCCGGAGCGGGTATCCACCGCCGAGGCTAGGAATAGCTAGAAGCATTGGTGTGGGCGGGTTTAGACAGGTTTCTGCAGGTCGGTGCCAGGTTGGGCAGATTGAGGGTGGGCGCACGGTACCCCGGATCCGCCGCTTACCGTACCAGTACCCGCTGAACCTAGTTATTGGAAGGCCTCAACTTACCCGAGTCCCCCACGCTGTGATCCCGGGCGATCACGGTCGTTGTCGAATTGTTTAGACCCTTTCGTATCTTTTCATGAACTCATAAGCATGCATTTCATTTCCCTGCTAGGACTACGGCCTAAGTGGTGAGGAACAGTCGACGATCCCGACCGGTTGTTCCTCATCACTCCCCCGTGATTTAATTTTTTTTCCCTCGGGTCAAGTGGAGTCCACGTGGTGGCCAGGTGGAGTCCGATTTTGCCATGTCAACAGCTGGGGGTAAATCTCACTAACTTTTTGAAAGGTTGGGGTAGATCTTGGAGTCAGGGGAAAGGTTGGGGTAGCTGGTGATAAAACCCCTATTTATAAAAAAAATTTTTTGCAATAAATATTACTCTATATTTATTATGAACATGGTGTTGATGAAAGAAGAATATTGGAGGTTGCTATTGAAAAGAAGAAAGCTAATGAATGTTAAGGAAGAAGAGTTTCTCAAAATAGGATCATTATCTCGTTTAACCACTCCTAATCCAGTTGAAGGTCAGATCTAGGATAACCTGATTCAATCTGTGTCAAATTGCAGTCAATGATGGGATCAATTAGCATTCATGAAATCTAGCCCATCCGTGGAATCTGTTAAAGCCCACTTCTTCCTCTCCCTCTCTTATTGGGCTTAAGCCCACTTATCTCTCTCTCTCTCCTCTCTATATATTCACATACACTTGCATGTAAGGGTCACATCGAACCCTCTTTGTTTTTACGGTGATTTCTTATTTCCCGTTTTGTTTCTCTCTCTTCAACATGGTATCAGAGCGTGAAACATCTTAGGGTTCTTGCGACGCCGCCGCCATTGGCATCTCCTGCAGCGCCGCCGCCATCTGCTTCGGCGCCGCCGCCATCGATTTTTGGCCTACGTTTCATCGTCGTCGCATCTTCGTCGTCATCACGACGTCATCGTGTCTTCGTCACGTCTTCGCGCTATCATTTTTTTTATTTTATTTTTCGTCTGCGCTTCGTCCTGCGGTTGCGTTGTCGCGTCGCGTCGGCGGTTAATCTTCTCCGATAGTCGGCGGTTCGTCTTTCGAACTCGGTTGCGTCGTCGTCATCGGCTTTCTGCCGCGTACCACCGTGGTCGTCGGCTCTCTACAAAGCGTCTCTATATTGCTGTTGTTGCGTCGTGTCGTCGCGTCGCGTCGGCGGTTCGTCTTCTCAAATCGTCGGCGGTTCGTCTGCAAGCTCTGTTGCGCCGTTGTCGTCGGCGTGTGGCCTGCCTATCCGCCCTGCTTCGGCCCAGTGCCCTGACCTCGCCGGTTTTGCACTCCATCGCGCCTTGCCCCTCTGGTCTGCTGCCTGCGCTCCATCTTTCTCTGTGGTGTTCTGTCCAGCTGAGTTGTGATCGTCGTGTCTGCTGCCTGCGCTCTGTTGCCGGCTGTCACGGCTGTCACCCTTGCATGTTGCCGGCTGTCACGCCCTGCCCGATCATTGCTTTCTGCCTAGCCGGTGCCCCACTGTATCGCCCGGCTGCCTTCGCCCTGCTGCCACCGCTGACCGGTACTGTCGCATCGACTCATATTCCGCCGCCGGTTCATCTTCTCAGATCTTCACATGGCCGAGCCTACCATCGTGTCGTCGTCGTCTGAGGTCACTCAGCCCTCTCAGCCGACGGGGTTGTCCCGGCAATCCGGAAAGCACTCTATCGTGAGTGCTCTGGCGAAGCCGGCATACGTGTTCGACGGGTCCAATTATGGGCCCTGGAGGGGCGCTTTTTGGAGTTCCTCAATGCCCATGGCCTTCGGCATCATCTGACTGATCCATCGCCGAAGGAGTCGGACCCGGAGTACTCCGTGTGGAGCCGACTGGAGTCCGCGGTGTGTTCCTGGCTTATTTCCAGTGTAGCGACACAGATCATGGAGCCGCTCAGCATGACTCGTCCTGCCCGTGCCCTGTGGCTCACGTTGGAGACGATGTACACCAACAAGAGCAATGTCAGCCGGACAGTTCGCCTTTATGAGGAGCTCTTTGCATGTCGCTAGGGCACTAGGACTCTCCAGAGCTACTATGGATCGGTTGATGCCATCTTCACCAACCTCGACCTCTACCAGCCATTGGTCTTGGATCTTGATATACTTCGACGGTACCGCGATGAGCTCCGAGCAGGAGCGTTTCTTAGCGGACTATGTCCTGAGTTGGCTGATAGGATCCGAGGACAGGTGCTTGGGGGATCCCGGGTATTACCCACTGAGGAGATCTTCGCAGCCGCACTTCGAGTGCAGGACAGCCTGCCCTCCTCCCAGTCCTCGAAGTCCGCTGAGACTTCAGCACTCATTGCATCAGGTGGAGCTCCCAGGGTGTCTGGGAAGAGCACATCTTCTGGGAAGACCCGGAACTCTTATCCACACTGCAAGTACTGTGGTAAGCCGACTCACCCGTCGGAGAAGTGCTGGAAGGAGTTCGAGAAGCCTGCATGGGCTCTGGCCGCCTCTGGAGGTAAGCCATCCTCAACTCCGTCTCAGGTGGAGGGCTCATCCTCGACCTCTATTCCCTCGGCTGCCGGAGCGGTCAGCCTCGCGCTATCTCCCTCAGAGCTGGCCTACATTCAGGCATCACGGGCATCCTCACTTTGTCCGCCGGCGGCACCATCCGCCAGTCTTGCAGCACTGACGAGCAGCTTGGTGTCATATGCGGGAGGACGGGGATCGTCTCCAGGTACGCCTTCTATCTCAACCCCTCATATGACTTCTTGGGTTATTGACTCGGGGGCATCTTCCCATATGACTGTTTTTCCCTCTGTCCTCACTTCTTATCGGCCTGAAACCTCCATTCCTGATGTCCGTATTGATGATGGTCGCTCCTGTCCTGTCCTTGGCTCTGGCCAGTCTCGTGCCACCTCTTCCCTCCCTCTACAGCACGTCTTGTATATTCCTAGATTTCCCGCCAATCTACTGTCCATCAGTGCGATCACCAAAGCCCTTCACTGTGGGGTGTTTTTCTTTCCTCACCACTGCGTATTCCAGGATCTCGACACGGGCCGGAGGATTGGACTGGGCCGTGAGAACGGACGAGGCATCTACGAGCTAGTGGCTGACTCTCCATCTACGGGCCTTTAAGCCCTTTTTGCACTATCTGCTTCTTCTAGTTCCCTTCATGACTCTCTTTTGTGGCACTGTCGCTTGGGGCACCCTAGTTTTGTCAAACTTAAAGAAACTCTTCCTTGGTTACACTTATCTGAGTTTCATTGTGAGTCATGTGAACTAGGGAAACACCATCGATCATCGTACCCATCACGCATTGGTCCACCTACCCATCGCCCGTTTGACTTGGTTCACTGTGACGTTTGGGGTCCGGCTCCTCACACATCTCCTACAGGCGGCAAGTACTACATGGTGTTCGTCGATGACTACACCCGGGCGACTTGGACATATATCTTGAAGAGTCGAAAGGAGGTACTCTCTCGCATTCAGCACTTCCTCCTTGAGATTATCACCCAAGACTGAAACCGTGGTCAAAAATCCTCCGCACAGACAATGCCCTTGAGTTTACTCAAAAGGCGATTGAGGAACTCTGTCTGGCTCATGGTATAGTTCATCAGACTACCTGCCCATACACCTCGCAGCAGAACGGGGTGGCCGAGCGGAAGCATCGACATCTCTTGGATATGGTACGCACACTGCTACTAGCTATGAGGGTACCTCGCATCTCCCGGTGTGAAGCTGTTCTGACTGCTACCTACCTGGTGAACCGCCTTCCATCTGCCGCACTTGGAGGAGCTATTCCTCTTCAGCGATTGACTCCGGCTGCTGACCTCTTTTCTCTACCACCGGGGGTGTTCGGTTGCACTCGCCTTTGTCCAGATCACACTCCCCGGACTCTCCAAGCTGGCTCCTCGCGCTCGAAGGGTGTGTTCGTCTGGCTACTCTCGACTTAGAAGGGCTACCGTGTGTACTTTCCAGATCGGCGGCAGTACCTTACTTCGGCAGATGTGACCTTTCATGAGGACGTTCCTTACTTTACATCTACTCCGTCTAGTGAGGACTCCTTCTCCCCAGCACTCCTTCATTCGGTATCTGCTCCCACTGTCATTGACCTCCCTATGCCTATACCAGATCCCTTGCCTGAGGTGTCACCAACCTCGGTCTCCCTCCCGTCTGACCCATCTTCTGAGCCGGAGTCTCCCTCCTCGCCGCTCTCCGCTGTTCCGGCTCCCTTGTCACCACCACCTTCCCCACTGCCTCCAGCCTCTGATCTTGACCTTCCCATTGCCCTTCGCAAGGGCACTCGACAGTGCACGCAATACCCTATCGCTCAACATGTCTCTCCTGCCCGCCTTTCTCCTTCCTATCAGTCCCTTGCTGTTGCCGTTCTAATCGAGTCAATTCCCAAGTCGTATATTGAGGCGTTGCAGGTACCGGCGTGGAAAGCGGTGATGGATGTGGAGTATGCCGCCTTCATCCAGCGGGAGACCTGGACGTTGGTTCCACGACCTCTTGATGCCAATGTCGTCTCCTGCAAGTGGGTGTACTCCCTCAAGTACAATCCTGATGGCTCCATCGCTCGTTACAAGGCGCGTCTCGTGGCTCGTGGCTTTTCTCAAGCCTATGGTCTTGACTATCATGAGACATTCTCGCTTGTGGCGCGCCTCGGCTCCATCCGTGTTCTCTTCTCATTGCTCGATCAGTCCTCGCCGCTTCATCAACTGGATGTGTCCAATGCCTTTCTTTACGGAGACCTTGATGAGCAGGTATTCATGGAGCAACCGCCCGTGTACGTTGCTCAGGGGGAGTCGTCTGAGGTGTGTCTCCTCAAGAAGGCTATCTATGGGCTGAAGCAAAGCCCGCGTGCATGGTTCCACAAGTTCTCGCAGCTGCTCTTCTCATATGGCTTCGTCTCTATTGTATCTGATCCGACCGTCATGCGGAAACGCACCCCGCATGGATGTGTTATCCTGGCTGTGTATGTGGATGACATCATCCTCACTGGTAGTGACGACGCCGAGGTGGATGCGACCAAGGCTTATCTGGCTCAGCACTTTGTCACACGAGATCTGTCTCCCCCCAGGTACTTTCTTGGACTTGAGATCGCTTACCGTCAGGGGCAGATGTCTATTTGTCAGCGGAAGTACGTGCTGGATCTACTGGAGGAGACAGGGACGCTGGGGTGCAAGCCGGCCTGCTCACCTATGGAGCAGAATGTGGACTGGTGGGACAATGCGACCGCACTTCTTGAGGATGTGGGCATCTATCGCCGACTTGTGGGGAAATTGATCTTCCTCACCGTGACTCACCCAGACATCTCCTATGCGGTTAGTATCTTGAGTCAGTTTATGCAGGCTCCTCGCATTATCCATCTGGAGGGTATCTATCAGCTTCTAGCGTACCTTAAGAGAGCTCCGGGGAATGGTCTCTTGTATCGACGACAGGGTCACCTACGCATTGAGGCCTACTCTGACTCGGGGTTCGCTGGTGACAAGGAGGATCGGAAGTCACATGGTGGTTATGCCACCTATGTTGGTGGCAACCTGGTCACATGGCGTTCTCGAAGCGCCTATTGTGTCCCGCTCGAGTGCCGAGCCGAGTATCGAGCTATGGCGGATACCACGGCAGAAATGCTGTGGCTACGCTCCCTTCTCACCGAGCTTGGCTTCCCGCCAGATGGGCCTATGCAGATGTACTGCGATAACATGGCTGCTACCTTTATCGCCAGTAATGCTACGTTCCATATGAGGACGAAGCATATTGAGATCGACTGCCACTTCATACGACAGTACGTCGACAATGGTACCATTTGTACCCCGCATGTCGCTTCCGCACATCAGCTGGCAGACATCTTTACTAAGGCCCTACCGGGCCCTACATATGAGACCATTGGATGCAAGCTGGGCATGTTTGATCTCCACGCTCCAGCTTGAGGGGGAGTGTTAAAGCCCACTTCTTCCTCTCCCTCTCTTATTGGGCTTAAGCCCACTTATCTCTCTCTCTCTCTCTCCTCTCTATATATTCACATACACTTGCATGTAAGGGTCACATCGAACCCTCTTTGTTTTTACGGTGATTTCTTCTTTTCCGTTTTGTTTCTCTCTCTTCAACAGAATCAATTGATCATATTCCATGTATCCTACCAATGGATTGTTCATTAATTGATTTAAATGGAAATTTGTCAATCTATTGATCAGGTTGACAAAAACATTCCTTTCATGGCCATTCATGCCATCAAATTACATCCAATGACTAAAAGTAGACGCAATGGATCTTGATAATTGAATAATCCATTTGGGTCTTAAACTGCCTGCCTTAGTCTGCAAATAAAACTTCCCAAATGTTGTTTTATCAATAAGGGCTTCAATAATTGTAAAATGGTAGTCATATTCATGTATCCTATACCATGTTTAGGTTCTTAATAAGACTCTAATAATGAAATTATTTATTTCTTTGTAACTAAATATGATATTAATATGAGTGTGCGCTAGCATCATTATCTACATTGTGTCTATATTATAAGACTACTGCCCACTTGACTCCTAAGAAGTCAAATAGTTGAATTCTCATCTACCCCTTGGCTAAAAAATAACAGTAGACGTAAAAATAGGATTTTATTCCCTGCAATAAAAATTCAAGATCAAATAAATTTTATTTACATGATAAAAATCTGTTAGCCACTAATATCCAGCATGCAGGATCTTATGTCTCTATGCCTGTAAGCTTTTTGGCGTCTGCCACCTGCCTTCTATCCATGCCTTCTTGGCATCTTATGTCATGCCATGTTGAAGCAGTAGTCATGATCTTGCGGTTTCTTTTGACGTTGAAAGGTTTCAACTGCTTGATGATTTAAGTTTAAAAAATAAAACTGCCCAAAAAGGGGGAGGAGAGAGAGCGGTAGCAGTGGGTTCATGAGGAGAGAGAAGGGTAGAGGAGGGCGGAGTCAGAGAAGAGGATCTCACAGAGTGGGATGGGGGTGGCGGCAATGAGGATGTGATAATATAACAACAGATCAATTGTAATACAAAAGAAAAATTCACCAAATCATACAAAAATGTTGTAGCTGTAATTTATCTCATAGGTGAACATTGAATCTTCTTGACATTGTTTACCTAGCTCTTAATACATGTGATCTTGACAAATTTCTTCTCTCACATGGACAAGATTTTGATAATAGATTTTGAGCAACTACTCGCATTAGAACATCCTTTGACCTAGAAAAATATATTAAAAAGTTTTTTAAATTTCTAAGTGATAAAAATTAAATTCAAAAAATCAACATGTATACGCATTGAGAATTCCTTGAGGCTTTCCCCCCTAAAGTAATAGCCACCCAATGAACTCTTAACTTTAAATTGACATCAATTATGATTCATCATGATCTCCCCTATAGACTCATAGGCTTCCTCATTGATAATATCCAGCTCATCGTCACTGTCAACTCCCTTCTTATTTTCAAATCTTGCTTATTTTAACCAACACTTTAGTATCATTAAAGTGGCTATACTCTTTGCGTTTAATCTTGACCTCGTGTAAGTGATGATTCCTCATCTTGAGGAGAAGAACCTCTCTTTCGGGGCACTAGTTGCACATATCGAGAGAAAGTCTTTGGCGAGGACGGAAATCTTTGGATACACTCGATAGCCATCAACTTTCCACCATGTCAATGCATCTTCTTCCACGATTGCTTGCTGCAAGTATGAATGAAGCTAATTAATGTAGGATGTGTGGCGGCAGGTTTTGTCATTTAACCAACTCTCGAGAGAATCTTGTTACCATTGCCCTCAAAATATTTGAGGAAATTAAATCTGATTAAATTGTTTCAATGTTATGTAGGTTAGCTTGATTACCCTCATCTTGCACCTCTTGTAATGCTTGGCAGATGTCGGCCTTCCAATTTTCATGATTGCACATTGCAATATAATTCAATTTCAGTTTTGGATCTTGTACTGTGGCCATGGCAAATGCATTGCTGCCTTGATACCATTCCTCATACTTTGCCAACTTATTGGTCATAACCATACAAGCATAGATTATCGAATTACATTTCATATAGATAACATGTTATTTATACGTAAATTTACATAATTATTAATGCAAATAAAAACATTAATTGTTCTAATTGCATGCATGTTATCATATTTTAAGTAGACTTCTATCATTCTACATAATTTCATGTTATGATCTAAAAATACACTATTTTATGGATAATTATGTGTAAATGAACATTACAATTTTTAATCCTATTTATATTTCTGATCATAATGATGTTTCCATGGTTAAATGATGAGAGAAATGATGTTTATTAACATTCATGTATTTTTATAAAGTTATTTTAGAAAATATATGAATGTATTTATTTAATTAAAATTCATTCTCTTACTATTTTAATATTTTGACTTTTTATAATGATAGATTATTCAATTTCTGATCCAAGAAAACAAATTTGAATTAATTTGGAGTTGCATTTTGAAAGTTATGATTTTGAAAATTTATAGGAATTTTCTGGAATTTTTCTAAACTTATTTAAGTGTATTTTGATTTTTAAATTATTAAAATCAATTAAAAAAAGGCAGAAAAAAGGGGCTATTTATCGTGCGGGACCCACGCGGATGCGGAAGGCCACGCGGACCCACGTGGCAGAGCCATGCGGACGCACCCGAGCGCCTGCGTGGCGCGCAGGTGACACGTGTGCGATATTTATATGTATATATATATGGTTATAGTACATATAAGCATCCGTAAATCGGATTTAAGCTAACTTTTAAATCTGTTGCAGTTTGTATACCCGACCATTCTCTTTAACTTTCACCGTGTGGGACTATGTTCACTCTTATTTAAAGTGTGCAGGACACGTGGCGAAGCGTGGATCATCGGATCAAAGTGCGTGGATTATCGCGTGTGGATTGAATGGATGTAGTGTCCACCGGATCACCATCAACGCACGTGCCTTAATTGCGATTTAAGTGAAGATCTTGACATTGATCACGACCGTCCATCAAGGAGTTATAATGACCACGATTAATCACAATCAGTGGACTCATCAACTTATCGCAATCGTTGGATTAAGATCCAATGGATGGATCAAATCAAAGCATCTCTTCACATGCATGACGTGGATCATTGTGGACACTTTATCGCCAATCGAACGTTCATGACTTAATCGCATCGATTCATCAAATGATGCGCAATCCTAACCGTTGATTGCAATGACCACTTCATCCGATGGTTACGCCTCTTTTTCCTCTATAAAACCAATGTTCTTCGTGACGGAAACAAACCCTTGGATTTTCGAGTGAAATCAAACTATTCAGACACCACAATTCAAGCAACCATCAATTTCTTTCTCTTCTTGACACATTTCCACGTCTAAGGAGCATTTGAAATTGAAAATTGATTGAAGGAATGAGGAGAAATCACATCTTCATCTTCCAAATCGCAGAATGAAAAGCAATGAATCCGGCGATTAAGTGGATCATTTTGAGGGCTACTTTGGGTTAGATTGCATGCTTTCATCTTAATCGTTCATCATTTACTGTTAATTTTACATTTTGAATCTTAGATTGAGTTACATTTTGTTTTAATTTTGGTTTTTAATCATTTTCGCGATCGAATTTATATCCCATTTTCAAACTTCAATTACTCCACGAATTCTAATCCAAATCACTTGATTTTTTATTCCGTGGATTTGTAATTGAGTTATCTATTTTAATGTTATAAAATGTCTAACTTCTAAACTTAATTCATTGTTTGATTTGATCGAATTTCAAAGATCTCTCTCAAAATTCCCTAATTCTCCCTGGATTCGACCCTTATTTACCATGATACTCTTCAATTTGCAAATTAATCTTAAAATTGGTAAGTTTGGACTTTGTTTTGACATGGCATCGTGTGTATTCAATGACCATACATATTTGTTTTATCAAATGGCGCCGTTGCCGGGGAATTAAGTCATATTTTTTAGAAAAATCATTGATTTTGACTCGGTCAACTCTGATTTTCTTATTTCTTTTTTGATATTGATTCAAATAAATCCTACATTGAGTTATTCAAAGCAGAAATACATCATTTAGATACTCAATTTCGACAAGATTAAGTGATTAGTCCCTCTCTACGGACAATGAATGATCATCGCATCATACTTATATTATCTCTTATATTAATATATTAGTGCATATTTATGAGACGAGAGTCTGATTGGAGAACGAGGGATAATCCTTTACACATAGATCTTTTCAATGCTCCTCGCAATCACTTTCCTCTTCCGCATCATCATCGACCTTAGATATGGCCCGGAACGACGAGGGAAATGTTATGAGGCGCCTTAGTAATTACGCTAGGCCTCTTCTTCAAAGACCCGTTACTCTATTCATGCACCTTGACGAGACAAAACTGCGAGGTGGTCAATTGCACGTGATCTCGTGTCAAAAATAATAATTCCAAACTTACCAATTTGATGAAAATATCTTGAACTGAGGGGTATAATGGTAAATAAGGGTCGAATCCATAGGGAATTAGGGAAATTTATGGTTATATCTTCGAATTTGATCAAATTGGACAATGAATTGATAATAGAAATTGGGGAAAATGGTATATTATGAAAGAGAACTTCAAGGCGATTCCACGGAATAAAAAATCATCAAATTTGACTTTGATTTTGCAGAGAAATTGAAGATTGAAGTGGAAGGTAATTTCCAAAACTTAAAATCACGAAATTGACAAAAATTAAACAAAATTAAACTTAAATTACTAATCTAAATGGAAATTAAACATAAATAGACAAAAGATTAGTGAAAACTGACTCCACTAACCCTCGATTGAGATTGGATTAACCCAATTAATCGCTGGGATTAAGGCCTTTCATAAAAAATCTAAAAATCGCGATCGTCAAGTTCAAGCTTCAATTTCTCCTTTGTCTTTCGGCCAAATCTCGATGTTAAGCCCTCCATAAATGCAGAATTGAGTCTAGAAGAGGATAGGATTAAGAGATTCAAGAGTATTGGTGTCTAAATAGATCAATTGGATTGATTTGCTCTCGAATGGTTTACAAATCAAAAGAACATCTCTATTTATAGTATATTTGGGTGTAACTGTTTGATCAGATTAATCGACAGTTCTGATGAAACGAACCATTACGATTAAGTCGTGATCGTTCGATTTCTGATGGAGTGCTCAGATGAAGCCATGTGTTTGGTGTTATAAAATGCCTTGAAAACGCATTCGTCGGATCTTCATCCAGTGCTTCAGATGCGTTTTGATGATTCCATGAGTCCACCGATCGCGATTTATCTCGACTGTTATAACTCGGTTGATGAACGGTCGAGACTAATTGTAAGAGAATCACTTAAGTTGATTTGAAGGCATAAGCTTGATTAGTGATCCAGTGGACCTCGCGTCCATTAGATTGACGCTTTGCGATCACATCCGACACACCACGTAACTCCATGTCACCTAAAATTAAAAAGAACATTGGAACATAGTCCCACACGGTAAAAATAAATAGAAAGGGTCGGGTTTATAATGTCCGCAGATCAAAGGGGTTAGCTTAAACCTAATTACGGATGCTAATATGTACTATAACCCTATATTATAAGTAAATATAAATATGCACACACATGTCACTTCCGCACCACGTAAGCGCTCGCGTGGGTCCGCATGGGTCCGCGTGGCTCTACCACGTGGCCTTGCATGCCACATTGCATCTACGCAAGTCCCGCGCGAAAAATAAACCCCTTTCTATTATTATTATATTTAATTGTTTAAATAGATTTAAAATAAAAAATAAATTCAAAAAAATCCCTAAAAATTAGAAAATTTATAACTTTCAAAATATAACTCCGAATTAATCCAAACTTCTTTCATTTGATTTGAAATTTAATTATCTATTATTCTAAAAATCAAAATTAATAAATAATGAAAGGTTTAATTTCTATTTCAAAAATAGATTTATTTCTTAAAGATTTTAACTTTAGAAAATTAAGTAAATATTTATAAAATGATTTCTCTCATTATTTTAACTTTGAAAATACTTATAATCTCAAATAAAGATGGGTTATAAAATTATTTATCTTTAATTCATCATATTTAACCCTAATTTAAAGTGTTTTGAGATTATAATGACTTTTTCATGGAATTATAGATAAATACTCATCAATATGATAACATGCATAAAAAATGAAATCATTTATGCCTTAGTATGCATCAATAATCATGTATTATCATGTCTAATTAACATGTTATCACACTTCCTGCTAGAAATGCAAATTTAAGGATAGATTCGCATGTGATGAGTATGTTACCTATCTTCCATGGTAAACCTTCCAAGGATCCTTATAGACACATAGATGAGCTTAGTCAAGTGTGTGAGATCAATCAAATTCATAATGTGCTGGCAGATGTGATGAAGATGAAACTCTTTCTGATGCAGGACACGGTGGTGAAAACCCCTCGTGCCTGATCAATGGGACTGAGGTTGACCGGAGATAGCCGGTCAACCCTAACCTATGGATAAGCAAATCCTAGACCCTAAGTATGAGACCTCTAACCTAAGCCTAAGTGCAGGCAAGCGTGCCGATCAGCGGAGTCGACTCCGGGTGACCCGGGGAAACTCGCGAAGATGGGTAGGGTGAGATCCTCTCGATCCACGTCCGGAGGCGTGGAAGTCGCTCGTCGTGGAATAGCCAGGAGGCTGCAGCCCACGCTCGGTACCGGATCTGACGTACGCGTGAGAGATCTCGATCCTATATCCGCTCTATCCTATCTACGTCGTCCGACGGCGGTGGAGACAAGTAAAGGAAATGATTCGAAAAGTAATTAACTCGAAAGAGGGGTCGAAGCTAACCTGCGGGGCGCGAGCCCGGTCGGTCGGGGCGAGGGAGGTCGTCGGGCGCGGCAGCGAGGCCGGACGCTGAGGCGAGTTGGCGGTTGGCGCGGAGGGGCGATCAGCTCTGGTTGAGGGTGAGAGAGGTTCGCGGCTCGCTTTGCTCGCCGCGGCGAGCCCGGCGGAGGAGGGGCGGCGTCGGCGAGACGGCGGGGCGTGTGAGCGCCCGGCGAGTGGGGGGTTACGGGCCGGTTCAAGCGGTCCAGGGCCGGTTCCGGGCGGTCTGGGGCTGTCTGGACCGGTTCTGGACCGGTTGGGGGTAGCCTGAGCGGTCTGGGCCGGTCTGGGTCAAGCCGGTCTGGACCGGCTCAGACCAGGTGGCGGTCAAGACCGGCCTGGTCAGGGTTGGCTGGGTCAGGCCGGTCTGGATCGGTGATGGTGGGCCAGGCAGTCTGGACCGGGCGGAGTCGAGCCGGTTTGGCCGGGCCGGGACCGAGTCAGCTTGGGCGCGTCTGGGCAGGCCGGGCTGGGTCAGTCTGGGCGGCCAGGCCTGGATAGGGCGGTCCGGTCCGGCTCAGGCGGGCTCGGGCCGTTCCTGGCGATCCGAGTGAACCGGGCGAGATGGGCGGTCCGGACGGACGATTCCCGCTGAGTTGACTCAGCGGGAATCGTTCATTTCTGACCTTTCGATTAGGGTTTCGCACCAGGGGTCGGGCGCGCGGGCGATGCGCGGCGAGTGGGAGCTCGGGGCGGCGATTCCCGGAGCGGCCGCGGGCTCGCTGGGCGGTGGATCGGGTGGAGAAGGCAGGGAGGGCGAATCTCGAGGCGGAAGGGGGCGCGGAGATGTTCGAAGGCGTCGGAGAGGGCGGACGACGGGCTGGAGGCGGACGGGACGGCGGGATTGGGGGAGGGGTTTCAGCCGGGATGGAGGATGGGAATAACGGGGATCGTCGGGACGGGCGATTTCCGTGGAGTAGGGAAGAGGGGTGTTTGCTCCACGGAGGAGAAATGGGGGAGGGGGAAGCCGGGAAGAAGGGAGGTGGTCGTGGGGATGAACGGAATTCGGGAAATCGGGAGTACGCGGGGAGGGTGGTGATCGCGGGGAGATGTTGGCGGAAGAGGAGCGGAGGAGGGATTGGAGATCCGTGGAGGAGGAACGAGAAGAGGGCGAAATCCTGGGAAGGGGGGGGGAGGAGCTGGCCGGAGAGGCAGGAGACCTCGCCGGAGGAGAAGCGGGGTTGGCCGGAGATGGTGAGGAAGGTGGGGAGATGGTAGGGGCGATGCCGAGCGGCAGCGGCGGCGGCGGAGCAAGGGCGGCGGCGGCGGCTCGATGGCGGCGGCGGCGGCGCTAGGTCGGCGGCGGCGGCTGGAGCAACAGCAGAAAGTATCAACGTGGCCGGGGCAAGGAGTGGCGGCGGTCGTCGCGGCGGCGGCGGCGGCGGCGACGACGGCGGTTGGACTCCTTCCCCGGCCTTCCTTGAGCAGCCACTTGAGAGGGAGAGCACTCCTTTCTTTTTTCTCAAATGACGGCTAGGGATTGTGGGGGGGTCCCTTCCCCTCTTATAGAGCCCTTGTTGGGCCAAGAGAGGAAAGGGCCCACTTGAGGCCCACAACCCACACCCATACTCATAGAAATAGAATAAAAGGTTCACAAAGAAGAATGGGCTTCACAAATGGGATCCCGAAAAGGGAAGAACCCACCCGGAAGCCTAAAGGGAGAGAAGAAATAAACGAGGACCCGCTTAAACACGTGCGGGTCAAAAGATCCATAATAAAGAAATAAAGAAGTAAATATAAGCGGATAGATCCGCGCGCGCAAAAGGGCTCCTCCGACGCCGTGATATCGTGTCTTGGTGGCGACGGGGGTCGTACGCCACCACTTTCCCACTACCCTTAGAGATAGAGCTAAGGATTGGTTTCTAATGTTAGGGAAAGAATTCACCTCTTGGACCGAGATGGAGGAGGAATTTCTTAGGAAATACTATTCCGTAGGAAAAATCACCTCCGTTAGGAAGGCTATTCATGAGTTTACCCAAAGACCGAGTGAAACATTTCATGAAGCTTGGGAGAGACTTAGAGACCTCACTAGGGAGTGTCCTCACCATGGAGTGTCTAACCATGAGCTTACACAAATATTTTATGATGGGTTAGGCTTGAAAGATAGATATCTTTTAGATGCAGCTAGCGACAGCACCTTCATGAGCAAGTTTGAAGACGAATCAATGGAATTGATTGAGACTATGGCAAAAAAAACAGCCACCACAATGCGGCAAAACCATTCGGAAGAGGTGTAATACTGAATGGAGGATTAATCG
Organism: Lemna minuta; assembly: GCA_024174645.1. Lineage (NCBI taxonomy): Eukaryota > Viridiplantae > Streptophyta > Magnoliopsida > Alismatales > Araceae > Lemna > Lemna minuta. The sequence goes on from CM044109.1 coordinate 8,153,739, forward strand.
ACGCAAAGTTGGTAGAGACGGGCATGCTCCTAGAGAAGATCGACAAGATGGCAGAGGTCCAGAACCTTCAATTAGATCGGTTCCACATCTGCAACAGATCTGAAGGACTTGCACCCGTCGCTCTACAAAAAGCATCGCCATGCGCCCATTGCTCACGCCTCAACCATGTCGAGATGGATTGTCCTATCATGGCAATTCAGGGGCATGGCATGAATAGACAATGCCCACCAGGAGGGCAAAGTCAACAGGGAAGACCGAATTATCAAGGTACATACCCAAACTATTTTAATAACCCTGTTTATAACAATCCTATGTAGCGGAAAGGATTTAAGAGGAACACAGATCAAGCGTATCCTCCATCTTATAACACCAATCAGCAAAAAAATTCGCAACCCTACGCAAATACAAGACAGTCAACGTATATCTCGCCACATCAATCATACAATCAAGCTCCATGACCGACCACACCATCTGCAGATCCAATTCTAGGTGCGAACTCTCAGTTGATGGAGCAAATGACTGATAATAAGAAGGTTTCGTTAAGAAGGGTAAGCAAGTTTCTTTTTCTAACCGATTACCATCGCAGTCCACTATCAACCCAAGGAATCAAGGGGCCTCATCAAGTTAAATGCATAACTTGAGTCATGTGCATGTGGACGAGGAGGCGGTGGAGACTGCATCAGCAATATCGAGCCTTAGGAGCGGCAAAGACTTACCTAATCCTTATAAGGACCATCCTTTACACAAGAGCTCGATAGATGAAGAAACACCGATAGTAGTAGTAGAGCAAGATAGTAGTTCGGAGGATGAGGAAGAACGGGTTGATAGGATCTTGATTGCTGAAACCCAGGAGATCCAATGGCCCACCATATCTCTCTCCTTCCCGATTTATACCCTTAGGGTTTTTGGAGAAGAACTTGTCATTGTGATTTAGTCCAGCCCCCCGTTGGAAGCTTGTGTGCAACTAAATCGGTGTCCCTCTTACCCGAGTAAGATCCAGGAGGAACGAGAGCATCCAGAGCTGCTGGAGAGGAAGAGAAGAAGAGTCCCTCATGCCTTGACGGGTGTGACGAAAGGTACCTCTCTTTCATTCTTTTCCTCGTCCTCTCTTTCCTCCCTTTTCTGAAGGTCATCCTAGTGGCAGATAGCCCACTTGCAGAGCTCTCGACGCCATCGGCTTCGTCCAAGACTCATCCTGGAATCCCAATCTCAGGAGTCCTCGAGTTGACATTGCCACTCCATTGCCGCTGCCTGCCGGCAGCACTCTCTCTTTCCTCTCTTTTATTTGTTCCAGAAAATACTCCTCTCACCACGTCAGAAGTCATCACGATTTTATTGTTTTTTTAATTTTTCATCTAAATCATTTTTTTATTTTTGTCTTCCTTGTTTATCGTCAATCTTCGTACCTCCATTGAGATCGCATGCCATACCGCCACCGCCTACAATTGCATTCCTATCCAAAACCAAATTCTAAATTCGGTTTTCAATAGAAACTTCACAACAAGAACCCTTTTGCCATTTCTATTTTGCCTCCGATCGTCTTCACATATCCTCTTTAATTGCATGAACATCTGTTGCAGCCACAATCTTGCCCAAAGCCAATTTTCGAAATCGGTTTTGAATAGAAAATTCACAAAATACTTGTTTCATTAGATTTTAATCTTTTAATAGTTAAATTTCACTTTTCTCTTCTCCTCGTGCTCACGGGATTTACCGCTGCCAATCTGCAGTGGTGCGTCGTCTTAAAACCGAATGCGGTAATCGGTTTTGAATTGTGAAAATCCAAAAAAAGGAAAAAAAGGAAAGTTATTAGCTTCATCTGTTAAGCCGCACCCACGCCTCACCGTGTCCTCTTCTCCTTCTTGTATCTCTATCCTCTTTTATATTAGTTACCTTTACTCATGCCGAATCCATTTTCCCTCTCATAGTCGCGTCTTCGGCTGCTCTCAACTCATTCTCCTTTCTTTTTTTATTTCTTACTTACTTCTGATTTAGCAAATAAGAGTCTCCAAAGACGTCTTCTGCGTTTTCTCTTCTCACTTCTCACTTACCCAAGAACATTACATCGGTGTGAAGCGTGTACTGCGGTACCTAAAAGGGACAGAAGATTATGGCCTATTCTACAAGAAGGGAGATTTGAGGGGAGAGCTACTCGGGTACAGCGACAACGACTTTGCAGGAGATAGCAACGATCGGAAGAGCACTTCGGGGCACATCTTCTTCTTTGGTGGGATGGCGATAAGTTGGTCCTCCCAGAAGCAGAGCATAGTAGCTCTATCATCGTGTGAAGCTGAGTATATTGCGGCTACATCGGCCACATGTCAAGCTGTTTGGATGAGCCGACTACTTGGCAAATTAATGAGAAATGAAGCGATGAAGGCAAAGCTATTGGTAGACAACCAATCCGCGATCACTTTAAGCAAAAATCCAGTTCATCATAACCGAACAAAACACATCGACACCCGCTATCATTTCGTGCGGCAGTGTGTCGAAGATAAGAAAATCGAGATTGAGTTTGTTCGATCGGAAGATCAATTGGCAGATATCTTTACTAAAGCTGTCGGAAAGGCGAAGTTTCTGGAGATGTGTGATCGGATCGGCATCCGTAGCACTCCTATGGAGGAGCTAGAGAATGGAAGAGACTGATGGAGATGCTCCAGCCCAGCAGCGGGTACGGAAGCGACATTGTCCTACTGACATTTCCACAAACACCTTGCGCTTGTTTCTGTTTCAGGTAGTTAGAGTTTAATCGGGAGCGTTGGATGAGGGAGTTAAGACGGCCAGGATGAGGCCACGTCACGGGCGACGAAGACGACCTGCAGAGGTCGTTTAAACAACTCATTCTCTCTCTCTCCTTGTCCTATTGGACGGAGTGTTTATAAAACACTCCTTAGTGTTCGATGAAATGTATCGCACGAAGCGGCAGTTTCTCCGTCGATCTAATTGAAAGTAGTTTGTTTAAACTTCTCTCTTGATCTCTCTCTTCCTCTACGATCACCCGGGAGGAAATTCGACGTCTAGGATCGCGTTTTTTCCAAATAGTGAAGCTTGCGGAATTCTTCAAACGCTCCTGATTATCCTGGCTCAGAAATTGGACAGGAAATGACGCCGTCGGATTTCCGAAATAATCCAAGATTTTCCTCGGTTTGCAGCGGACTTGAGGAGGATGAAAGCAGAAAGAATGGAGGGAGAAAGGGAAGGAAGATAGAATCAGAGAGGAGATTGGTGGGAGAAGCACAGGAGATACGATGAACACGAGGGATAAAAAGTAACCAATAGAACCGATTTTCATAAAAAACAACACGTCTTCTTCTTTTACAAATCTCCTTTTATAGATCACGGAGAGGAGGGGTGAGGATGAGAAGTCGCATCGATTTAAATTCCGCGTATGAGCGGTTATAACACGCATGGAAGTTTTGTTGTTTTTCTTACGTGGATTCCGTGAGTGATTCACTGGTTTCTGAAGCTCTGTCGTTCCGTCACTCTCTTTCCTGTATGTCAACGCCCGCGGGAACTTTCCCGTAAGTCAATGCCCGCGATACTTGCTCTCTGGAGCGTTTGTTTTGATCTCTAACCTCGCCGTTCTGTTGCGATACTCTGCCAGAGAAGGTAATGGCAAACGTTCCTCCTCACACAGTGTAATTCCGAGTTGCACGGGCTTCGGCTTTAAAGGTAGCTCAGTAACTTCCTTTGAACTTCTCAGTTTTTGGCGAGTAGAGTAGTGATGTCGTCGCGTACGTGGACTACAGTCGGGTTTGACCTTCCGTTGTGAGCAGTAGACGACGCGGGAACCTCTCGTAATCGTCTTCTTTTGTTTTCACGTGACAGAGGTGGGTAGTTGGCGATCCGATTGCTTCAGAAATAACCCGATTTCCTGTTGTATTCTCGCGAGATTCTTCAAGGTAACTAGAAGGGAATTTCAGTACGGCTGGCGAGGAAATGACGATAGGAGAGACTCGCCAGGTGTGATAAGAGAGAGTAGAGGGCAAGTTTTCCTCCTCTACCATCGCCGCAACTGAAGGAAGAGAGCAACGCCGCGCTCTCCAGAAATTGCTGTCGTGCTTCAACTGCAATCCTCTGGAATGTGCAGAAGGTAAGGTCCGTCGTACGGTGATTATGAAGATAGCGAAATGGAGGAAACTTTTCGTTGTGTTCTTCCTTCAATTCTTCATCCAAAATCTGGTTGATCTTTAAGAAGATCTTGGAGGACTTCTTGTCTCTCCTTAGTAAGTATCAATCGGATTTCTTTTCCTTCTCAGCCGTGAGGGACTTGATAGTGTTATATGAAGAAACTGGGGCGAAGCGCTTCCGGTAATAATCCATTGCGACGTCATGGACAAAGTCCTGATGACCCGCCTTGATATTCCGAGAAGTCATCTCTGTAGCTCGATAACAGTTGGGCAGAGTTTTCCCTGATTTTCTTGGGACTTGGATCTGATCCCTCATCCTCGATCGTTGCAGGATTCTTTAGGGCTGTCATGATCTTCAGAATTGATGTATATATCTTCTGTCATGTCTTTTAGGATGATCTTGGAGCTCTTCATTAATTAAGAGAGTAGTCTTCTTATCTGATTTTCTTCATAAACTATCCTTATGTTGAGTTACTTTCATATGGGTAAATGAATGATAATACTCATGTAAAGGCTTGTCTTGAGGTGAATTAAGAAGGTAAATTCCTCCTTTAGATCTCACCTAAATTCTAACTAGAGGTGGTATTCAAAGAAAGAAGGAAAAACAAAGAGGTTCCTACTGATTTTTCTTTTGAGATCATTATTTATAATTATATAAGGCACCTAAGATATGGTGGATGTGGTTTGGAAAATTAGGAACCTATATCAAAGGTAAAAGGTGGTTGACTTGGTCCATTCAAGGAATTCTAAGTATCAAAGGATAAGGCTAATTTCTTTTGACCAAGTCAATCTTTAGATCAGTATAAAATAGGGAAAGGAGGGAAAATAAATCCCTTAAGATCTACACTCTCTTTAATTATTTAGAGAGATCTTCTTCATCCATTTAATAAATGGATAATTTATCAAGTTGGTGGACAAGGAAAAGGAGGAGGAGGAGGAGGAGGATAGGTTCACTTAGAACCCTCGTGTTCATGTTTTTAAAATAATTCTCCATCACTTTATCTATTTTAAAATCCAGCATGTCATATATTTTTGGTTATTTGAATCGGTGCATTAGAAAGGAATTTAGACGAAACTCGTCAAATTTTGATTTGAATTTCTGTTTTAAATTTCTTATTTTAGACTAATCTAATTTGAGATTCTGTTTATCATTACCTATAGATATGAACATTCGTTAATATAAAATTAGTCTAGGGGTTGTTTGTGTTTTGTTGTTGCATTTATTTCTTTATATTCAAGGGAGAAGACCCATGAGTCAAAGTCAACAGTAGCAGTCAAAGTCAAAGCAAAAGTCATAAGTTAGAAAGTCAAAGTCAACATAGCAGTCAAAGTCAGAAGTTAGAAAGTTAAAGTCAATAGAAGTAGTCAAAGTCAAAGCAAAAGCCAAAGTCAATAGCAGTAGTCAGAAGTCAAAAGTCAGAAAGTCTAATTCAACAGCAGCCATCAAAGTTAGAAGTCAAAAAGTGAAAGTCAACAGAAGCCAAAGTAATATGAAAGTCAAAGTCATTGGAAAGTTAAAGTCAAATCAGCAAATCAGGAAGTTATATTAATTTGTTTTATTTTTAATAAGTTTTAAAATAATTTTTTGTTACATCATTTGGTATAGTTTGTTATGATTAGTTTGTTTTAGTATTTTCATTACAACTTTCCATTTTATAAGTTTAATTAAAGTACTAGGATAATTACACATACTATCACACTTTACATGGACTCTTGGTGAGTCGTACTTACCCGTGAGGGCAAGGGGGAGATTCCTTGGAGAATCGTAGTGAGTTGGGACGACTCTAGGGAGTTGACTAAAAAGTCAACTCGAGGGATATTTGTTCTTCACCTTGTAGGATTACTCAAAGTCAGGAACGAGCGACTTACTTGGTTCGCACGTGGATCGGTGCAGAGACTTGATGACTCCAGAGAGGCAGGCCAAGTCAAAAGAGAGTAGGGAGTGGTGCGGGGCTTTGGGAGTCGGCCCGGGGGACAAGACGAGTGGAGGGGCTCCAAAGGACGGCATCAAAGGAAGGTCACTAGTCGAGAGCGAGAGTGAGTCAGATTTAAAGATCCTGTAGAACTTTGATTTGATTATCCCAGCCAACTAGTAGTTACTACTAGGGGATTAAAAAGGTGAGGAGTGACTCTAGGAAGACTGTCTCACCTGGGACTGGCGCGGGGGTCTGAAAACCCTTTCAAATATTAAAAAATTTGGCCTACAAATGACGTAAGAAAGTTGAGCAAAAATCAACGAATTAAAAAAGGGATAAGAATAACATAAATATAAAAAAGAAACTAATTCACCCTCCCTCTTAGTAATTTTATCATTTCATTAGAAAATTTCACGTGATTTACTTGCCTCAATCCATGCATGATTGAGTCTATAATGCAAGAGAATTACAAAGAATTGAAGATCTTCTTCTAAAAATGATTAATTTCACTTTTAATCCAAATTTTCATTTCCATAAGAGAGAACATCTATTTATAAAAGAAATTTCACAATTTCAATTTGAGCCGTCTATTTCGCTTAAAGAGCTTGGATGGGTACAACAAAGCTATGTAGCTCGCGATAAGCAGAGTACGATCCCATGACAAGGGCTCTACTATTCCTTGATTTTTGTCGTTCGATCTTAATCAGAGTGTCTACAATTCGTCACGTGTCACGCCGTCATTAGCCCAGTGTGAAATTAAATCACAGCCATTATATTTCACTAATGCAATCAACGGCTCTGAATTTAGCACATGCATTTGATCGCAATCTAGTCGATCAAGATCCACCAGATCAATACGCCTGTATTCATACGCTTTAATCCAACACTCCACGTGTTGCCACATCCCCTGCGAACATAAAAACTCATTTAGTCCCACACGGAAGAAAATAATGCTTTTTACGACTATATAAGGGGAGACTGTTTTAAGCCATTGCGTCACCCTATGGCCTTATGATGCCCCCACATCTCTACCCAATACGGGGCCCACTATACCCGTGGGCCTAATCCACTTAGCACATTAAGCCATCGCACCACGTAGACACCCACGTGGGTTCATGCCGGTCCAATTGGCTGGTTGGTGCGCTAACACGTGTCCATGTTTCCAGGTTAGCACCGCGAGTCCCGCACTTAATAAACCCCCCTTTTTTGAAATTTTGTATTTCTAAAAATTCCTTAAAAAATCATTAAAAATCTAGAAGAATAGTTAATCTTCAAAATTCATAACTTCATTTTTAGAACTCTTTTTACTCAAATTTTCTCCATTAGATCACGAATTTCTTATTCTTTAATCCAATGCCACCTGAAATATAAATTTAAATAAGAAAAATTGATGACCTCAAATATTTAAAACTTGACTTTAAAAGCCAAATTAGATCAACTCTCTAAAGTTAACTTTTTGATTCTTCCCAACATTCTCTTCTTCTATTCTCTTCCTTAATCATCCACTAAAGTCAAAATAAAATCAAGAAAAATAGTTAATTTCAAGTTTTTTGACCTTGAAAAAGGTCAAACATCAATAAAGCACATAATTAACCCCAAATAATGCAAAAATGTGGACTTAGTAAAATGGCATGCCAATGGTGAAAATGTCATAAAACTATGATAACATGCATCATAATTACATAAAATAACCATTAATATAAATTAATTATGATGAAAAGACAATTTAAATATGCATGCTATCATTCATATGGAGAAACATGGATGCAAACTATAATGAAAGACGAGAAAATGAACTCTTTGCCTTCTATGGAGCTAGGTCAACTCTATTTCTATGAAGCTAAAGGTTCTCACAAGAGGTCAAATCAATCTCATGACGATTCAAAGATGGCCAAACCAAGTCTAGAAGTCAAAAGATAGATAATCTTATATTTTAGGATGATCCACATTTTGAAGAAGTCAAAATGGGGTCAATTTCCCTATTTTTAGGGGAGTTTGACAAATGCTCCTAATCTCCTTTTAAATAGGATATAATCTAATTTAAATCGGCTCTCTCAGTATACATGTATATATATATATATTTTTTTTTTCAATCAGAGTCACTCTATATTTTATTGTGAACATGAGTCTTGTTATATGAGAATATTGGAGGAGGAAATAAAAGAAGAAAGCTACTGAACGATAAGGAAGAAGAAGTTCTCGAAATAGGTTCACTAGGCAGCCTTATCCACTCATGATCCAAATGACAATCTAAAGTGGGTCAACTCAATTTGATCCATGTCAACTCATAGTTTATGGACGTCAACTAAAAATTGGCCTAATAGTCGGTTTGAGAGATCAGACATCCATAAATCCCAATAATGGGCTGCCGATTCATTTATCCAATTGAGAGACTATTAATCTATCAATCACATTGACATAAATATTCAATTCACAGCCAATCACACCATGATATTACATGATCTAATTGACAATCAGATCAGGGTTTAATTGATTCAATGCATGTCAACTCATGTCAATGATCATGCATACATGATTTTTTTTAAATTCAGCCGAACAATCAGTTTGATCGATCAGATATCCATAAACCCTATCAATGTTTTGTCCATTCATTCAATTTTTGATAGATTGTAAATCTATCAGTCAAATTGACATAAATATTCAATTCACATCAAGTCACATAATCAAATTACATCCGCTGGCCAAAAAGTAGGCATAGTTGATCATGATAATTGAATCATCAATATACATGGACAAGGTACTTCTCAATATCATGATCATTTACCAGATCGCTGCATTGAAAATTTGATGATCTAATGTTCCAAGTTTTCCTACACAATTATCAAGGATGATCAAGATGTCTAGTCAATTCTCTCCCATAACAACAGGTTAGTTGTTCATGAAGTCTATAGTCACATAGCCCTAAGTCTAATCATAATTATACTTCCTTAATTATCAAATCACTTATAACTTTTGGTAGAGAGATGAGTTCATAGGAAAATAGAAAAATAGAAATTGATTGACAAGCCAAAGGCCCATTAAGAAAAAGTGATGCCATAAAAAACAAGGAAAATGAGCAAGATTAATAGTTTGTAGCATCTTATCCTCATCATGTAACTTGTTATCCTCAAAATGCTTTTTGAAATCCCTTGAGGTGAATGATAACATGCAATCTATACATGTATGATAATATGCAATTTCATGCATTAATATCGTGCATTTAATGCCTTTTTTCTTTAAATTATAATCATAAATGCATGTTATCATGATTTAAAATGATTAAATGGATTTCTATGTTAAATGCATTTAATTTCTATGTTTGAAAGGATATTGTTGATTTTTCATAAATTTGTAGCATTGTATGAGCATTTAGTGATATGGATTAATCAAGAATATAATTTTCTTTTATTATTAAATGAAATTCCTATTTAAAATGTATTTATTGACATAAGAATATTTATGAAGTACATTTATAAAAATGTATTTAAATACATTTCTCAAGAATATTTAGAAAATATCTATATATATATATATAAAGAGAAGAAATTCTCTCTCTCTCTCTCTCTCTCTCTTTCTTTATCTCAATCACCTCTCTCTCTCTCTCTTGTGGCGGGAATTCCGTCACGAGCCTCTCTCTTTCCACCACACCTCTCCACTTCTCTCTTCCTCCCTCCCTTTCTTCTCTCTCCCTATGGATTCTCCTCTCTCCCTCAGGATTCCTCTCCTCTCTTCTCCCTCACTCTCTCTGTCTCCTTCTCTCTCTCTCGCCCCTCTCTGTCTCCTCTTTGTCTCCCTTTCTCTCTCACTCATGTGCACGCATGATCCCTCTCGTGACAGAAATTTTTCCGTCGCGAAGAGAGGAACGAGGAGAAGCATTCCTCTCCTCATCTCTGCGCGTCCACTCCTCCCTTTCTTCCCATTCTCTCTTTCTCTCCCAGACTTCTCCTCCCTATCCTTTCATTTCTCCTCCCTCTCCTCTTCTTTCTCTCCCCGTTTCTCTCTCTCTCTCTTTATCTTACTCTCTCCACATGCGAGAGTATCTCTTCCCTCTCCACTCCCCCTTGATCTCCCGCATGTACGCGTGCCCGCGTAACAGGAGAAGTAGGAGATCTCTCCCTCTCTTCCTCTTCACTTCTTCTCTTCTCCCTTTCTTCCACCTCTCCTCTTTCTCCCGTGCTTTCTTCATCTTCTTCTCTCCTCCACCTTTCTCGCTTCTCACTGCTCATTTCTCTCCCTCAACCACGTGCGCGGAGGAGACCTCTTCGTGCTCGTATTCTTCATGATCAAGAGACAAGAGATAGAGACTAGAGAAGGGCGAGGGGAGGAGAGAGGAGAGATGAGCAAGGAGAAAGGAGTGAGGAGAGAGGAGAGAGACTAATATTTTGTTTTTAGTTTTTCTTGTCTGTTAGCGAAGTTTCACTGGGCGCGATATTAAATTTGAGCGGGTTGACCGGCACGATTTGAGGAGACGAAAGGGCAGATCAACGGCCCAAAATGCTCCAAGTTAAAATCGCAATATCTGACAATCTTGATGGAGTTAAGAGCTGAAATTTCATGGGCATGATCATCATTTCAAGTTCCATGAATCATTTTAGCTGATTTAAGTTCTGAAACAAAAAAAATAGGGCTATCAATGTTTTGTTGTTTGCTTCTAGAATTGGCTAGCCAGAAGGAAAGAAAGCAACGATGCATCATTTTTCATGTGTTGAACTTCATTCTCAGTGCGTTTCTTCCCTTTTCTGTTCATTCTTCGTGTTGTATGTAAGACGCCAAGTCTGGGAAAATATACAGCTCTCGAAGGTATGTTTTGATTAGGGAGCATCAGTAGATTGTATTTTCATCACAAATCTTTATATGATAATCATCTTCTATCTATTTCTTCTATTTTTCTCATTTATTTATCAGAATTTTCTCATTTACAAACCCTAAAAATCACTTTTCTATCATCGTTCAAGGGTTTCCAATCTCTGAATAGAGTTTAGAAGCACTTGTTTGATTCATTTCATCTCCACACACATTTTCTTCCTTTCATCGATCATTTTCAGTTTCTAAATCTAAAAATACCAAAAAAATAGATTCTGATTATAATCTTTTAACCTTCCTCTCTGTGGATTCAACCTCAACATGCCACTATTCTAATTTAAAATTTTTTGGACACATCCTTCACCGAGGCATTTTGGAGCTCAATAAGGGGTTGAAAGATTGAGGGGTTGAAGGTTTGAGGGAGGATCATCATGATATTTTGGGTGATCTAATTGCACCACAATGAGTTCATGTTCCAAGGGAATGTGCTTTCAAAGAATGACATTGCACATACTTAAAAAGCTGTGTGGCATACTGGTTTAGGGGCCATGAGAAATGTGTAGGGGGAAATATGAGTTCATCCATGTACAACCTATACATCAATTAACCCTAACTACTATTCCACCATTCATGCATGATGTTTGATAACATGATAACTAGACATGGTAATATATGACTATTAATGCATATTAAGGCATAAAAGATTTCATTCCTATGCATGTTATAAGATTTATGAGTATTTATCTATCATTCTATCAAAAAGTCATTATAATCTCAAAATACTTTAAGTTAGGGTTAATAATTATAAATTAAAGATAAATTATTTTATAACCCATCTTTACTTGAGATTATAAGTTGTTTTTAAATGCTCAATAATAAGAGAAATCATTTTTATAAACATTCATTTCATTTTCTAAAATTAAAATCTTAAAGGAATGAATGTATTTTTGAAATGAAAATTAAATCTCTCATTATTTATTAAATTTGAATTTTTAAATGATAGATAATTAAACTTATGATCAAATGAAAGAAATTTGGATTGATTTAGAGTTATATTTTGAAAGTTATGACTTTTCTCATTTTTAGGGATTTTTCCGGTATTTTTCTGAATTTTTCTGAATTTTTAATGAATTTCTAAGGATTTTCCGGAATTAAAAATCAAATTTTCTAATTAAAACTCAATTTTTTGAATATTTTATAACGCACAAGTGACGTGACGCGATCAGAGCCGCCCGATCGCATCGTGATTGACGGTCGAGGCGACGTGGCAACGTGAGCAACATCCGATCGCGTGAAGATTTAAAGACCGTTGATCATCACTTAAATTGATGGGGACACGTGGCCAAATCGGGTGCACCGGATTGCATTTAATCTCAGCGGTCGATCGCGAAGAGTTATAACGTTCAAGATTAAATCGTGGAAAACGCATCTGATGCGTCCGATCGCGATCCGACGGCATGCGTTTCGAGGCACTTTATAACACGCGGGGACGTGGCTTCATCTCGAGCGTCCGATCTCGATCAAACAGCCACGGCTTAATGGTAATGATTTGCGATCATGCGTCTCATCAGAGCCATTGATGCGTTTAATCAGAAGGTTACACCCAAATGTTTTATAAATTGAGATGTTGTTCGCATTTGTATAGTATTTGTGAGCAATTCAATCAAATTGAATTGTTTAGACATCAAATCTCTTGAATATCTTGGTCCTAATTGCTTCTAAACTCATTTCCGCATCCACGGAGCGCTTAAGATCAAGATTTGGATGATCGACAAAGAAGAAATTGACTCTTAAACTCCATGATTGCGATTTTCGGAATTTTTATGAAAAAGCCTTGATTTCAGTGATTAATTGGATCAATTCGATTGCAATCTTGGGTTAGGGATCGTGCATTATCCTAATCTATCATCGTTTAGTGTTTAATTTCCATTTAGATTATTAATTTAGTTTAATTCTAAGCTTATTTTTGTTAATTCACGATTTTACGTTTTCGAAAATTACCCCTCACTTTGATCTTCAATTGATCCACGAAATCAAAGTCAAATTTGATTCTTTTTGATTCCGTGGAATCTTCTTGAAGTTCTCTTTCATAGAATATGATTTTCCACAATTTTTATCATCGATTCATTGTCCGATTTGATCAAATTCGAAGACATGATTAGAAATTTCCCTATTTCCTTGTGGATTCGACCCATATTTACCATTAAACCCCTCAATTCGAGATATTTTCATTAAATTTGTAAGTTTGGACTTTATTTTGACATTAATTGGTGTGCAATTGACGACTCCATCGATTTGATCTGTCAATGTTATTTCTTAATTAAAAAAAATATTGGCATTCAAATGTGTTGTTCAGCTGTAGTGGATGTGGACATGGGAGTTAGCCTCTTGTGATGAGGATGATTGAGTGCTGGTGTAGTTGATTCTCATAGGGGAAATATAATTTTCTACAATTGGGAATGTGCTTTATGGATAAAATAATATGAGTACCAAAATAACGTCTTCAATTTTTTTTAAATAAAATTAAAGTCATAAATTGATCATTTATTTCCTCCCTTTCCACACATATAGGGTGATTAAAAAATTTGAAGAAAAGAGGTGTATAAATTGATATATGTCTATTATAGACAACATAAATAGATCTGTATAGGCATAACATGCTATACACACACACACAAACACACACGCACACACACACACACATATATCAACAATGAGTATATGACAATGGAAAATATGAATAGCTATATACATGGACTTTAGTCGTATACATACCAACATCATTATAAATTTCTATACGATAATGACCAATGATTTTTTTTATTGAACATATACTATATGCATATTGGTAGGCCAATATATTTATATATCAATTTGGGAAAAAAATATATTACTTCATACATTTGCATCAGGATGCAAGTGTATGGATAGGATCGATTCATGTCATGTCTAATACATAGCAAAACCAATATAAAATATACTAGAAACTTGATACGACAATGTTCAATATTTCCTTTTTACTAAAAATATTTTAAATTTTTTGTTTGATTTCTTTGTTTTCTAGAGAATCAATTAATATTCGACATCATTGATTAGAATATAGTGGATCTCATTAAATATCTTTTGAGGGGCAAAGGTTCAATAAGTTAAACTCCCTTCCGTCTAGTCTTCATTTTTTAAGGATTCTTTTAGCTTCTAATGGCATATCTCTTACTATCCTCTTCATATGGTGACAAAGGAAGGATTACACACTGTAAAAAAGAATGCATCAAAATGAACTCTGAGATGAACGAAATAAAAGAATTCAGGAATTGTTCCTAAAGTTCTTCCTTCAAGACGAGATATCAAAAACCTTTACAAAACCATGAAACCATTTGGTGTGAATTTCTTTTATTTTCTTCTACAAATCTCAAGGAAGATGATTCTTCAAGCATAGGCTCTTGCAATCGATGAGATGCAATATCACAAGTTACTTTCAATTCTTGAATTTAACGAGGAAGAAACGTAAAACCCTGGCAACGTCTCCTGCGTGTACTTACAGAAGGACAGCAAAGAATATGGTGAAAATAGAGAAGCGTCTATGTACAGAAGACCATGATTCTAGCGGGCTCCCAAGTATCTCTCTCTGTCTCCTCTTGATCTCTCCATCTCGATGGCGCTTTCCCATCTAAGAGAGAGATCTGAGTCGTCTGTCGGACTCAACAATCTTCATCTCACCCTGATAGCTGCCGGCACGGCTGCGAGAATCGGCGCTGCGTCGAACCCGACTAGCCGGCAATTTACGTCTCTTTTGGCCGCCAGGGACTGATGAGACTCGAGCGCCGGCGGCGCAGTGCAGGCCGACGGATTAGGGTTTGTGGTCCGACGGTACGCGCCTAGCCACTTGGCCTGCATGTACTTCCCCTTTCGCCACGGCGGCACGTGCATCTCCCTTGACTGCAACGACCGCTTCGCCGCGTCGGCCAGCAGCCGGAGGAGGCGTTTCAGCTCCCCCGTCTTCCCCACGTACACCCTCGGCAGCTGCGCCACCACCCTCTCGTACTCCGCGGTCGGCCGCGCGATCTCGAACTCCCCTCCAAAGTCCACGTCCACCAAGTACCTCTGCAGATTCTTACGGGCGTCTTCCACGACCACGTCAATGTACTCGTAGTTCCCGCCCGTGAGTCCCGCGCGACTCTCCCATCTCGCCTTGCAGACTCCGGCGTTGAACCCAGAATCCTTAAGGGAAACCATCACCGCTCTTCTGAATTGCGCCCGGTCGGGTCGCAGCGCCCCCAGTTGCTCCGCGGCCGCCGTCGCTTTCGCTACCAGCATCGCATGAAAAGGATCCTCGACAGCCGGCTTTAGCATATCGTGAACCATCGCCGCAGCAGAAGAAGACAATTTTGACCAAGTTTCATCGACATCCGAGCACGCTGACTTCTGTAACTCTCCAGCGTCTCCGGCGGCGTCGTCCTCGTCGGAGAAGAATATTCCGTCGACGAAGCCGGACAGCTCACCGCCATCGTGCTCACTGCCGCTGCTAACGTACCCACCGAGCAGGCGAGCCTTCGCCTTGCAGTCCAACGGGTCAGTCACCCTCTTCGCCTTTCCCATCTTTCTCCCCCGCCCAAAAACAATCGTCGGGGACTGTAATAAATAGCAGCTCTCAGGCGGAAGGGATTCGATGAGCCGATAATGTCCACATTCCTGCGAAACGATGACGACTAATTCACATCATTTACACCCTTTAAAAAAAACTCCGAGCTATTTCCCACTTTTTTCTTCCCGGAGAAACACAAAAGAAAAAGGGGAACCAAGCCGGAATCCGATTTCCAAAGCTCCTCAAAATCCCATCTATTCCAATTCCATGCTGATATAGAAAACCATCGATGCCAACGAAATAAACCGATCTTCTCTTACCTGACAAACTCGTGAACCTGGCGATGAGGAGGCGGCGGCTCGTATC
Organism: Lemna minuta; assembly: GCA_024174645.1. Classification (NCBI taxonomy): domain Eukaryota; kingdom Viridiplantae; phylum Streptophyta; class Magnoliopsida; order Alismatales; family Araceae; genus Lemna; species Lemna minuta. The sequence goes on from CM044109.1 coordinate 8,169,536, forward strand.
AGTGGTGTACGGAAAAGCGATAAACGAGAAACCGTGTGAGAGGGAACTATGCCGCCTTCCCTTATGTAGGACGAGGAACAGTGTCCCGGTTCAGTGCACCCGAATCAAATGCCGATTTGCCGATCGGAAGCGTCTAGATTCGATGAACATAGAAAAGGCAGCGGCTTGATGGGCCATCGACGTCCCCATGGTCTGCTGGACGTGCATGGCTTCATGCTAAGGTGACGTCGGAGTTTGTTGGTACCTTACCCATGATCGGAGGATGATCTAGCCCAACGTATCAGCTATGCCGCACAGAATTTGGGGGAAAGCAACCGCAAACATCTGCGGTTTTCATAGAATATGGAATACTATAATGAATAATAATTCATGAAGCAAATATTTATATGATCACCAGATCATAATTTTAGGGTTCTTAGAAATTGGTGGTGTTAAGCTCTCCATTAACTGTGTTGTTGAAGTTCAGTGAATGTGGACATGGGTCAGAGGAGTTTGGCCTCTTGCGACGAGCATGATTGGAAGCTGGTAGTCTATTCTCTTATGACAGTAGTGAAGAGCATCAATTTTGAGGAACCCAACCTCCATGTGAAGCATTTTTACCAATTCATCCCTCAATTCTGATCCCTCGATCTTTGCTTTGTGATTGAGAAGGACAATCGGAGTGCATATTTGTGTTTATATTTTTATTTCAGTTTATTGGAATTTTTTCCCATGCATCGTATTGGGCTTACCTTATTAGGCCTATTTATTAGTTTGTAGAAAAGGTTCTCTTTTTCCTCAAGATGGGCCCTCAATTTCCGACTTCTTAGACCACATTACTTCTCTAAAAGGGTATATCAACAACACTTTCCTCATTGAAGATTGATAACATGTCATTCCTATTTTCATTTTTGTCACTATTAACCAATTTTAGTGCATATTACATTAGTTTAATCACATTATTTTGTTTTTAAGAAAATTTGTGCATTCATTATATTTTCGTAGTCATATCCCTATTAGTGCATAAATTGGAGCTAAATTAATAAATATGCCTATTTAACATTTTGGAAAGTCAAAAACCTTATACTTTAATCCTTGACTATTTTTGTTCTGCAAGCTGAATAAAAGGAAAGTAGGCTGAAAATGTATTAATGTGCCAAAAAGTTCATCTAAAATAGATGTATGGATTAAAAGATATTGAGTTCTAAATTTTTTGATATTTTTCTTCTAAATTTTATGAGTTTATTTTGATTTTTGTGCAAAAATTGATTGCCAGTAATGATAGCATCCTATGTGGTACTTCCTTGATGAGCTAGGTGGCAAGAGCTAGGCACCACATAGTACCCACATGGCACCTACACATCGTGCTTGGTTGTGCCCATGCAATGTCGATGAGGCGACCATGTGGCGCTAGCAATAGTCAATTTTATAAGAGGATTCTGATTAGTTTACCTGAAGGACTTTACCTTTAATTTCCATGTAAACCATAGAATATACCCTTTTTTCTCTAACCTTACTAATGTGGATTTAACCTTGTTTCGTTTTATGTGAGGATGGTGTGGCAACTTGTGAATTGTCGAATGGAGGAGATTGATACGGGCCTTGGAATGGGTGGAAGATTGGTCCATGGGAATGACAAGGGCAAGGACATGTGTTGAGGTACTATTCACCAGCCTAGATCTCCCTCCGACCTCTCTCTCTAGATCTCTATCTCTTACCACCCCTATTTCTCCCATATCTCTTCCTCTCTTGCCACATTCACTCTTCCCAACCCTTAGTCACCTACTATTCTCTCTCTCTCTCTCTCTTTCTCTACCACTCATGTCTCAACTCTTTGCTCACAACCACCAATGAATGGCTCATTGATCACAAGCTCATTTCTCATTGGGTGACTTGTCAATTGATTGCCAGTAATGAAATTTTTTTCATGTTGTCAGATTTCAATTTTGACCCAACGTATTTTATATCACTATAGTCTTATAAAAAATAATTGGATTATAAAAAATATTTCTTTTGTCTTTCATCTTCATTTTTCTTGATAAGTCAAAAGTGAACTCTATCATTTATTTGACATGTATATGAGTAATGTACAACAATTATATGTTATTGGTGTTCATATATTGAACATGATTCAAATAATTCTTCATGGAAAGTGATTTGATTATGTTTCACTTACTTTGGTTTAAAATATGTCTCCGTCATCCATTTCTCAAATGTTCCTTAATCTTCAAATTTAGAAATGATAATCTAAATTATTCCTTCTAAAATATAATTATCTGATATCTCTTAATTCGATACCCAAGTATATTGAATTTGAAGCATTCTTATTCTTATTTCTTACCATTTCATAGAGAAATAACGTCTACTATGATGAGATATGTTGATGTGGGTGTTTCTCTTGGATTTTGCCTATTAGACCTTGTTCTTGCAACGCCTACTGGATCTACTTATATGACCCCCTTTATTTCTTTTTATACATAGGGCTATCTCCCTTCGAGATTTAGTGCCTCAATTTCATTCACTCCATCTTATCACTTCTAGTAATATATAGTTTATTTCATAGGTCTTCATCCTATTTTAAGTAATTCGTCACCTTGCTGATTCACTCATCTTATAGATAAATGATTATATTTTTGTACAGTTTTGAGAAATATTTTTAGAAGATAGAAAAAAATTTCTAAATTTACATTCAGTTCAATTGCATTAGGAATTAATCAATTATATTTTATGGTATCTCATTAAATTATCACAAGCATAAACAAAATCATTAATTTCGCACTCAACAAGCAAATATCTTTATTTTACTGAAGTTTTTTTATTTTTTTATGTTTTAAGAACCAAATGCTTTAGAGTGCAAGTCATTTCTATTTTCTTCTTGTCTTCAAATTAGTGGTATGAGAAGAAAGAGAATTCAATCATGAGAAAAAGGGAAAAAATTTCATGTTAAAATAATTTTTATATTTTAAATTTTAGCTATTTTCTATAATTTTCTTGAATTCATTATCAAATTTTTATGAATATTCTATGGGTTACTCGGGAAATATCCAGCCATGGGCTGTCATGGAGACATTGCGCATGTCAACTATGGCAACATAGGAGGGGGAAAACCACAATGGCAACGTTGGAGGGTGAGGCGGTCCCTAGAAGAGGGTGACGACGACCTAGGAGAGGGTGGCAATGAACCAAGGGGGCAACAGTGACTTAGAAAGGAAGCGGCATCCTTGAGAGGCGGCGGCTTGGATTGGGTGGCAGCCCCTAGAAGGGGGGGAAGTGGTAAGGTGACAACGAGAGTGGAAGCCAAAGAACCCCAAAATTCTAGAGAAAGACTTTCGGGTTTAATATTGTGTGAATTGGTAAAGCCTTCAATAACACACAAGTAAACAAGGTGGTACACGCCTCTACATATGGAGGAGAAGACAACAAGAGACTAAGGACTTAATGGGCCAACCCGAATGGGCCATATTCTAACAATTGGTACCATAAAAAAATGGTTTCCACATCCTCCAAACGTCATAGAGAATGATTTCATCATGGTGCTACGTCGTGACACCCCATCACCATCACGGTTGCAGAGAGTCGAGAAATTGACATCATCAAGTTCAAAATTGAAGCCCGCTTTCGAGAGAATGCCCATATTCAGTTAGGCATTTCTGACATATGTTATATCGAAGGAATTGAAAAGCCCATTTCTTCACATTTTACACATCATCATGACTGTCCAGTATAAGATATGTTGGCAATGGATATCAGGCCTAGAGATCTTTTGGGTTTTTCATGACCATTTCTCCAAAAACAGTGCAGCTTTTCTCCTTACTTTTCAACCCAAAAGGTTTCTTCTCATTTTAAATTCAAATGGGACCGATTATCTAGGCTCTCATCCTCCAATCAAACGAATGCATTCTCGGTTCATTGAACCTGGACACTCATGAGCGGTGCTTTCAGCCTGGACCCGTGCACCTAAATCCTATCCTATATAGATATCTAGATGCCGCGTCTCTCGCAGAAATCCCTCTGATCCTTCAACTGAACGCCCCATCCGAATCATGGGCTTATCAGGTAACAGCAAAATTTGGAATTCTTACATCAAAATGATAGCATTCGAGAGTGAGATTTGGAATTTGGAGTTCATTCGCTATTTTTCCCTTCATTCTTTCAGAAAGAAAAGGAAGAACGATCGTTTCTAATGCTTTTTCAGAGAGGCCGTTTCGCCGCTAGATTAGAGAAAATTATTCATCTCATCCGTCAGTAATTAATCTTTTGAAGAGTAGAGAAACATTCGATTCGGAATGGATTTTTGATTAAGTGCGATTTTCCTTCATTATTTCATTAAAAATTCAAGAACGGTTAATTATTTTGTTGTTTATCGATAGGAGAAGGATTTTCATCGAGATGTAGTTAATTGAAATGACCTCATGGCCTGCAGGAAAGTGGACATCGTCGCCTCATCCGCTCCCTCCCGCCTGACAGAAGCTCTTTATTTCGGTGACTATCAGAGAGAGAGAAGAGGGGATGGGAAAATCGAAGCCGATGACGGACATGCTCGACGATAACGCGAAGGCCCGCTTACTCGGCGGGTACGTCAGCAGCGGTAGCGAGCACGAGGGCGGTGACCTGTCCGGGTTCGTCGACGGCATCTTCTTTTCCGACGAGGACGATGCCGCCGGAGACGCTGGAGAGGACGAAGAGAAAAACTTGGAGGTCTCGGATACCGCTGAAGGTTGGCTGAGCTTACCCTTTACGGCGGCAGCGATGGTCCACGAGATGCTAAAGCCGGTGGTCGAGGATTCTTTTCATGCAACGCTGACTGCGCACGCGACGGCGGCGGCGGAACAGCTATCGGCGCTGCGACGCGACCGATCGGAATTTAGAAGAGCGGTGATGAGTTCCCTGAGGGACTCCGGGTTCAACGCCGGAGTCTGCAAGGCGAGGTGGGAGGGCCGGGGGGGACTCACGGGCGGGAGCTACGAGTACATCGACGTGGTCGTCGAAGAGGCCCACCAGAATCCGCGGAGGTACGTGGTGGACGTGCACTTCGGAGGGGAGTTCGAGATTGCGCGACCGACGGAGGAGTACGAGAGGGTGGCGGGGCAGCTTCCGGGAGTGTACGTGGGGAAGACGGAGGAGCTGAGGCGGCTCCTCCGGTTGCTGGCCGACGCGGCGAAGCGGTCGCTGCAGTCGAGGGCGATGCCCGTGCCGCCTTGGCGCAAGGGGAGGTACATGCAGGCCAAGTGGCTGGGCGCCTACCGCCGCTCCACAAACCCTAATCCATCGTCTTTCACTGCCCCGCCGGCGCTCGTGTCTCATCAGTCTAAGGCGGCGGGAAGAGAAGTGAAATGCCGGCTTGTGGGATTCGACGCGGCACCAATTCTCGCAGTCCTGCCGGCGGCCACCAGGGCGAGATGACGATTGTCGACTTCGACTGGCGGTTTTGACCTCTTGCTCGCAGATCTCGGAAGTGCGACATCATACTCGATTCATCTTTCTGTCGTTGCATCCCAACATTGTAAGCATTCATTAAAGACTAAAATAATTGACTAAAACATGATTTTCTCGTGATTTAGCAAAGTTTTATGGGGGATCATCTGCATCAACCGTTTCATGATCAAATGTTTCTATTTCTTGGACTGATGGAGAAAAGGTCATGCAACCATGATACAGAAGTATGCATGGGAAGCATGTAATATTCTCTCTTCAGAAACATCCTCCCAAGAGGATAAAATAAAACTACCAACCTTCTATCATCCTCGTCACTAGCGGCCGACCCGTGTGAACTCGTCTACATACTCCGAACTTGATAAATAAATACAAGGAGAATGGCGAGATTGATACCGCACAGATAGTATTTCTTCGAAGAGAATGAGCATCTAAGAAGAGTAACGTCGTCATATGGTTCAGCATTTCTGATTCGTGTCGTCGGAATATCCTGAATGATTGCGATTGAGATCGTAAGTGCAGCGTAATTGATGTATTGGGATCGATCATCTTGGCACCCGTCCAATGATCTCATCCTCCTAGCATCAAGTCAGCCTAGCAGCAATGCACTTCCATCGTTCCAGAGGGCGTTATCGCGCGGTTCCCCCAATGAATCTGGACGCTCCCGATCGACAATGAATCCTTTGTTTTTGGTGCACCGAGCTATTCCTCGTCTGATAGAAGCCGCTGTCACATCGGCGAGTTGTAAGGCTTACCTGATACAGTATATAATTCATTTCGTTTGCCGACAATCAATGTCAGTGAGTGGTTGATCTGATGTAACTTTTTTAGAATGATGGACTTGAGATTTGGCTTGCGATCCGCTTTCATTATATTATTTAATGAAGAAAGCAGAAAGAATTGCCCTTATTTTGGCTTGAAATGACGTAATAATGAAGAATAGTAGCCATGGAATGTGGACATCGTGGCCTCATTGCCTCCTTCCTTCCAGAGCGCCGTTAAGTGCCGCAACGGAAGACAGGTCAGGGAAAGAGGAAGAAAGATGGGAAAGGCGAAGAGGGCGACGGACCCGCTTGACGATAAGGCGAAGGCCCGCTTACTCGGCGACGAGCTCGGTCCCGGCGGATGCGTCTGCAGCGGCAGCGGACTCTGCGGATTCGTCCATGGTATCTTCTTCTCCGACGACGACGACGCCGCCGGAGACGCTCGAGAGGCCGAAGAGAAAAATTTGGAGGTCTCGGATGCCAATGAAGGTTGGGTGCACTTGTCTTCTACTTTGGCTGCGATGGTCCGCGATCTGGTGAAGCCGGCGGCCGAAGATCCGTTTCGGGCAACGCTGGCAGCGCACGTGACGGCGGCGGTGGAAAAACAGGCGGCGTTGCGGCCCGACCGGGGGGCGTTCAGAAGAGCGGTGATGAGTTCTCTGAGGGACTCGGGATTCAACGCCGGAGTCTGCAAGGCGAGGTGGGAGAGCCAAGGGGGACTCACGGGCGGGAGCTACGAGTACATCGACGTGGTCGTCGAAGAGGCCCACCAGAATCCGCGGAGGTACGTGGTGGACGTGCACTTCGGAGGGGAGTTCGAGATTGCGCGACCGACGGAGGAGTACGAGAGGGTGGCGGGGCAGCTTCCGGGAGTGTACGTGGGGAAGACGGAGGAGCTGAGGCGGCTCCTTCGGCTGCTGGCCGATGCGGCGAAGCGGTCGCTGCAGTCGAGGGCGATGCACGTGCCGCCGTGGCGCAAAGGGAGGTACATGCAGGCCAAATGGCTGGGAGCCTACGGCCGCATCACAAACCATAATCCGTCGGCGTTCACTGCGCTGCCGGCGCTCGTCTCTCATCAGTCCATAGCAACGGGAAAAGAAGTGAATTGCCGGCTCGTTGGCTTCGACGCGGCACCGATTCTCGCAGTCCTGCCGGATGAAGCCGGAGCAAGATGAAGAAGGGAGTTGGACCTTTTCCTCTCAGAAGGGAAAACCCCTTCGTGATAGAGATAGAGAAAGAGAGAGCACGACAGAGAAAGAGATCAGAAGGGCAAGTCCGATCACTGTACCATGTAAAGAGGCGATAGTCGATTGTGAAATCATTTTTCACATGCGAATCGTGACTAATTTCAGCATCATTTCTTCCATTCATGTGCTTGCTTCTTTCTGATGGTTCCGTGGATGATCATGCATTTTCATCTTTCTCATGAATCAAAATTTGCTTAAAATTAGGGTTTGACGAACCTCATGGGCTTTGTGATGAGAATAGGTGCCGTATTGGATGATAGTAGCAGAGTTACTGTACTGAACGACAAACGACAGTACTAGATGATGGACGACCGTACTGGATGACCGTACTAGATGATAGACGATGAAACTGGATAAAGCATGATGTTAACTTATTAATCTTTTTCATAAAAAATAGGGTAAATGTCAAAGGTTGGGGTAGATCTGGCGGTCCGGGGAAAGGTTGTGGTACCTCGTGACATTTACCTTAAAAAAATATTATCTTGACCATTTTTTAATGAGCTTTAAAAATATATAGTATTATCTAAGTTATTTATACTTAATTATATGATTTATATCTCTATCTTAATGTGCGTGATTGATATCCAGAACATAATATACAAATGTGACATGCAATCATTTTATAAAAATGATATGATCGACAATAGAGATATAAATCAAGCCAAAGATTCATCATATATCATGGTGATCCAATCATTAATCATTGTTCCATGAGTATTTAAATAGAACCACCAATGAAGATTCAAGATTCCAATAGGGTTTGTTTGTCTAATGTCTAGGTGTTGAATGACATATTGCGGTGCTAGATATCAGATATTGCTAATGGAAAGTATGATGATGTTGAAAACAGATGACAATAGGCGAATGACATTGGCACATCATGGAAGATGGCATATATCGCATGATAGATATCATCGGATACTAAAAAATCAAGGAAAATTGTCAAATATGTAAGGATATCATCATAAATTCAAAATTTTATTTGGAAGCTATAAAATCTTGAAAATCCTAGAAAATTCTAAAATCCTATAATTTGTGAGAAACTTATTAAATTTTCTTTCTCATTGGATCCTATTTAGATTAAAAATTTTCTAAAAGCTTATAATTTGAGAAACAATATTTGATTAATATTTGATTGACCATTCGATAGGGAACTTGTTTTAAGATTCTTTAAAATTTCATCCTCAAGCATTTGTACTGAGTTTAATAAGTTTAAAAAACTCAATTGGGGAAATAATTTTTTAAGTAACCTTTAACTAACCATTTCATATTGAACATTGTTTAAAAATGTTATATGAAATCATAATAAGATTAAAAGGTATAGTAAATCTTATAAATTATGCATTGGTCAATAATTAACTCTCGATAAACTAAGTAGAAATTGCTTGATAATCATATTTACATTTTAATTAATCTAACTTATATTAAAATTTTAAATAACATTGCATTTGAGGACTTAATATGTGTGAGTTAATTAGTTAAGTGGGTAATTTTTGAAAAAACTGGTAAAAAACTTTGATTTTCTTAAATTGAAAAGAATTCTAAAATAAATTAACTATAAAGGTCAAAATTTTGCATGTTAAGTTTTCCTAGTGGACAATAGCCCATCCCCCATTCCCCTTGGGTGTCCAATAACCTCATTGTCTGACCCTATAGTCATTTTGTTAGATTCTGATATCGATCAACCTTAAAAAATTTTAATCAAAATATTGAAGGAAATAAAATACATTGAATCAGATATTCAAAACACCAAGACACCAAGAATAGATGATCTTATCATCTAGTATGAATGAGAAAACATACATATAGGGTTCTCTTGAAGGAGTTCTTGAAGTTATTCAGGTCTCATGCCTCTAACAATATCCACATGATCTCTTTCTGGTTAGATCTCCTCCTCAAAGCTCTTCCCCAAGAAAGAAATAGAAGAAAGGAGAGAATTCGCACAAGGCTTGCATGGGCACCTTGAGTTGTGGTCATTCTCCCCCTATTTATAGACATTGGATATGTGGACTTTTCATAAAAACCCTCATAATTATGTTTATATCAACCAACATCTATAGACCTAATGTGTGTAACCCTCTAGACCCATATATCTCACTAGTTAATAACTCTATAAACCAAATAAGACTTTATTGGTTAACCTATATTAATTATCTACATCAACATATAGATTAATTAATCAAAGATCGATTTAACCCAATCAATAGGTTGAGTTGCCAGCCCGTTGGGTGCCAAGCTGCATTAAGTACTCAAGGAGATGGAGTATATAACAACTCCTTTATGGGACCTTTCCGTCATCGATTGCCATACGCGTATAATCCTGTATCCACACGTGACTCATGCATGACTTATGGTATGGTCAACTGTCAAACCTAATCGACCACTCAAGTTAGTATTGATGTGTGGAAGTAATCATCAAAAACTCCTCGGATATTTTCATTACAGTGGCCAATGATTTCATTATATTTCATTCATTGAATCAATCTCCATAAATAACAAGGGCAGACGATCCCATCTTTACCACACAATCATCTTCGAGGATTTTATGTCTTATCTAATATATGATATTTTAGAGATCTCGTGGCTAGGGATTCATATTTCATAATCAAAATATGGTTATCCATCCACAAGATATCTTTGGTGTCTCAAGTTAAAGGACTACACACAAAACCATGACCTGAATCAACTTGATTGACAATTAGGTATAATACCATTCAAGAATTCATACAGATCAATTTAGTAAACTCTTTCTCCAAAGAGCACCCACGATATATCCTTGGTGTCGCCACACTGATTGCTATAGCATCACTATACTCTTCGTATGAGTCAGATCAGATAGTGTTATTCTTCCCAAATGTCCTTCTTAAATATCTCACAAATAGGAATGTTTAGAATGTATGTCTAAAGACTAGCGATCATTGTATTTTAATTTTATCATAATTCACTAAGTCATTCCATATGCTCATAGACTACATTGCAAACATTACACAAGATAATGAATAACTTCCATTTCAATGAATAACTTCCATTTCAATGAACATAAGCGAGATACATGGAAGTGTGATTGTCTTAAAGGCAACATAATGTCCATCATATTTCTCGTTATCTCTTGGAGGCCCCTTCGCACTTCCTCATCCCCTACATGGTAAAGTCATGAAAATAATTGATCAAATCATAAAATTTCAAAATTTAAAACTATGATGATTGATGGGTTCCATGCATGGATCATGGCGATCCAATCAGTGATATATAAATTATATACAATTATCATCTGCAATGACACTCATTTAGGCATCCTCATCAAGGACATTGTTATACCACTTTGTATTATTTCCCCTAAGCCAACACTTTATAGTCCCCAGAGTTTCGATGCTTTCCCACTGTGAGAGGTGCATGCTTGTATGTGACCATGGCTCGACCAGCAGAGAACATGTGTTCTAATGGTGCACTATTTGCGCATACTGCCAGCAGTTCTTGTACAATGGAAACAAGGGCATGATATGTAATGTTCGCCTTACAAACCCACCAAGAGAGCACGGGGTTCCAATTGCCTCATGGTGTCATTCATTTCAATGTCTTTGGTGTCTCAAGTCCATGTCATAAATTAACCTGATTGACAATTAGGTATAATACCATTCAAGGATTCATACAGATCAATTCAGTGAACTCTTTCTCCAAAGAGCACCCACATTGTCTCAACGGCGGTTAGACCCTACAAGGACCGCTTCAACTACTTAGTTGCCCCTTCAATCATCATGCATTTTTGGCTGCCATCATCATCACCAATGCCCTTTAGTGCATCATACAGCCTCTGGTGCACTGCTTGAAGTGCATCATCATGAATTGAAATTGAAATTCCAAATTGAAATTAAGTCTAAAGAATTTAGATATTTGTGAAATAAAAATTTGATTTCTCATTTTTGAAATCAAAATTACAAATCAAATTTCAAAATTAAAATAGAAATCAATTGCATTAGAGGCCATAATTAATGTATGCATTTTAAATTCTGAATTAAAGTAAGCAAAAATCCACTTTTTAGGAAAAAAAAGGATAATCAAAGATCTAATTTTTAAATTATAAAATTTAAAAGCATAAAATCAGATATCTATTAAAAAAGAAATCCATTTTTTAAATCAAATAAGTTGAAGAAATACAGAGTATCTGTGTAGATATGCAATCCTAACTATCTCTATTATTTGAAAAACATATGCAAAAAAATCCATAAATCTATAACCTAGAATTTGCCTTCACTAAAACCTAAGAAATAAACCAACTCCTAACCTGAGATTCATTTAGAATGTCACTTGAAATTTAATCTAAAATCAAACCTTAAATGCACATAATTTATGCAATCACAGAAACTACATTGATATCAATCCAGAATATTCTATGATAAAATAAAGTTACTCGGCCCAAATTAGAAAGAACACTCATGAAATAAATAATTCACAAGGCTTAAAACAAAACTCACACAATTTTTCTCAAAATGGGTTTCCTATGTTTTTTAGCTTAGAAAGTACAATTGCAGCAAGCATTTTCTCTTTTTTTGAGTTAAAATGAGAGAGTGAATCTCGCTTATTAAGCTTCAAGCTAATCCAAAATTATAATCAGCCCCTTACATGCATAAGATAATCCATTTCTAATAAAGAAGGAAGTTTTGAGAGGGGAAATTTCAATAGGGCTTCAATAGGGAGCTTTCAACCGTCCGGATGACTTCTTAGAGAGAGAGAGAGAGAGAGAGAGAGAAGTTCATAGGTAGAGTTTTATAAAAAATAATAGAGATAAAGGGAAAGAGGAAGGGAGACGTTGAGAGAGAGGGAGAACAAGAAGGAGTAAAGGAAAAGAGGTTAATAGAGAGGGATAGAGATAAAGGGAAAGAGGAAGAGAAAGGTTGAGAGAGAAAATGAGAACAGTGCAAGCTCTTCCTCAACTAGTTCTCAAAGAAACTTCCTCAGACTTTTATCCAAGTTCCTGAAGTCACCCAAAATTGAAATTCTCGAAATGTGAGGATATTAAACTTGTTCTTTCAAAAAACAAGAACATGTTCCATGTGAGACATCATAATGACACGATAGAGATGTAGGAAGTAGAAGTGTGGAAATGTTGCATCTTGCACAATCTAGATCATGCAAACATTGTCACAAGTGGCTATTGCAAACACTAATCTATAATTCATACATAATGACAAAAAGAGAAATATTAATAAAATTGAAATATCTTTGGTGCAAGTGAAGATAAATCTTGAGCTATTATCTTATGTCAAAATAGCGTTAACAGTTAGCGTGGCAAAATATTCCTTGTCGTGGGAAAGAATATTAGCACAAGGTAGTTATGGATATTATGTGGTCTAAGCTAATCACACTTCCATGTATCTTATTTATGTTCATTGAAACAAAATTTATTAATTATCATTATTGTCTGATGTTTGCAATGAAGTCCATGAACATATGCAATGACTAAATAAATTATGGTGAGATCATAATATAGTGATCAACGGTCTTTTAACATATGTTCTAAACATTCCTATTCGTGGGATATTCTAGAGGGACATCAAATTATCCAGAAAGAATAGTACTATATGATCTGACTCATATGATGAGTATGATTCATCTTGTAGCCATCGGTGTAGAGACACTAAGGATAGATAGTGGGTGCTCTTTGGAGAAAAAGTTCACTTAATTGATCCGTATGAATCCTTGAATAGTATTATATCTAACTGTCAATCAGGTTGATTCATCTCATGGTTGTGTATGTAGTCCTTTGACTTGAGATGCCAAAGACATCTTATGGATGGATGATCGCATTTTGATTATGACTTATGAATCCCTAGCCATGGGATATCTAAAACATCATATATTGGATACAACATGAAGTCCATGAAGATGATTGTGTGATCAATATGGGATCATCCGCCCTCACTATTTGAGGAGATTGACTCAAGGAATGAGATACGATAAAATCCTTGGCCAAGGTAGTGGAAATATCTAAGGATTTCTCAATTATTTCCTACTCGCATAAGTACTAGCTTAAATGTCCGATTTGGCTTTGACAGTTGACCATACCCTAAGTCATTCATGACTCTCATGTGGATGAAGGATTATACATACATGGTTATCGATGACAGAAAGGTTCTATAAATGAGTTCTTACATTTTTAATATCTACTGGTGTACGTGGTATAGCTTGGCACCCAACGGGCTGACAACTCAACCTATCAATTGGGTTAAATCGATCCTTGATTAATTAATCTATATGTTGATCTGGATAATGAATTAAGGTTGACCAATAAGGTGTTATTTGGTCTATAGAGTTATTAACTAGTGAGATATATGGACCTAGAGGGTCACACACATAAGGTCTATAGATGTTGGTAGATATAGACATAATTATGAAGGTTTTTATGAAAATCCATATACTAAATGTCTATAAATAGGGGGAGAACGACCACAACTAAAGATGCCCATGCAAGCCTTGTGAGAATTCTCTCCTTTCTTCTCTTTCTCTCTTGGTGAATAACTTTTGAAGAGGAGATCGAACCATCTAGATACCGTGTGGATATCACTAGAGGCTAGACGCTGGAATAACTTGATGAACTCGTTCAAGGGAACTCTGTAAGTATATTTTCTCATACATAATAAAATGATAGGATTATCTATTCTTTGTGCCTCAATGTTTTGAATATCCAATACAATATTTTCTGCCATGTTAGATGTTTTGATCAAAAATTCGGAAGGCATATTGACCTCAAAACCCATAAGGTAGTGGTTATGATCTTCAAAAGATGAGTCATGAACTTTTTATGTTTGATAAAAAAATGAGTACTTGTAAGATGATGGGCTGAGCACCTTTCACCGATTTTCAACGTGGCTCTTAGCACTAGTGCAGCTCTTCTAGATTTTAGACACAATGGAAGATTACGATAGTTCAGAGATAAATAGAGATATAATAGATATATAGGTTCCCTGAGAAAAGAGTGGAAGATAGATATGGAGAAAAATCTAAATATCTCTATGGATATCAATATAGGGAGAAGAGTGCTTTTATTTCTTGAGCGTTGAAGAGAGAGTGTCGTTCTTTCATGGGTATAGAAGAGAGCAATGGCTTTATGAGTGCCAAAGAGAGGGTTTCTAGGGTTTCTTGAGCGCCAAAGAGAGAGTGTCATTCTTTTGTGAGTGCCAAAAAAAGAGCGATGATTTCAAGAGTGGTGAAGAGAGAACCTCCAAGGTTTGAGAATAAAGAGAGAGAGAGAGAGCGAGAATCTGATATTGATATTTGAAACTACATCAGCTCTATTTTTATTTTTTTCGTTAGTCGATACTTGTAGCAGATATCTTAATGATACCCGAAACCGACATCCACCTATCATTATCTGCCATCTAGATATCGGTATTGGGTACTCTACGTACTGGAAATCGTTTAGGATGTTGATGATACTGATACCATTACCGCAAAAAATATTGATATAATATCAATATCTAAATGGTCGAACCCTACTTGAAATGATTTTGAATTTAGTTCAAGTGTTGTGTTGTGTTGTTAACATTCATACTATCTTATCTATTAAAGGAACCCTATTTTAGTTACGTTTATTCAACTTTTTGACTTAAGTAAAATCCTCATTTGTCATACTTCAAAGATTTTTGCATAATTGAGTGGAATTTTTTGTTAAAGTCCCTAATAACTAATAAAAGTATTTTTGGTATTCATAAAGACCTCAAAATGATGCATTGATTGTTTTCTTGAAAGCTTCATTGAGGTCGTCAATAAAATCTTCCCTGATTACTATTACACTAATCCATTGTGAAGGCATATACATAATGATCTATCAAATCTCCCACATGCTTCATGTTGAGCAACCCATGAGATTGGAGGGTGTGGAGAGAGAAAATCGTAATCGACAAAATAGAAACAAGAAGAGAGCATATGTTAATATGAAAGAGAGAAGAGAGAGAATGAGAATATGTCCCATGTAGGACTAATGCCTCTCTAAAGGCTTATTGAGCTTTACTCTAACACTCCCCATCAAGCTAGAGCATATAGATCAAACATACCTGAAGCCATAGCATCTCCCAATCAATGTTTGCCAAGGTACAGTATCTGTCTTTACACTAGAGTATGAAATAACCTTTTGCTTCCAAGAGTACAAGGTGACTATGCTGTCACAAACATAAGTGGAATAACTAGTGGTAGACTTTGGATCTCCTTGATCCCTAGTATATCCTAATTTTGAATAAGCTTTAACCTGAAAATGATCCTATTATCTATAGATGATTCCCTTGCCAGGTGTTTGCTTACTATAAGCTTAAACTCGTAAAGTGCCAACCTAATGAACTTCAAGAGATTCTTGCATAAACTAAGGACATCAACTACAAAGACAAAAATAAGTGTGATTCACTATCAAGTATACCATCTTTCAACCAGTTGCCGACAAAATAAGTGTGATTCACTACAAGCCATGTCGAAACCCTCTTCTCTATTCTCTTTCTCTCTTAGTAAAGAGCATTAAAGAAGAGATTCAATCATCTAATAATCATGTGGATACTGCTAGATGTTGGACAATTTAACAATGAAAACTCCTTCAATGAACACTATAAGTATGGATTATAATCTATACTAATGATAGGATCATCAATTATTCGCACCTCAATGTTCTAAACATTTGATTCAATGCATTGTGCTATGTCTGATGTTTTGATGAAAGCAACCACGTGTAGAATGTCGGGTTCTAATGTTGATTAATTTTCAAAATTTTGATCAAAACATCAAATGCAGCGGAAAACATTGAATCGGATATTCTAATGACCAGGCCACCAAGAACAAAGGATCCTATCGTCTAGTATGAATGAGAAAACATACTTGTAGGGTTTCCAAGAAGGAGTTCTTGAAGCTATTCAAGTGTCTAGCTTCTAGCGGTATCCACACGGTCTCCGGATGGTTCGATCTCCTCTTCAAAGCTCTTCACCAAGAGAGAAAGAGAAAAAAAGGAGAGAATTCACTCAAGGCTTGCATGGTCACCTTGAGTTGTGGTCGTTCTCCCCCTATTTATAGACATTTGGTATGAGGTTTTTTCATAAAAACACACATAATTATGTCTATATCCACCAACATCCATAGACCTTATGTGTGTGACCCTCTAGGTCCATATATCTCACTAGTTAATAATTCTATAAACCAAATAACACCTTATTGGTCAACCTTAATTAATTATCCACATCCACATATAGATTAATTAATCAAGAATCAATTTAACCCAATTGATAGGTTGAGTTGCAAGCCCGTTGGGTGCCAAGCTACACCACGCACTCTAGGAGATATGGAGTATGTAAGAACTAACTTATGAAACCTTCCCATCATCGATTATCATGTATGTATAATCCTTCATCTACATTAGACTCATGAATGACTTAGGGTACGGTCAACTATCAAACCCTAATCGGTCACTCAAGTAAGTACGGATGTGTGTAGAAATCATCGGGAACTTCTTCTCCGATATTTCTACTACCTTGGCCAATGATTTCATCGCATCTCAGTCCTTGAGTCAATCTCCTCAAATACCAAGGTTGGATGATCCCATCTTGATCACACAATCATCTTTGTGGACTTCATGTCATATCCAATGTATGACGTTTTAGATATCCTGTGGCTAGGGATTCGTAAGTCATAATCAAAACACGATCATCCATCCACAAGATGTCTTTGGTGTCTCAAGTCAAAGGACCACATACACAACCATGACATGAATCAACCTGATTGACAGTTAGGTATAATATCATTCAAGGATTCATACGGATCAATTCAGTGAACTCTTTCTCCAAAGAGCACCCACTATCTATCCTCAGTGTCTCCACACCGATGGCTATAGGATCAGCCATACTCATCATATGAGTTGGATTAGATAGTGCTATTCTTTCTGGATAATTTGATGTCCTTCTCGAATATTCCACGAATAGGAATGTTTAGAACATATGTTTAAAGACTATTGATCACTATATTATGATCTCATCATAATTCACTTAGTCATTGCACATGTTCATGGACTTCATTGCAAACATCACACAAGAATGACAATAAATAAATTTTATTTCAATGAACATAAAAAGGATACATGAAAGTGTGATTGGCTTATAGGCCACATAATATACATCATGGAAGGGGGTTCGGGGAGGAAGAAATTCCTTCCCATGTCATTAAAAATAATAAAGTAGAAGAGGATTTCATGCCTGATAACACGCAACCCATACATGTTATCTTAAGTGCATATTTATTAGTCTATATAATTTAAAGTTATAATATCAAATATATTATTTTAAAGGGATAATCATGCATAATTGAAGTTAAAATTTTTTTAGAGTAGATTATTCAAATTGCATATTCGAGATTATAATTAAGTTTTAATTGCAAATAATAAAAGAAAGTATTTTTATATACACTCATTTATTTATCTAGTTTTATTTTCCAAGAAAAATGAGTATATTTTTTAGTTAAAAATTTATTCTTTTTATTTATTACATTTGAATTTTTAGAATGATAGATAATTTAACTTCTGATCAAACAAAAATTTTGCATTAAAAAGGAGTTGTATTTCAAAAGTTAATGAATTTTTTAAATTTTAAGGGATTTTCAATAATTTTTTGGAATTTTTGGAATTTATTTTAATTTAAAATATGGAAAATAGTTTTATATGCACGCGCTGACGTGGCAGTTGATGTGATGAACATGCTTGCATGTCCACACGTGGCAGCATTTGTGTGTGACACTTGGCGCACGCGTGTGCACGCCATTAGCGCCTGCAATTAGTGGTTAAGCACCCATGTTTAGGCCATTCCACCTTGATTTTTCTAATGTGGGACGATTTGTGTTTTTATTTCTTTGTAGGTGACGATGCAAGATGTGGAACGTTCGATTCATGGAGTTAATTGTGATCGTTGATCTTTACTTACTTGTAGGGGTACAGAATGCACTCTGATTGGGCGACGATTCATTCTATAATAAATCCTAGCTTTTCATCTAGGGAGTTATAATGGGTATGATTAAATGCGCCTGATGAACTCCTTGGATGCTTGGCGGCATTTTGAGCATTCGATGAAGATCAAACTACAGCCGTTACGCGATGCTTATTATTCATGCGTGATGTGATGAAATATTAGCTCTCCATCTTCGATCGGACGGAAGGGACGTAACGGAGAAAATTTGCATCCTAACGTTTCATCTAAGCCGTTGATCGAAGATCAATCATGAAATCTAGGGTGATGCCCAATTTTTGCCTATTTATATTCTCTCTTTGATGATTTAAATCATTCTTAGATGTTTCTATCAATCGTTCCTTTCAGACATCTCAATCCTTGAATCTCTTGCTTTTCTTCCTTTTCTAGACTCATTTCTGCGCCCGAGGAGTATTTCAAATCAAAGTTTCATTAAGAGAGAAGGAAGAATTTGCCGCTTGAACTCCAAATTTGTGGCTTTCAAAACACATAATGAAAAAGCCATGATCCGGCTATTTATTGGATCATTTCGAGCGTGATTTTGGGTTAGATTACATGTTTTCTTCTTAATCTTTTGTCCTATAATATTAGATTTTAATTTTGATGCATATATTAGTTTGATTTTATGAATTTTAGTCATTTCTCTCTCTTCGTGAACAAATTTTCTCTCTAGATTTTGCTCCTTGATTTCGCCACGAATACTAATCCAAATTGAGTGATTTTTTATTCCGTAGATTTGTCCTAGATTCAAAAATACTAATTCCCCTTTTCTCACTTCGATTCATCGTCCAATTTGATAGAATTTTGAATATATCTCGATAAATATCTTTATTCTCTATGGATATGACCTTTACTCACCATTATGATAATCAATTTATGATTAAATTATTCAAATTAGTGAGTTTAGAAAAAAAAATTGACCCATGTAAGTGTATTTTCAATGACCGCACGAACTCGTTTTGTCACTCCCCCATTTCCAACAACATGAGCAAGAGTAGGGGGCGAAATTCCCTTCCCCAATTTCTTCCACCAGAAGAGCCGAGTCTCACACATGATTTTAGTAGTAAGAATCATTTTCCATTCTTGTTTACATTATTAAACTAAACCCATTTGGCTTATTTAGAGTCAAGTGGTGAATTTCTTGCATGTTCGAAGGTTAATTTTGATTTAAGGCCTTAAATGCAATATATTGGTTAGAAATTATCAAGAAAGAGAAGAAGAAAATGGATCATCCACCTTTTCTAGGAGGTTGGTCAACTACTTCGTGGGAGGATCAACCCATTCCACTTTTTTAGGACAGCAGTCAACCACCTCTTTGGGGGGGGGGGGGTTGGATGGTCAACCTACCCCAGATTTTTAATAGGTTGATCAAATATTTCCACCTTTTTAGGAGGTTGGTCAACCGTCTTCTTAGGAGGGTCAACCCATTCCACCTTTTTAGAAGACTAGTCATTTATTTTCTCTTGGAAGACAATGATGGCCAAATTGGTTGTTGGAAACTGAAGGTGGTCAGTGGTATTCAAGAGAGGATCAAAGAGGTCAACTTTCTTATCTTGTTTTTATTTTTAAATAAAGGTCTTCCCTTTTTTAAAAGAAGAAGCCACGTGTATAGGAGGGATGGGCATCACCCTATTTTTGGGGATGCCCACCTCATTAGATAGTTATGAGGTTACCACATCTTAGAAAGTGGACACACCCCTTCCTTTGGAGGTGGGCTTCCCTAGGAATAGGATGATTCCCCTCCTCTTCATATA
The DNA here is from genome assembly GCA_024174645.1 of Lemna minuta. NCBI lineage: Eukaryota > Viridiplantae > Streptophyta > Magnoliopsida > Alismatales > Araceae > Lemna > Lemna minuta. The sequence goes on from CM044109.1 coordinate 8,189,695, forward strand.
CCATGGCTTCTTTCAAAAAAATTAGACGAACTCAATTAGAAAATAATCAAATAATAATAAACACACTTCCTTAGGAGGTGGTTGAGATCCCCACATTTTTAAGACGGACCCTTCCACATCCCTAAGAGCTGGTTATGGACATTAGCAAGGGATTTAATATCCACCATTCATGAATTGGCACCGAAGGAGATGACATCCCTACCCTAAATCATAAGGGAGCCTCTAACCCAAACATGAAAAAAATTCTTCTTCTTTATTATAGTTTATTTTTGGGTCTCTCTTAACATGAAACTACCAACAAGAAAAAGGGTAAGATCAAGGCCAAATATTTTTGATTTTTATGTATAAGATTGTTGTAGAAAAGAGATCAAGTGATAGATTGAGATCATGGGAAATTGTGCATCTCGTGGCCTAAGACTGGCATCGTGAACAAGGATTATCTTAGATTTGGATCAAGATCATCCTTATAATCCCTCCATGGTAGTATCAAATTCAGATTTCTATTTAGTATATAATTCTTCATCTTTTCATTCTCTTGCCATCGTCTCTTTTATATATTTCCTTTTTTTCCATTCATTCCATCCTAATCTCTTAATGCTACTCTTCGATCCCTAATTTTTCCTTTCTAAACCACTTATCAGATATTTCTATCCATTTTCTCATATAAATATCTATTAATCCACGACATCACCATCTAGTCATCCTCCATAATCAAATTCAGAAACCAAAGTTCTCACTTTCCATGTTTTCTTACATTGCATTATCTCTCCCCCCACTTCAACCATTTAATCTGGTAACCTAGGGCTTAATGATATGATTTCCTATACAATCAAGCCTTCCCACTAATCAAGTCAAGAGAGATTTTTGAGCCTTAAAATACCCACCGGATGCAAGAGAGAGGCATTGAAGTTTACTTGATTGAATTTTCCATTCAATGAAATGTTTTTTTCCTTTGAGGGTGTGAAGCCTTAGGAAATCACGATGAAGGCACCAACTGACCACCCCCCCCCCCCAAACCCCCCTACTCCTCTCATTCTTGATCATCTTTGTCTCACTTAGATGCATTTGCACAGTGGAAAGCATTGCAAAGACCCCCAATTCATTTAGGAGGAATCCCCCAATTATTTGGCTCTATCCCCACTTAGGGTTTCGACACACATGATAGAGTCCTAGATGAATCTTGTTTATAAGAGGATATTATCACCCTCCCCTACTTATATATGTGGCACCCGTAAGATCCATTATGAAAGTGTACAAATGGTTTGTCCCAAACCTTAGTACATCATCCTGATAAAAATATTGTCCCATTTAGGGAAAAAATGAAAGCAAAAATAAATGAAAACAAAGACATGCTATATATAGCAATATGCTTAATCAGAATTTATTTCTAACACCTCGAAGGTCAGCGTTAAAAAATTGATATTGTTCTCCATCGTTGTTAGAGTATAAAAAGTTTGTAAAGGAAATGAGAAAATAGTAGTAAGAAGAGAACCCAAGACATAGAAATTACAATGATTTCTAAAAGCAAGGTGATGAAATGATGTTGGAGATTTGAAGAATATAAAAAGCTGGAGAATAAAGAGATATAATGAGCCTAATGGGCCTAAAGGTCTAATAGGACTGAGAAAATTCTTTTTTTTGAGCTCACTAAAGTTTTTGGCAATGGTAATGGGGTCCTTGGAGAACATTCTCTTGGTGAGTTCTACCGTAGGCCCTGATAGTATGAATTACAAAGGGGATGATTTAAATATTTATTTCTAATCTATCCCTTGGAATAGATTAAAGCATCGTGCAAACCACAAGATTTATCGATTTAATGGTGGGGGGATTAAATAAAGTGGTTAAAGAAAACTCGGATCATGTTATAAATAAGAAAATTGTTTAAATAACCTTACTAACCTCATCTTGATATCTTTTTAGGGAAATTTAATGAAGCCCCATTCTCTATGGTGTAGCTACCTCATATTCGAAGTCACGGTCTCAATGTAGGCATTCTGATGCAGGACGAGGGGTGTAGACCCTCGTACCCGATCAATGAGACTCGACGTCCGGTGGATGGAGCAGTCGGCCCGATCCGTAGTGATGTGGGACCTAACGACTCTAGGTCGACTCCCTAACCTAAGTACAAGCAAGCGTACCAAGAGGTAATACCGACTCCGAACAACCCGGGGAAACACCCGACGATGGTAAACTAGAGACCCGGTCGGACCACGTCCGGATAGACGGCGGAACAGTCGTCGTGAGAGGCCAGAGGTGGCTGCTCACGATCGGTGGCGGGCCTGACGCGGCGTCAGAAATCCCGATCCTAATATCCGTCCTATCCTGTCTACGTTCCTCTGAAGGCGGTGGAAACAAGCCGAGGGAAACCTTCGAAAGGTAATTAAACTGAAATAGGGAAGGGAACGGAGCTAACCTTCGGGGCTGCGTAGCCCGACGGGTCGTGACGGGGCGGAGAGTCGACGTGGCAGGGACGTCCGATGAAGAACGATGTGCAGAGCCGGAGATTGGACCTTCCCGGTGGCGGTAAGTCGTCGTCGTCAGATAGTAAATGCTACGTCCCGAATTCCAGTCAACCCTGGTACTGCCGGTAGGAAGCTCACACTCTAGGAGAGTGAGGAGGACAGTGGAAAGTGGACCCGATATGGGACGGTCAGTGGCGGGCCACGCGTAGCAGAAAAATCCGCAAGTGCAGGTGTTTCAGCGCCGAGGGAGAAAGTCGCGGGGAGTGGGGAAAGGGGAGGATGGCAGGCAGTAGGAACGTGGGAGAGGAAGGTAACACGGGCAGGGGAGGCGCAGGAGGGAGTGCAGCGGAACAGTGGGAAGGAACCGAGGGTGTGGGGAATGAACGCGTGCGGGTAAGTGGGTTGGGCGTACCCGGCGTAACTGAGGAAATGTCGCGGGCGAGGGGGGGCGATACGGTACAGACGAGAGACGTGGTCGGTGTCGGACGATCACGGGAGTGCTGCGGGAAATAATAGGGATAGGAGATAACGCGCGCGAGGAAGAGGAGGGCGAGCGCGACGTGGTGCAGTTAGTGAAGGAGAGGGGGAGGTGGAAGGGCAGCAGTCGTGAGGGTGTTGGGCGCAAGCAGAAGGAATTGTGGAAACGGTAGCGGGAGCGGGAGAGAGAGAGTCAGAAGTTGGAGAGGGAGGGGGTGACGGGCTTCACCTACCTCAGCGAGAAATGTCAGGCGTCAGATGGACGTTCGAGACGGAGTGATATTCTGGCTTCACGCGTGTCCGCAGATAATCCGCAGGTGTACCGACGGTATCGCGGCGGTCTTTCGGTCTTCCTGGGTGAGAGAAACTACGAAACGGAGGGAGAGTGAAGGCGAGCGGTGGGATGAGGGTGCAACCGCTGAAACGGGGGGTCGTCGCGGCACTTCTTCACGCGGTGAGGGAGGGTGTACTCATGACGCTCGTACGGCGTCCCCTGGGTTCCTCCTTTCTTCACCGCGGTTGTCCCGTGCTCCTCTTGCTAGCGGTCGGCAGGTGGAAGGCGGTAACCTTCGCGGCCTCTCCGCACTCCCTTCTCTTCCTCTCTTCAACACGTCTAAAGAACTACGGAACTCGAATAAACTCGTAAGCGGCGCAAGATATCAACTAGGGTTGAGGGGAGGTCCTACCCTCCCTTATATAGGGCCCACAAGTGGGCTAAGGGAGGGTGGGCCTACTTGAGGCCCTCTCCCTTTGGGATCTACGTGGGCCTCCCGAATAGGGACCTACATAGACCCCAAAAGGCAAACAAACACAAATCAAAAGCGGGTCCGCTAAACACAAGTGCGAGACCCCCATAATCCGAGGAGAAGAAGAAGAATAGAAGAAGAAGAATAGCTTAGTGTCGTCTCACGGCTAGGCCGCATGCCAAAAGCTGGGCTCCTTCATCTTCGCACGTCGAACGGGCTGGACTCGGGCTGCCGGTGTCTCTAACGCTGCTGGCGGTGGGCCTCGCTCGCCATCACATTCATAATGTACTCAAATAATTCAGAAGTCCTTTATTTAATGATGTATATCACATGGTTTTCACATGATAACAGAAGTTTTATAGGGGATCATTTGAATCAAAGGTTGCATAATTGAATATTTCTATTTCTTGGATTGATGGCGAATATGGTATCCTCATAACTTGCTAGAAAACTTCACGTAAATCAGAATAGAGAAGTATATTTTGGACAAATGTCCTATTCTCTCTTAAAAGTATATTTCCCTCTGTAGAAAATAATACTTCCCAATAGTGTGTATTTCAGACCTATCTTCAATCATGCTCGTATCTAGAGACCAACCTGCATGAACTCATGTCTACATACACTTCAACTTGATAAATCCAAGGAGAATGGCGAGATTGATACTGCACAGATAGTATTTCTTCGAAGAGAATGAGAATCTAAGAAAACTAACGTCAACATATGGTTCGACATTTCTTGAAAGAAACCGAGAAGGGGAGAGAGAAGATACAGAGCAGCGTAAGCCTTGAATAGAAAATTCCTTACTTATGAAGTACATTACAATGGTTTTTATAGAGGTTGGAGTAGGACACAATAGACGAGATTCGTCTGTGGTGGGGCGAAACATTTGTAACCGTTTCGCCCTGTCACTTGAGAGTCAGCAGACTGTAACTATTCTTCCTTACAGTTTCGCCTTGATTCTTAACCGTTTCGCCTTGATCCGTAACGTCCTTAACATCCCCCCGCAAGCTCAACGCGGGAAGAAGATTGAGCTTGGATCTGAGCTGTACAAAACGAAGTTTGGGTAGAAATTTGGTGAGGAGATCGGTGGGCTGGTCCTTCCAATAGATAATGCCGACATGGAGACGTCGGGAGGCAACTTGTTCACGAACGAAGTGGAAGTCAATCTCGATGTGTTTCATGCGAGCGTGGAAAACGGAGGATTAGCAGAGAGATAAGTGGCACCAATGTTGTCGCACCACAACGTTGGAGGTGGCAGAGAAATGTGAAGCTCTCGGAGAAGAGAAGTGATCCAGAGAAGCTCAGATGTGGTATTAGCAATGGCTTTGTATTCAGCTTCAGTACTGGAGCGAGCGACGGTGGGTTGTTTCTTGGAGCTCCAAGAAACAAGATTGTGACCGAGGTAGATGAGATATCCGCTTGTAGATCGACGGTCAGAGGAGTCACCCGCCCAGTCGGCATCGCTGAAGGACGTGAGAAGGACAGGAGAAGCGTGACGAAAGTGAAGCCCATGAGTGACGGTGCCTTTAAGATATCGAAGAAGATGCTTGAGGCGAGCCCAATCATGAACTTGAGGAGAGTGCATAGATCGGCAGGCTTGATTAACAGCATAGCAAATGTCGGGACGCGTGAAGTTGAGATACTGTAAGGCACCAACAATACGACGATAGAGATGAGAGTTGTCGGTGGTGCCGGTGGAAGAGATGGAGCAGGTCGTAGGACTTGGTGTAGGAAGTGGTTTACAACGTTCCATTTTGAGCATGCGAAGGATTGATAGTGTGTATTGAGTCTGCGTGAGAGTGAAACCATTCTTATCTTTGTGAAGTTCAATTCCGAGGAACCGAGAGGCAGGACCAAGATCTTTAAGTCAAAAATGGGTCTTGAGGGAGGTGATGAGTTGGTGGATGGGAGGTAAAGAGGGTCCGAGGATGAGAATGTCATCCACATAAATGAGAATGTAAAGAGGTTTTGTAGTGAGGAGATAAAGGGAAGTGTCGGTCTTGGATCCGTGAAAGCCAAGATCGAGGAGTTTCCCGGTGAGTTTTCTAAACCATTCCCGGGGGGCTTGCTTAAGGCCATAGAGAGATTTCCGGAGCTGACAGACATGATGAGGAAAATGAGGATGATTGAAACCGGGAGGTTGCTCCATATAGATAAGTTCTGTTAAGTCACCATGAAGAAACGCATTGGAGATGTCAAGTTGGAGAATGTGCTAGTTCTTACTAATAGCGAGTGCTAGGAGAAGCCGGATAGTGGTGGTTTTAATAACCGGGCTGAAGGTGTCGTGATAGTCAATTCCACCCTCTTGGTGGAAACCTTTGGCGACGAGGCGAGCCTTATAACGTAGAGGAGCATCGGCAAGAGGAGGCTTGACTTTGTATACCCACTTGTAGCCAATGACAGGGTGATGAAGAGGACGAGGAACGAGTTGCCAGGTTTGATTGTGTAGCAATGCGTTGAATTCCTCAAGCATGGCAGCGGTCCAGGCAGGATGTTGGGAGGCGGAAATGAACGTAGTAGGTTCAGGTGGAAAATTAACCAAGGTAAGAAAGCACATGGGAAGAGGATATTTAGGAGGCTGAGGAGATTTAGCGAGATCAAGCGTGCGAATTACATCAGATAATCGGTGTGTTTTGGCTGCGGAGGGTGAGGTACGAAAGTCAAGGTTGGAGGGAGAGAGTGGAGTGGATGATGGAAGATGGCTGGCAACATGATTTTCCAAGGAGAGCGCATTGTCTTGAGAGGGAGAGACAGAAGGAGGAGGATTCAGTGGTAAGGTGTCGGAGAAGGAGGGTGTCGCAGAGTTTGTAGCAGCAAGACTAGGTCTGGAAGACGGTCCGGTTGATAGGTCATGGCTAGGTGTAGGAAAAATCGTTGGATGAAAGAAATTGAAATGGTCCGATTGATTGGTCGTGGGTGAGAGAGTATTAGGCGACGAGGAGACCGGTGGTGGAGTGGAAAGTGGTGGACTGGGAGACTGTCCAAGAAGGCCTAGGGAGGACTTTGAGTAAAGTTGATAGGGAAAGTCACTTTCATTGAAGACAACATAACGGCTAATGTGAATCTTCCCGGTGACTAAGGACAAACAACGGTAACCCAAGTGAAATGCGCTGTATCCAAGGAAGATACATCGTTCGGAGCGAGAGTCGAATTTGGTGCTGGCGTATGGGCGGAGACAGGGATAGCAGGAGCAACCGAAGCTCTTGAGGAGAGAGTAATTGGGTTCCCGGTTGTGAATGAGTTGATAGGGAGAGCGATTCTGTAAGATGGAGGTGGGAAGCCGGTTGATTAAATAGACAGCCGTGCTCACGGCTTCATCCCAAAATTTGAGTGGTACTGATGCGTGGCGTAGCAGAGATAGTGTGGTTTCAACAATATGACGATGCTTCCGTTCGGCCGTGCCGTTTTGTGCAGGTGTGTGGGGGCAGGAAATTCGGTGAGAGATGCCTTGTTGTGTGAGGTATTTACTGAGAGCTTGGAATTTCACCTCCCCAATCCGACTATAGACTGATGATTTTGTGATTTAGTTGCTTCTCCACCCGAAGTTGGAAGTTAGTAAATACGGAGAGAACATCGCTCTTCAATTTTAGCGGATATAACCAAGTATACCGGGTAAAGTCGTCTATAAATATGACATAGTACCGACGACCAAGGTGCGAAACGATCGGTGAGGGTCCCCATAAGTCTGAGTGGATGATTTCGAGAGGTTTGGATGTCCGATGAATAGACTGTGTGTAAGGAAGGTGGTGCGACTTAGATGTGGAACAAGCATCACACGAGGGAGTTTTATTTATTGAAAATGTAGGAAGTCCGTAAGTGGAAATAACACTCTGTAGAAGTCGCATATTCGGGTGCCCAAGTCGATGGTGCCATAAGTCCATTCCTTTCCTTTCTCCAATGTTTGCCTCAGGTGGATGAGCTTGGGCAAGGAGGTAGAGTACGTCTTTAACCGTGCCCCGAGGAAGAGGCCTCCCTGTTATCTCGTCCTTCACAGCACAGTAGGTAGCGTGAAACTCAACGAACACAGAGTTATCATTCATTAATCTAAAAACTGATAGCAAATTTTTCCGAATATCTGGGACATGAAGGATATTAATAAGCTTGAGTGGAAGAGATTGGGAGATTAGAGATGAAGAGCCAGTGGAGTGAATGACCAAACCTATGCCATTTCCAACGTGGAGTTGATCGGGTCCCTGGTATATTGCTGGGTCGGTGAGATTGTGCGCATTATTTGTCACATGGTGAGTAGCGCCACTATCCAGATACCATGCGGAATTATCCTGCGGTGTGTGGATTGGTTGAAGGTTAGTCGTATACACCTGTGGAGGTTGCAGATTGGTAGTGTACGCCTGAGGAAAAGCTTGGTTGGTATAGTTAGGAGCGGTATTCTGTTGTCCGTAGAACGATTTGTTGAATCGTTCACGGCATTCCAGGACCCGATGTCCAAATTGCCCACAGAGTTGGCATCTTGGAATATATCGACCTCCATTTCGTCCTCTTCCGCGGTTGTTTCTACCGTTATTGCGTCCTCTCCCACGGTCAGAGGAGGTGGTTTGAGTTTGATTGGCAGTTGGTGGGAACTCGGAAGCTGTAGTGTCTTTGGTGGAATGTGTAAATTTCAGGAGGTCTTCGTAGGAATTAACTTGGGCGACGACGTCATCGAAGCCCAGATTGATTAGATTGGACGATATGCCAGCGCTGAAAGCGGAGTAAGCCGGGCCGAGACCACGAAGTAATGCGTAGATTGATACAGTTTCTTGGACCGGATATCCCGCGGCAGCTAATTCGTCACGGGTTTGTTGTATATCCTGCACAAATTCACGAGTACCTTTTTGGGTATTGTGGAGGCGATTATGCAAGTGCATAATTCGAGATGGGTTCGTAGAAGAGCAATGCTTCATTAGAGCTGACCATGCCTCTCTTACGGTGAGTTTTCCGACTACATATGGTAGAACGGATTCGGAGAGAGATGTAACGATAAGAGAAAGAACCTGTTGGTCCTGTCGCCACCACTTCTGGTAGGCAGAGTTCACGGTGATTCCACCGTGATCATCAATTTGTGTTGAAATCGGCGGCTCTTGAGTGAGTATATGAGCGAGCTCGTGATAGTTGAGAAGAGGGAAGAGTTGGGTCTTCCAGAGGAGGAAGTTCTCTCGCGTGAGCTTGATGGGTACCTGGAAGCCCACTGGATGAGTCGTCGTTGTGTTCGGAGTGGCGACTGCTTTGTGTTCTTCAGGCTTTGTGATTTCCGGGAGGAAGGAGGAGTCCGCCATAGTTCAAGGTTCCGATATGCCGTCTGGCTCTGATACCATGAAAGAAACCGAGAAGGGGAGAGAGAAGATACAGAGCAGCGTAAGCCTTGAATAGAAAATTCCTTACTTATGAAGTACATTACAATGGTTTTTATAGAGGTTGGAGTAGGACACAATAGACGAGATTCGTATGTGGTGGGGCGAAACGGTTGTAACCGTTTCGCCCTGTCACTTGAGAGTCGGCAGACTGTAACTATTCTTCCCTGCAGTTTCGCCTTGATTCGTAACCGTTTCGCCTTGATCCGTAATGTCCTTAACATTTCTAACTCGTGTCATCGGAATATCGTAAATGATTGCAATTTGAAATCATAAGTGCAGCGTAATTGATGTATTGGGATCGATCATCTTGGCACCCGTCCAATGATCTCATCCTCGTAGCATCAAGTCAGCCTAGCAGCAATTCACTTCCATCGTTCCAGAGGACGTTATCGCGCGGTTCCCCGCAGTGCTTTTTGGTTCCCCCAATGAATCTGGACGCTCCCGATCGACAATGAATCCTCTGTTTTTTGTGCACTGAGCTATTCCTCGTCTGATAGTGGCCGCTGTCTCGTCGACGAGTTGTACGGCTTACCAGATATATAATTCATTTCTTTTGTCGACAGTCAAGGTCAGAGTGGTTGATCTGATGTAACTTTTTTAGAGTGATGGACAATGAAGCCTCTGTTTCTGGTGCACTGAACAATTCCTCCTCTCTCTCTCTCTCTCTCTCTCTCTCTCTCTACTAGTTGTTCGACTTAATCAGTAAACATATAAAATTCACATATTTTGCCGAAAATCAAGGGTTTGCCATCCGCTTTCATCATGGGTTGATGGAATTGAGATTTGGCTTCGGATCCGCTTTCATCATGTTATTTCAGGAAGAAAGGAGGAGCAATTGCCTTTATTTTGGCTTGAAATGGCGTAATAATGAAGAAAAGTAGCCAGGGTTTTGCAGAAATGTGAACATCGTCTCCTCATCGCATCCTTTCGCCCTGAGAGCTGTTAATTGCGGCAGCGGAAGACGGTTCAGGGAAAAAGGAAGAAAGATGGGAAAGGCGAAGAGGGTGACGGACCCGCTGGACGATAAGGCGAAGGCCCGCTTACTCGGCGACGAGCTCGGTCCCGGCGGATGCGTCTGCAGCGGCAGCGGACTCAGCGGATTCGTCCATGGTATCTTCTTCTCCAACGACGACGACGCCGCCGGAGACGCTCGAGAGGTCTCGGATGCCAATGAAGGTTGGGTGCACTTATCTTCTTCTACTTTGGCTGCGATGGTCCACGATCTGGTGAAGCCGGCGGCCGAAGATCCGTTTCGGGCAACGCTGGCAGCGCACGTGACGGCGGCGGTGGAAAAACAGGCGGCGTTGCGGCCTGACGGGGGGGCGTTCAGAAGAGCGGTGATGAGTTCTCTGAGGGACTCGGGGTTCAACGCCGGAGTCTGCAAGGCTAGGTGGGATAAACGCGGGGGAGTCACGGGAGGGAGCTATGAGTACATCGACGTGGTCGTGGAAGAGACCCACCAGAATCCGCCGAGGTACGTGGTGGACGTGGACTTCGGAGGGGAGTTCGAGATTGCGCGACCGACGGAGGAGTACGAGAGGGTGGCGGCGCAGCTGCCGGGAGTGTACGTGGGGAAGACGGATGAGCTGAGGCGGCTCCTCCGGCTGCTGGCCGACGCGGCAAAGCGGTCGCTGCAGTCGAGGGCGATGCATGTGCCGCCGTGGCGCAAAGGGAGGTACATGCAGGCCAAATGGCTTGGCGCCTACCGCCGTATCACAAACCCTAATCCGTTGGCCTTCACTACGCCGCCGGCGCTCGTGTCTCGACAGTCCATGGCGGCGGGCAAAGAAGTGAAATGCCGGCTCGTTGGCTTCGACGCGGCACCGATTCTCCCAGTCCTGCCGGAGGCATCCAAAGCAAGATGAGGAAAGGAAGTGAACCTTTCACTCTCAGAAGAGAAAGCCCCTTCATGATGGAGATCGAGAGAGAGAGAGATCAGAGGAAAGCCCGATCACTGTACTCTGTAAAATAGGCCATTATCAATTGTGAAAATATTCTTTACAGGCGTATCCTAAATAATTTCAGTATCATTTCCCTCCATTATGTGATGAATTGAAAGTAATTTCCGATCCGTTGCATGTTATGTGGTTACGCGCTTGCTCCTTCGTGATGGTTACGTGCATGCTCATGCATTTTTATCTTTCTCATGAAATGAAAATTCACGCGAAATGGTTTTTGAATTTGGTCCCAATGATGTGTTGTCAAGATTCTTGCTATCTGATCTCTTAAAGGAACCCTAATTTAATTTAATTACATTCAACTTTTTGACTTAAATGAAATCCTCATTTGTCATTATCTTAACATAGTACATAATTGAGTGAACTTTTTCTTCAAGATCCATTATAGTCATTAAAAGTATTGTGGCACTCATAAACATGTCAACGTGATGCATGAATTGTTTATTAGAAGGCTTCTTCAAGGCCATCGTTAAAATCTTCCTTGATCACTTTTTCACATAATGATTCCTCAAACCTCCGAAATGTTTCATTTTGGGAGCCAATTAGATTGTATGTATTTATCTCTCTCACTAGTGTGGATAACCAATAATTTAATTCAAATTTTTAAGAGAATTAAGGGTTCACCTTAAAGAATTATCCATATCTCAAATTTCAACATAGCTCATCAGATAATTATGCAATGGCCCACATCAATCTTCATTATTATTGATATAGAAAGATTTGCTCTAAAAGTGATCTTGTTATTTGTTAAATTCAATATACTAACTATAATATCCTTAAACATATATGTCAAGTGAAGTTGTTGGGATGGGGGTGATAAGAATTAATTAGTACTTACATCCATGCATCAAAATGTGACATTATATACGGATTACTAGCTAAATCACATAAATATCTTTGTCTTGATGATTAAATATTTTAAAAACATGACTTTAGCATTCGAATCCTAACATGCATTGTTCACAATACTTTTTTACATCATAAGACTCACCCTATTTTGCTTCTTCGAAAGTCAAATGGTGGATTCATCATATTTTTCTTAATTTTATTTAGATACAGGACTTCAATGCAGTGAAATGGATGGAAATTATCAAAAAGGAGAGGACGAAAAATGGGTCCTCTACCTTTTTGGGAGGTTAGTCAACCACCTTCTTAGGGGGTCAACTCATCCCACATTTTTAGGAGGTCAGTCAACCACCTCCTTTGGAGAGTCAATGCTAGGATTTTAGACTTGATAGACTCCAAAAATTTTGATAAAAAATTCACATTTACAGGGTTCATTGAAAGAGTTCTTGAGCCATTCAAGCAACCATCGTTTAGTGGTATCCACAAGCTTGCTAGAAAATTAGATCTCATCTATAATGTTTTTCACCAAGAGAGAAAGAAAATAAAAAGGAGAGCTTCCAAAAATGTTCGTATAGGCACTCTAATTGTGGTTATTATGCCCTTATAAATATTAGGTATATAAAATTTTCACAAAACCCCCCCAAAATTATGTCTATATCTACTAATGTGCATAGACTTTCTATGTATGACCCTTAAGCTCGATATATCTCACTAGTTAATAAACTTCATACAACCAAAAATACTTATTGGTTAAGAAATGAAACATTTTTTTAATTATTGGTTAAGCAATCTTTCTTAATTATCTAAATTAACATACACATTAATTAAGCAATGAACATTTTAACCCAATCGACAAGTCATTTTGCTCTTGAAGATGTGGAGTGTATAAGAAATTTCTTATGGAACTTCATCATTATTGATCATCGTGTGCGTATACTCCTTCATTTGTGCGAGACTCATGAATGAATTAGGGTATGATCAACTATCAAACCTTAATCAATGAATCATGCATGGAGGAAATCATTGAGAACACCTTGTTTGATATTTTCATTACCTTGACTAAGGATTTCATTGCACCTTATTCCTTGAATTGATCTCCTCTAATATCAAGGGTCGATGATCCCATCTTTACTCACCTTCAAAGAATTCATGTCATAGCCAATATATGACATTTTGGATATTTTTTTGCCAAAGATTCTTAGCTCATGATCAAAACATCATTGTCTATCCACAAGATATCTTTAGTGTCTTAGGTATAAGGACCACATACACATCCATGAAATGAATCAAGCTGATTAATACTCAGATATAATACCATTCAAGGACTCATAAAGATCAATGCAATAAAATCTTTCTCCAAAGAGCACCCATTATCTAGCCTTCGTGTCTGTACATCGATTTCACATTTTTAGGAAGCTGGCCACTTCTTTTCTTCTTGGAAGACAACAATGGTCATATTGACTCTTGAAAAGTCAAAAGTGATCAAAAGCATTTAGGAAGTGGTCAAAGAGGTCAACTTTCTTATCTTATCTTTTAAATTTTTTATTGAGTTCTTCTAGTTTTAAATTGAAGAAGCCATGTCTATAGTAGGAGGGAGCTGCATGACCCTATTCTTAGGAAAGCCCAACACCTCTTGAAGTGGTTGAGGGGCTTCCTTTTTAGGAGAGAACCTTATAATTCCCTAGGAGGTGGTTATGAATGTCATCTAGTGATTTAATATCAACCATTCATTAGGTGGCATCAAAGGAGATGACATCATAACCTTAACAAAAGGGAACCTCTAACGCTAACATATAAGAGGTTGCCTTTCTTCAATTTGGCTATTATGTAGGTCTCTTAGAATCAAGCTACTGGGGTGTGTGTGTGTGTGGGGGGAGGAGGAAGGGAGGAGGAGCATCAAAGCTCAATCTTGTGCATTTTTGTTATGGTTAAGATTTTTGTGGAGAAGAGATCAAGAAATTAATCAAGATCATGGAGAATTGACCATCAATCAATCATAGGACTAGCATCGCGACAAGGTTTGTGTGAGATTTGCATCAAGATCATCCTTCTAATCCCTCCATGGTAGTGTAAAAATAATATTTCTATTTATTATAAAGATAATTCTTTATCTCTTCATTCTCTCACCATCACCTTTCCCATATATTTCATTTTCTTCATGTTTTCTATTCTAATCTCTAAATTTTACTCTCCAATATCCCTAATATTTTCCTTTATAAACCATTATATCAAATATCTCTATACATTTTCTCATATAAATATACATTAATTCATAAAATTACCGTCCATGTTTTCTTACCTAGCATTATCTCTTCTCCCAACTTTGGTCATTTAATCTCATAATTAAATGTCTTAATGAAGTATAATTTCCTTTAAAATCAAGCCTTCATACCAATTGAGCTGAAAGACATGTTTTGAGCCTTTAAAGAGCAACTTAGATGCAAGAAAGTGGCATCGAAGTTTTTTGTATGAATTTTCCATTCAATGAAATGAGTTTTCCTTTAGGTCCAAAGCCCTGGCAAACAGCCACAAAGGCACCATCCAACACCCCCTCCCCCTCTCCCCCAAATTCTCATTCTTGATCATCTCTGTCGGTAACGCTTAGACACATTTGCATAGTCGAAAGCATTGATGAAGATCTCCCAATTCATTGAAGAAGAATTCCCCGATTTTTTTGCTATATCCCTGTCACAGAGCATAAGGCCCTACATTAATCTTGTTCGTTAGAGGATATTATCACCCTCCTCTAGTCACATATATAGAGTGTACAGTTAAATCTTAGTAGGCAGCCTAATAAAATATCGTCTCATTTGGGGAAAAAATAAAAACAAAATAAAATAACTGAGACATACTTTATATAGAGTGCACATATCTATCTTTAGACTTTCAAGAATGTCAATTCTGTCCATACCACACATTATCAAATAGTTATTTTCAATGATAGTACTGATCATTCAGTGCTCTCACTTTCCTTCAAGAGAAATATGGTTAATCACTTCTTTTTCTAACCTCTCAAAGGCCAGCACTGTATACTTCATAAAATCGATAGTGTTCTCCATCGTTGTAATGGACGTCGCGTCATCTGTTTTTAAGCAAGAAAAGCATGAGCGTCGTGCGGCACCATGCAGGCACCTTGCAGATGGAGGCACCATGCAGATGCAGGCACCATGCAAAATCGATCAAGATGGCTACACGTCACCTCATCTACAGGCACCATGCAGACGGAGGCGATCTTTTAGAGTCTAACATGAATAAATAAAGTTATTTGATTCAGGTCCTGAATTCCTTGTGTTTAAATGTTTTCAAAATTGTGGACAGCCCTTCCGATCATGTTCAACGATGCGTCTATTTTCCGCGTTTTGCCAAACCTCGTCCACCTGTCCCTGCGACCATGTCGTATCTTTACCTAGAGTAAAAGAGGGATAGAGGTCGCTTGTGGGACCCACTGATTGTCCCATTTCAATCAGGCATTTATAAATAATAACAGAAAAAAAAACTGCAACTATTGAAAGAAAATGACTCATTTGTTCTTTCCGATCCCCAACACTGTGATCGATTGGACGAATTCGCATCTTTATGATATCTCTCTCCTTCTCTGATCCAACAAAATGGAATTTTTCTTGACCCAGTTCATCATTTCCCGACATAATCGCTCTCTCCTACGTTTTTCCTTGATCCATTCCGACCTCTGACTTCTACGGGGCATCCAAATCGTGAGTGGTACGATCACATTAGCTCTACGTTGATTCTGTACGAGCCGACGTGAAGTACAAGACACTGAATTCAATTTGCAGGACAGTTCGACCAAAAATCGTGGTTGTGGAGCAATTAATGTATGATGAAGATGAAGCCGCTCCTGCCCCCTCCAACGACCGCATCTACTTTGTGCCCTCTTTCGAAACTGCTCCACGTGTCCGCCTTGGAACGTAATCGTATATTTTGGGGAGACTCACATAGTCAGGGAGAGAGAAACTAGAGAGAGAAAGAGAGGATAAAATTGCCACAACATCTATGTCTCATTCAGGACTCACCCACGATGTCATCATCATGTTTCTATCCATCATGCATGTGTGACATGAAATCCAGCCGTTCATCTCACAAATAACGGCGGAAGAGTTACAGGAGTTTCTAAACGGCAAAGACATAATCTCAGCCGTTGGAATCAAGGAGTTATAATAGCTATCAAGAGCGCCACGTGGACAAACCATTACGACGGTTTCTTTACTTGTTTTCTATAAATAAGTGTTCGATGTAATGCCTAAGAGAGTGAGCAGTATTACTAAACTTCTGTGTTCTTGAATACAATAGTGTTTGTTTTCTTTTCTTTTCCGATTCGTGAGTGTCTAAACCTCCTCCCAATTCCGATCTCAAGTTCGTTCTATCGCCAACAAGTTGTATCAAAGCCTTGATCTAAGTCGTGGAGATGCCAAAGAGAGGAGGTTCATTAGCGCATGACTCAAACACCGCAATTCAAGAAATCTTGCCAAGAATTGAAGCAGTGATGGCTTCAATTTTCTCCCTGACATCCACTGATTATCATCTGTGGGCAATGAGGATGGAAGTGTACCTGGAAGCTCATGGTTTATGGGAAGCAATCATCAGAACCGAGCCGAACTGAAAGAAAGATTGGCAAGCTCTCTCTGCAATCCTAAACTCTGTCTCAGAATCCGTGAGCTTTCAATTGGATGTCAAGAAATCTGCAAAAGAGAATTGCAGATTTCTCAATCGAAGATTCAATCGTTGCGACGGGAATTCGAGAATCTTGCAATGAAAAAAGATGAGAAGGTAAGTGACATCTCGTCATGTTTCACCAAGATTATTTCTGAATTAAGAGATTTGGGGGAGCGATTAGAGGAGAAAGAAGCGGTGGCGAAGCTCCTTCGATCAATGCCAGTTAAGTATGACTCTCTTACCTTTTCTCTTGAACAATTAGGAAACATGAGAAGCCTGAGTGTTGATGAAGTGATCAGGTCTCTGAGAGTGCATGAACAGAGGCTTCAAGAAAGATATTCGAGTGAAGAAGAGCAAGTTCTGCTAGCTCAAGCCTTTAATCAGTCCAAGAAAAGCGATCGTGGATCATCCTCAAGAGGAAGAGGAAGAGGATCAAGTAGAGGGAGAGGAAGAGTCTCCGGATGCAGAAGATTCTCCAAGAATGACAAAGACAAAGAAGAGAGAAAACCATTTGATAAATCAAAAATCAAATCTTATAATTGTCAGAAAATGATTCATTTTGCTTACGAGTGTTATTCAGATACAAAGAAGAAAAGAAAAGAGGAGAAGATCAACATCTCAGAGAAAACCGAAGAGGAATCAGCTCTGATGATGGTGGTGTTTGATGAATGCGGAGAATTGCTTCTACATGGAACAAATGATTCATATGATGATCGTATTTGGTATCTTGATACAGGAGCTAGCAGTCCTATGACATGTAAGAAGTCTTTCTTCCATAAGATAGACGAGAATATAAAAGGAAGAGTGAAATTCGGTGATGGATCTATGATTCCATACAAAGGAAAAGGTAATGTCTCAGTTACCTTCAAAACCGGTGAAGTTTTGATAATTCCTAATGTTCTCTACTTACTTGACTTGAAAACTAACATCCTCAGTCTTGGAAAATTAAACAATCAAGGTTGCAAAACCATCTTGAACAGTGGCTTCCTTACAATCCGTGACAAATTTGGCAGGTTACTTACTAAGACGAAGAAGACCTCGGGGAGCATGTACAAAATGAAGATCAACATCAATGAGAGATGCAATTTGATTGAGGAAGAAGCAAGTGAAGTGTGGTTGTGGCATAAGATATTCTCTCATCAGAGTTTTCAGACTCTACAAGACATGATAAGAGGAAATCTAGTGAAAGGTTTACCTCAATTCAGAAATCTTGATGAGATATGTGATCATTGCATCGCAGGTAAACACTCAAGAACTCCCTTCTCTACTTCTACTCACAGAGCTTCAAGTGTCCTTGAATTGATGCATATGGATATTTGTGCACCTATAAGTCCACAGACATTAGGTGGAAAGAGATATTTCTTCCTAATTGTAGATGATTATTCAAGGTGTATGTGGGTAGCTCTGCTTAAGGAAAAATCATAAGCCTTAGAACAATTCAAAAGATTTAAATCTATGGCAGAGGCTGAGAAAGAAGTGAAAATAAAGTGTGTAAGAAGTGATAGTGGGGGGGAATTTACCTCTGATGAATTCAAAAGCTTGTGTGATAAGAGTGGGATTAAGAAACAACTTACTACCCCTTATACCCCACAACAGAATGGTGTGGTTGAGAGAAAAAATAGAACCATCATGGGTTTAGTGAGGAGTATGCTAAAAGAGGAAAATCTTCCTCTAGAATTATGGGGAGAGGCAGTCAGTACATGTGTATATGTGCTTAATAGATCTTCAACAAAAGGGGTGAAAGGACAAACACATTATGAGAAGTGGAATGGGAGAAAACCGAATGTGAGTCATCTAAAGATATTCGGTTCAGTGGTATTTGTCAAAACCACTGGAAGACTCTCAAAACTTGAAGATAGAAGTAAGTGCATGTTGTTTATGGAATATGAAGCTGGATCAAAAGCTTACATATGCTTAGATCCTACTAATTTCAAAATTCATATCAGCAGAGATGTGATATTTGATGAGAAAAAGTCCTTCAAATTCAGTGAACAAGATAAATTGGGAAAACTTTCATTAGGTTCTTCAAACATTCTTCAAGTCACAGGATTAGAAGAAGGTGAAAGAGATCCAGCTGAAGAACCAAGAGAAGAGTCAATGATCAGTGAGTCAAGAGGAAGAGGGCTCAGTCAATCAGAAGATTCAGAAGAAGAAGAAGAGACAATGAGGTATAGATCCATACAATCAATTTATCACGAAACTAACCTCTTATGCGGTGAATTATGTCTTCTCTTTGCCGAAGAACCATCTTCTTACTCCTTGGCTACAAAACAAGAAGTGTGGAGAGATGCAATGAAGGAAGAAATTTATGCAATTCAGCAAGAACTCCAATGGAAGCTCGGTTGAAACTTGTGAAAGACGGAAAAAAGATGAAAAAAATCCATCACAATTCAGAAGTCTTATTGGTAGTCTCAGTTACTTGATAAATACACGACCTGATATAACGTGTAGTGTGAATTACCTGAGCAGGTATATGAACAAACCAAGTTCAGAGCATATGAGTGCAGCAAAGAGAATTTTAAGATATATCAAAGGAACGTCTTCATTTGGACTGAGATATGAGAGAGGGAGGAAAAATTACTCTATTCAGGGGTTTAGCGACAGTGATTTCGCTGGAGATAGTGATGATAGGAAGAGTACAACAGGTCAAGTGTTTTTTTATTGGGAATTCTGCAATCACATGGAACATAGTGAAGCAAAGCGTATTTGCGTTATTGTCATGTGAAGCTAAATACATTGCAGCATCGGCTGCTTCTTGTCAAGGCATATGGATCATCCGATTCGTTGAAGAATTACTAAATATTAAGGTGATACC
Source organism: Lemna minuta (assembly GCA_024174645.1). NCBI lineage: Eukaryota > Viridiplantae > Streptophyta > Magnoliopsida > Alismatales > Araceae > Lemna > Lemna minuta. The sequence goes on from CM044109.1 coordinate 8,209,021, forward strand.
ATTTAAATTATTTGTTGACAACAAATCGGCTATTGCATTGAGCAAGAACCCAAGTCAGCACGGTCGAAGCAAACACATTGAGACGAAGTTCCATTTCATCCATGCTTGCATGGAAAAAGGGTATGTGGACATTGAGTATGTGAATACAGAATCGCAGCTGACAGATTCATTTACAAAACCGCTGGGACACATCAAATTTGAAGAAATTTGATAGAAATTGGGCGTCGCGATGATGAACTAGGCGTGGACTAAGGAAGAGTTTGTGAGATGATAATCTAGTCGTTCATCTCACAAATAACGGCGGAAGAGTTATAGGAGTTTCTAAACGGCAAAGACATAATCTCAGCCGTTGGAATCAAGGAGTTATAACGGTGATCAAGAGCGCCACATGGACAAACCATTACGATGGTTTCTTTACTTGTTTTCCATAAGTAAGTATTCGATGTAATGCCTAAGAGAGTGAGTGGTATTAAGAAACTTCTGAGTGTGTTCTTGAATACAATAGTGTTTGTTTTCTTTTCTGTTTATGAGTGTCTAAACCTCCTCTATATTCCGATCTTAAGTTCATTCTATCGCCGACAGCATGCCATGGGAAGTTTCATCTTGACGACCCGCGTCGGATTTTCTTGTTCAAAATTTATAAATAACAATCATAGGGCGAAAATGTTATTTTCTGAGTCCACTGATCATCATTTCTTTGAATGACAACCGAAATGTGATGATTATCTCAGAAACTTCTGCTTTTTAATGCAAAATCTCTCTATGATTTTTGAGATTTCATGATGATTTTATTTCTCCAGACCATTTATGTCACTTTTTTCAGCTCTTATTTGAAATCTCTCTCCCTCAATCTAAACATTAGTTAGGTAGGAATCCTTCTGGGAGATTATGAGAATATGAGATATTCCTCTCTCCATGCGAAATAATGAGGGGATCTTGACGAGATACTATGAGATATTCCCTCTCGGGCTCTCTCTCTCTGTGGGTCGGTCTTGTCCACTCTCGGGCTCTAGCACTCGACGCCATCCTGCCGCAGACCCAGCATATTCCGGGAGCAGACAAAAGGTTCCTTTCTTTATCCAGACTCGATATTGGATATATGTAGAGCATAAACTATTTGAGGAAATTGACTCATCAATTGAGATGCAATGAAATCCTTGGCCAAGGTAATAGAAATTTCAGAGTTCTCGTTGATTTCTTCCACGCATCAATACTAACTTGGGTGACTTATTAGGGTTTGATAGCTGACAATAACCTAAGTCATATACTAGTCTCATGCGAATGAAGGATTATATATATATGGTAACCGATGACAACAAAGTTCCATACAAGAGTTCTTATATTCTTAATATCTCCTAGAGTATGTGGTGTACCTTGGCACCTAACAGGCTAGTAACTCAACCTATCGACTTAGTTAAATCAATCCTTAATTCATTACTTTATATGATTCCTCTCTCCCTAAATTGATCACTCTTCCTCCTCCACTCCAGCTTCTCCTCTTAATTTCTCTTTCCCTCTCAATATCCCTCCTTTGCTCACTCACTATCTATTGACTCTCCTCTTCTCTATTTGTGGTTCCCACTCTCTCTCCCTCTCTTCTCCTCTAGCATGTTGGATTTTCCCTTTTGTCCATGTGTCGCATCATGCCCACTTTCTCGCTAGATTTTTCTATCTTCCTCTCTCCTAGGATTTCTCTCTCTCTCTCTCTCCTGAGATTCTTCTATTGCTCTCACTAAACTTGCATCATCTTCGCTCTTTTTCTATAATGGCAGTGTTCCAGTTCTTGATATTTGACTCTCTCATATCTCTTCCGCTCTGTCGCTCTCTCAAATTCTGGTAATAGCATGACTATTAATGTAAATTAAGGCATAAAACATTTCATTCCTATGTATGTTATCATAATTTGAGTGCATATCTATCATTCTATGAAATTTAAAGTTTTAATCACAAAATACATTATTTTAGGGATAATCATCCATAATTAAATAATATATTTCAGAGCAAATTATTCTCATCTTTATTTGAGATTATAATTAAGTTTTAATTACAAAGAATAAGAGAAAATATTTTTATATGCACTCATAAATGTATTTTAGAGGTACAATTTTATTGTTGTATTATTTATTAAATTCAACTTTTTACAATGATAGATTATTTAATTTCTGATCAAACAAAAAAAATAGATTAAAAAGGAGTTCTTTTTAAAGTTAAAAATGTTCTAATTTTAAGGAATTTTTCTAAAATTTTTTGAATTTTTTAGGTTAAATTTAAATTTATTTAAATTAAAAATATAAAAGATCAGTTTTTATATATGTGTTGACGTGGTAGATGACATGATGAGCACTTACGTGTCGACATGTGGCGACATGTGTCCACGCCACGTTGTGCACATGTGTACGCGTCATTAGCGCGAGTCATTAGTGGTTAAGTGACGAGACGAGACCGCGAGGTCCTTGATTTCACACGGTCTCGTGTTAAAAATAATACCGAACTTTCCAATTTTGGGAAATTAACTCGAATTGAGTGGCATAATGGTAAATAAGGGTCGAATCCACAAGGAAATAAGGAAATTCTTGATGTATTCTTCAAATTTGATCAAATCGGATGATGAATTGATGATAGAAATTGGGGAAAATGGTAAATTATGAAAGAGGACTTCAAATCAATTCCATAGAATCAATAATCATTGAATTTGGACTTGATTTCGCGGAGAAATCGAAATTTGAAGTGGAGAGAAAATTTCGGAATCGAAAATCGCGATTTTATCTAAATTTCCATCAAATTGAACCTTAAATCCTAATCTAAATCGAAATCAAACTTAAATAAACTCATTCTTTGTAAAAACCGCTTCCACTAACCACGATTAGCGATCGGATTAGCTCGATTAATCCGATTAATCGACAAAAATACCGAAGAACGCCACGATGAGTTCAAGCTGCAATTTCTACCGATCCACACGATGAAATCTTGATTTCAAGAGCTCCGGAGGTGCGGAATTGAAGGTAGAACACGTTGAGATTAAGAGAAACGAGAGGGAAGGTGTCTAGACAGCTGAATTAGATTGAATTCCAACTCGGATGCTTAGAACATCGGAAGAACCCCTCTTTTATACAGATTTTGGGCGTAACCGTCCGATCAAAACGATCGACGGTTACGATGAAATGTCCACAATGGACCGTTTTTGAAAATATCGTGGCCGTCAGATCATGGATGGAGCGTCGAGATGTGATCGTCAAGATGCGTTATAAAACGCTTTGATTTGCACCCCTTGGATCGCGATCGGACGGTCGTGATGCTCCCCGTAAGATCGAATCTCGTCCGTTATAACGCCTTTAATTAAGGCACGTGTGTTGATCTAGATGTGGTGGAACGCGGTCCACGCGATCGACGAGCGACGATTAGCTCTTCTTTTAATCCAACGCCTCCGCTTTTGCCACGTCACCTGCATCAATAACACTGTGTGGGACTTAGTCCCACACGGGAAAAATTAAAGGAAGTCGTTGGGTTTAAAATGAACAACGGTTTTATAGGTTGAATACCCTTCCGATATAGGAAAGGCTGACTTTACTATATAAGATAAACTATATAAATATATGTATATAATGCTCCGCGTAGGCGCCGCGTGGGTCCGCGTGGCGCTGCCACGTGGCCTTGCGTGCCATGTCGCATCCACATGGGTACCGCACGGAATTAACCCTCTTTTTACCATTTTTTAATTCATTTTTATTATTAAAAATCAAAATAAATTCAGAAAAATCCAGAAAAAATCCCTAAAAATAAAAAATTCATAAATTTTAATATATAACTCCAAATTAATCCAAATTTCTTTCATTTGATCCGAAATTTAATTATCGATCATTCTAAAAGATAAAACTTGATAAATAATGAGAGTTTTAAATTTTATGTCAAAAAGACATTTATTTTTAAGGATTTTAAACTTAAGAAAATATAAATAAATATTTATAAATTGTTTTCTCTCATTATTTTCACTTTAAAAACATTTATAATCTCAAGTAAAGATGGGTTAATATTTGTCTTTTAAATCATCATTTTTAACCCTAATTTAAGGTATTTTGAGATTATAATTACTTTTTCATGGAATGATAGAAAAATACACTTAAGTATGATGATAACATGCATGGAATTGAAATCATTTATACCTTAATATGCATAAAAAATCATGCTTTATTATGTTAATATAGCATGTTATCATTAAGCACGTTGTTTATGCCATAATCTATCTGCTAAGGGCGTTTCTCCTTTTATACATGTCATTTCATGCTGATTTTTCCAATGTGGGACTATGTTTCATTTTATTTATCGCAAGCGATGTGGTGAAATGAGGAGCATCCAATTTTCAAGTTTTATCGTAATCGTAGATCATCACTTAAGTGAAGGGGTACGTGGCGCACTACGATTCAACAACAATTCACATTATAAACTATCATTAAATCCTAGCCGTTCATCTGAGGACTTATAATTGCTAGGATTGAATGCACCTGATGGACTCCTTGGATGCGTGGCGACATCTCAAGCATTCGTTGAAGATCAGATGGCAAACATTACATGACGATCTAACTTCCTAGTGACATGGCGAAATCTCAACGCTTCATCTTTGATCAAATGGACGGGACTTAATGGTGACGATTCGCATCTTGGCGTTTTATCTAAGCTGTCGATCAAAGATCAACCCAAATTGAACGGTCACGCCCAAATTTTACTTATTTATACTCTCTCTTCGATGGAAAATGTATTCTTGGATTGTTTTGATTGATCAAACCTTTTGGACAGCTCAATCCGTGAATATCTTGACTTCTTACTCTTCTAGACTCATTTTTGCGTCCAAGGAGTGCTTGAAATCAAGATTTTATTAAAAGAATATGGAGATTTCACCACTTGAACTACGAAAATCTATTTTTGAAAACGCGAAATGAAAACCCTTGATCCGGGGATCAATTTGATCATTTCAAGCACTATTTAGAGTTAGATTACGTGTTTTCCTTCTAATCTTTCGTCATTTACCATTAGATTTTAATAAATTCTCTCTCTTCGCGATCAATTTTTCTCTCTTAATTTTGCTCCTAGATTTCTCTACGAATCTTCATCCAAATTAAGTGAATTTTGATTTCATGGATCGTCGTAGTGTCTTCTTCTCATAAATACTAAAATCCCTAATTTTTCAATCTCATTTCATCATTTGACTTTATCAAGTTTGAGTAACACTTTGGAAATCTTTGTGGATTGGAACCTCATTTACCATTATGCTAATCAATTCATGATTTAATCTTAAAATTGATGAGTTTGGCATTTATTTTGACAGAAATTCAGGTTTTCTAATGACTGTGTGAATTCATCTCGTCACCTCTCCTCCCTTAGTTCTCTGTAAGCCATCCTAAATATTTCTCCCTCTTCATCTCTCGTGCAATTCTGGTTTTTCCCTCCAGATTTTTTGTTCCATCTCTCCCTACACTCTTCTCTCAATCATTCTCGTCGTCTTTCTTTCCCTCTCTTTCAATCTCTACTTCCTACTAAACTCCTTGATCCATATCTTTCTCCTTATGTGTCTCTCTCAGCCATCCGTGATCTTTCACTGTTTGCTTCTTCTTGCATCACTCTCGCATCCTCTCTCTACCACTATTCCTCATAATATCCACAAATTCTGCTCCAAACGCCTCTAGGCAATCCAACTTTTGATCTCTCTCTCTCTCATTTGTATTCTCTCTTGACTTTATCACTCATTCTCTTTCACAATTCGCTTTTCTCTTTAGTTAGCTCTCTCCCTCATAATCACCCTTTTTTGTCTCTAAAATTACTCTCGAGATCTTTCTCTCTTTGTGCTTTTATCTCTCTCTATCTCTCTCTCACTCTATACTTACTAATCCCTATTTTCTTCTCCCTTGTCCTCACAAACCTCTTTCCCCAATCTCTCCAATTTTAAACTTCTTCTCTTTTCTCTTCCCTTGCAATATTTTTCTCACTTTCTATCATCTTCTATATCATTTCACCTTCCTCCTCGCCCTCTTCATTTCTTTCTTTCCTCCTAGTATAGATTTCCTCAATCTCTCTTTGTCATACTCTCTATAGTTTGTTTTTGGATTCATATATCTTTAGAGTTGTAAAACCACTGTTCATCAATTGAAATTTCTTTCCTTTTCCGTGGTCAACTCTGAGGGTTGACCACCAAAGCCTTGTTATTCCTCTCTTCTCAACCACCCTCGTTGATATCAAATCGCTCTAGAATCCTTCTGGATCAACCTAAAAAGCTAGATGCCTTTATTATCTCCATCCAGTCTTAGTTTTCTTGATTATAAATAGTAAATTTTTCAGGCTCGGATGAACAACGACTCTTAACTCAACAATGTACATAATTAATAAAGGTGAACCAATAAGATGTTTATTAGGTTTAAAGAGTTATGGACTAGTGAGATATATAACCTAGATGTTCACACACATTAGGTCTATAGATGTTGGTAGATATAAACATATTTATGAGGCTTTTTATGAAAAATTCACATACCAAATTTATAAATGAGATGAGGGGGAGAGGGGGAGGGGGAGGGGAGAATGACCATAAATGACGGTGCCCATGTAATCCTTGCGAGAGTTCTCTCATTTCTTCTCTTTCTCTCTTGGTAAAGCTTTGAAGAGGAGATTCAACTATCTTCCAATCGTGTGGATACCACTAGAGGCTAGACACTTGAATAGCTTTAAGAACACCTTCAAGTAAACCTTGTAAGTATGTTTTGTCATACTTATTAGATGATATGATCATTTGTTTTTGGTGTCTCGGTGTTTTGAATGTTCAATTTAATGTATTCCGTTGTGTTCAATGTTTTGATCGAAATTTTCAAAGGCTTATTGACTTTTGATCCCAACATATTTTTTTGTGGATTTAAATCCAATTTATGTAAGTTTTTTTCTATCAACCTATGAGTTTTATTTATAAATTTATATTTTTTCTAATTTCTATCCCCCAACTCATTATCTAATTTGCTCCAATTGTAAGAACTTCTAAAAAATTAAACCCTAATTCTATGTGGATTTGACCTTGACTCACTATTATGCTAGTTTAATCATGGTCAACCTTAATTATAAGTAAGTTTAACATTTTTTGACACATGGAGGCGTGTTTTTACAACCGCTCTGATGAGAAATGATGGTTGATAGGCTCCCAAAGTTTTGATCAAGTCATGAGAAACAACAAAAATATATTGAATCTAACATTTAAAACATTAGGTTGCCAAGAACCAATGATACTATCATCTAGTATAAATCAGAATCCATACTTACAAGATCCATTGAAGGAGTTCCCAAATCTATTCAAGTGTCTAACCTCAAGTGATATCCATACTATCGTTAAGGTTGTTGGATCTCCTCTTCAATGTTCTTTACCAAGAGAAAAGGAGAAGAAAGGAGAGTTTTCCACAAGGCTTGTATGGGCACCATGAGTTATGATCATTCCCCCCTGTTCATAGATTTGGTATGTAAATTTTCCAAACCCTCATAATTATATCTATATCTACCAACATCCATAGACCTTATGTGTGATACCCTCTAGGTCCATATGTCTCATTATTTAATAACTCTATAGATTAAATAATACTTAGGGGAAATGGTACGATACAGCCCAACGTTTCACTTTTGTCTACGTTCTAGCCTAATGTTAAAATTTTATGCAATCTAGCCCAACGTTTCGAAAAGTGTCTGCGTTAAAGCCCGCGCGCTGATCTAGCGTCGTGGGAGTCCACATGTCAGCCACGTCGCAAAGTTTCTGCGTCGTGGGAGTCCACATGTCAGCCATGTCACAAAGTGTCTGCGTCGTGGCAGTAGCTGACATGGACGAAGGCCACATCGATGACACGTCAACAAAGGGCGAAAATGGAGGAGGAGAAAAACGGAAGGGGGTGGGAGATACCAGAGGGGGCCTGCGGCGACGAGAGGAAGGGGAGCGGCGCGGAGTGTAAATCGGTGGTCGGCAGTGTAGCGGAGAGCGGAGTGGAGAGCCGGAGGCGAGAGGGAGCCCGAAGAGGTATGTATTTCTCTTGTTGCGAAGAGGAGCGCGAGCGGAGGGGAGGGAAAACCATACCTGTACCCTCCTATAGGAGCTTTGGATGACGATAGTGATTATTGTCCTACCAAAGGAAACGAGGAGAGCGATACGTCGACAAGTGATTCTAGTGAGGACTGGAACGACGAATTTGTTGACGGACGGAGAAGTAAAGAAAAATTATATGGACCATCAGATCGTGGATATCAAAGTGAGTACGATAATTCGGACAAGGACGTATTGACTCCCTCATACTCCAACGATGACTATGGGAGCATACGGACCCTACGTAGGGGCAGACGGTATGAGCCAGGATGCCCTATCGAGGCGATTAAATTTGACGTGGGCATGAAGTTCGAATCGGCTACTAAATTTACAACTGATGTGAAGAATTATGATGTATGCAATGGGTTAAACATTAGATTCATGAGTTCGGGGGCTCGAAAGGTTGAGGTTCGCTGTGACAGAGAGTGCCTGTGGAGGATATACCCTAGAATTGATGGGATGAAGCAACACTTCGTTGTGAAGACGCTAAATGATACCCACACGTGCAACAGACCTCCAAGAAATAGGCAAGCTGGTTATAACTGGATTGCAAACCACTTCTTGGAGAAATTTCGAACGGACATGAACTTGAGGGTAGGAGATATGATGAACCATATCAAAGAAAAATTTGGAATAATTGTTTCGAAGACTACCTGCTACAAAGCTAGATCTATGGCGCGCAAGATGCTTCGAGGAACTTTGGCGGAGCACTGCCACTTGTTGCCTGCTTATGTTGAAGAGTTGAAGAAGGTTAGCAGGGGGAGTACTTTCGAAATAGTTCTTGAGGAGGATGCGAATGATTCTTTGATTAGATTCAAGAGGTTGAATATATGTTTTGATTCACTAGCACAAGGTTTCTCTCACCGGTTGCAGAAGAGTAATTGGATTAGACGGTTGTTTTCTGAAGATCGAAACAAAAGGCCAACTATTGAGTGTTGTGGGTAGGGATGGGAACAATCAGATGTTCCCTATTGCGTGGGCGGTTGTCGAAGGGGAGAACAGAATTCGTGGACTTGGTTTATTCAGCTGCTGATGCAAGATCTCGGAATTTCTGATGGTCTAGGTTGGACTGTTATTAGCGATCAGCAGAAGGGTCTTGAAAATGTAGTGGCATGTCTTCTACCGCATGCGGAGCATAGGAATTGTGCGAGACATATCTATGCGAATTGGAAGAAGAAGGGGCATTCTAATGAGGAATTGAAGGTATTATTTTGGAAAGCTGTGAAATGTATTACACAGCAAGGAGTTCCAGGGATCATGCAACGTATGAGCACGGTGAAAGCGCAGGCTGCTCAAGACTTCCAAGATGTAGGCCTAGCGAAATTTTGCATAGCTTACATTAGCGAATGGTCGAAAAGTGAGGTGATCGATAAAAACATTTGCGAGTGCTTCAACAATTATATCATACGTGCTCGGTCTAAACCTATCATCGACATGCTCGAAGATATTAGAAGTGCAATCCTGCAGCGGATTGTTAAGAAGCGCGAGTTATTTAGCGACATATCTGACGAATTATGCCCTCGTATAAGAGCAGTGGTTGAAGAAAATAAGTTTGTGGCTAGAAGATGCTATGTTGCGTATGCAAGCCAATTTTGTTTCGAAGTCACACTGTTGGGAAACAGGTTTGTCATCGATTTAGATGCTTGATCCTGTACGTGCAGATATTTTGATATAAGAGGCATTCCGTGCTCCCATGCCATTGCTTGCATTCAGTGGATAAGGCAGGACCCGGCCACTCTTGTCTCTGACTGGTTCAAGAAAGATGCATACGAAGCATCGTATAGTTGGGGTATCCCACCAATGAATGGACAAAATTTGTGGAATGAAAATGAAGGGGTCTATGTATTCCCCCCTGTCGTTAGGAGACAACCTGGCAAGCCCAAGCAGAGAAGAAGAGTGGCCATCGGCGAGAGAGATACCGGTCAAAGATTATCGAAGAAAGGCATTCCGCAGACGTGCTCCATCTGCCATGAAGTTGGTCACAATAGGAAGTCATACGCCCAAATAAGGGTGCAAGATGCAGCCGAAGTATGTATTCATTTTCTCTCAAACTGCCTTAGCATGGTCTGATGATCTTGTTCAATGTAAAGGATTGATCATGTGTTCTTCTATCATGTAGAAATTGTAGGGGGCTACACTCCTTTCAGTCCTATTGGATGAGCATTCTGTGATGCACGTCGGACCGGAGGAATTGCTATTGACAACGACCAGCACTAGGGCAGCGACAACACCAAAACGATGCGAAGAGGATTCTTCTCCTTTACAGGATTGCTGAACAAGTATTCATCTAATCCTTAAACATGTTTCATAGGCAATATTTGTCTTACATGAGGTTTTGGGCTTGTGGGGTGCAGAGAAATCGAGGAAGTACGTAGAAGGCGTTGTTTCTGGCGGCCGTTCAGAGAGACGAAAAGCCCCATTAAACATGTTGCACATTTTGAGTTAGAATAGAATTAGAAAATATTAACGAACCAAGCTGTTACCTCAGTCCTCTGGATTTTAACTTAGCCTTAAATGGCTTAGAATTCACGGGTCAGAACTATTTTTGGAATTCTAGGAACGAATTCACGGGTCAAAAATGTTTTTCGACTTTTTTCTCTCACATTTTGGTAGTAAACAGTTGGAAAGGTTCTTCTCAACTTCTTAAGAGATTGTAATGAAGTAATGAACCAAGCTCGAATAACCCAAAAAAAGTTTCTTTTTCAGCAACATAGTAAGCGATCACTCATTTCTCCTACAACTTAATTGATCGCTAACGGGACTCATCAATCGGGCAGCCCTATCTTCCCTCGGATACGCCAGCCTGACTGAGAGAATTGCGGAAGAGGGAGCTTGAGGCGCTCAGAGCTGACGGTTATGGTGAAAGGAAACTAACAGATCGAATCTACAACTACGATTCGTCCAACAATCTCGGCAGTCCCGACAAGGGGCCCCACCTTGTAAGGCCGTCTCTCGGCGGAGAAGCTCCCCTTTCCTCGATGCTGCATAACAGGATGCCAGTCAACCAAAACGGGTAAGTAAAAGGGACAAGAATTAGGGTTTTCTCTACAGGTGGAAGGAGAACTAATTCGTGTAGGATGTTGTAGACCCATTGGCGGAGTGCAGAGTGGAGGACCCGCTTCCCATGTACGTGTCAAGAGACGACGCATTTCGAAGAGGAGAGGATGACAATGCTGGAGGAAGGAAATAAAAAGGCGATGTGATGCTCGTGTCAACGGCGTGGCCTTCGTCCACGTCAGCTACTGCCACGACACAGAAACTTTGCGACGTGGCTGACATGTGGACTCCCACATTGCCAGATCAGCGTGCAGGCTTTAAGGCAAACATTTTCGAAAAGTTGGGCTAGATTGCATAAAATTTTAACATTAGGCTAGAACGTAGACAAAAGTTAAACGTTGGGCTGTATCGTACCATTTCCCCTAATACTTATCTGTCAAACTTATGAATTATTTATATCATCATTTAGATTAATTAATTAAGGATCAATTTAATCTAATCAATAGTTCAAGTTGCAAGCACGTTGGGTGCCAAGCTATACCACATGTTTTAGGAGATGTAGAGTACAAAAGAACTCCCATATGAGACCTTGTCATTATTAATTACCATCTATATGTTGTTTGTGTGAGACTCATGAATAATTTAGATATAGAGAGTCAAACCTAATTGGCTGCTCAAGTTAGTCTTGATGCATGTACGAAATCATACTAAATATATATTTTTGATATTTTTACTATCATGACCAAGGATTTTATTGTATCTCACTTGTTGAGTGAATCTCCTCAAATATCAAGGGCAGACAAACCCATCTGAATCATAAAATCAACTTTAAGACTTCACGCATTATCCAATATGTGACATTTAAGAGATCTCTTAGCTACGTATTCAGAAGTCACAATCAAAGCACGATCATCTATCCATAAGATGTCTTTGGTGTCTTAAGTTAAAGGATCATATACACAATCATGATATGAATCAACATGAACAACAAAGCATAATACCATTTAGGAATTCATAGGGATCAATTTAGTGAACTCTTTCTCCAAAAAGCACCCACTATCTACTTTTGGTGTTTTCACATTGCTGGCCACGAGATCAGCCATACTCATCATATAAGTCAAATAAAATAGTGTTATTCTTTTCGAATATTTTGATATCCTTCTCAAATATCCCTTGAATAAAAATATTTGAAACATATATTTAAAAACTACTGATCATTGTGTGATGATCCCATTATATTCACTTATTCATTTTAGATGTTCATAGACTTCATCTTAAACATCAAATAGGAAATATCAAAGTGTTTATCGAGTATAAATTGGGTGTTGGTAATCTTAGGGTAATTTCGGCTCATTAAGGGCACTTAATGCTATTATCACTCCCTTAGCATGTGTCACGTGTGCACCACGTTGCGTGCCATGTGGCGCCCTCACACGTCACCACATGTTGCCGCGCAAGCGTTCACACCACATCAACTGCCATGTCATTTTTAAGAATTACTTTTAAATGATTTTAATCAAAATAAATTTCGTAAAAATTAAAAATAAATTGCAATCTTTTAGAATACAAATCCTTTTTAATATAAATTATTTTATCATAAATTAAATAATCAGCCATTCTATATAATTTATTTTAATAAATAATAAGAAAATAAATTTTTAGCTCCAAAATACACTCAAGTTACTTAAGAAAATAAAATTACATAATTTTAGAGAATGCATTAAAAATATTTTTTTTCTTACTATTTTGCATGTAAAACTGAAATAAAATCTCAAATAGAATTAAGATAATTTGTTTAAAATTCAACTCTTGATTTATATATAATTAACCCTTAAAATAATAGATTTTGAGATTATTTTAGGTAAATTGCATAGAATAATGAATATTCACTCTAAGTACGATAAGATGCATAAGAATGGTATGTATTATTCTTTAAATGAACTAAAAATATTATAATCATAAGTATAAATTTTATGTTATCAACTTCTAAATACCTAGCTATAGGTTCTTCAAAATGTCATATATTAGATATGGGAAGAAGTCCTCAAAGGTGATTGTGTGGTGAGTATATTGATATAAATAATTAATAAAGGCTGACCAATAAGATGTTATTGGCTTTACAAAGTTATTAACTAGTGAGATATATGGACCTAAATGATTATACACATAAAGTCTATGGATGTTGGCAGATATAGACATAATTATGAGGGTTTTTAAGAAAAATTTACGTACCAAATCTACAAATAGGAGAAAAATTGATCATAACTCATGATGCCTATGTAAGCCTGATGAGAATTCTCTCATTTCTTATCTTTCTCTCTTAGTGAAGAGCTTTGACGAGGAGATCTAACCATTCGGAGATTGTGTGAATATTGTTAGAGGCTAAACACTTGAATAGCTCCAATAACTCCTTCAAGTGAACCATATATGTATGTTTTATCATACATGATAAATGATAGGATTATCAGTTCTTCGTGGCTCCATACTTTGAATATCCGGTTCAATGTATTCTGTTGTATTTGATATTTTGATCAAAACTTTGAAAGGCTAATCAACCTTAGATCCCAATACCATTACGAAAACAAACCAATTTAAAACCAAAGTACATCAGCCCAATAAAAATACTATCATGTTGGGGTAAAAAATAAAATAAAAACCAAAATTAACCAAGAAAGATATACTATACATAAAAAGTATATAAATAGTATACATACCTAGCTTTTGACCTTCAACAATCTTCACTCTGTCCATTCCGCATCATTCTCAGATGGTTATTCTCAATAATACTGTTGATCAGTACGTGGACACGTTCTTTTAAGAGAAAGATGCTAAATCAGAATTTCATTCTAACCCCTCAAAGATCAGCTTTGTATACTTCCACAAAATCGATAGTGTTCTTGTCCATCGTTGTAATGGAGGTCGCGTCATCTATTTTTAGCAAGAAAAGCATGAGCGTCGTGCGCGATCAAGCTTGCTACACGTCACCTCATCTACAGCCATCATGCAGATGGAGACAATCCTTTACAGTTCAACATGAATAAATGATGTTATTTGATTCAGGTCCTGAATTCCTTGCATTTAAATGTTTTCAAAATTGTGGACAGCCCTTCCGATCATCTTCAATGACGCGTCTATTTTCCGCGTTTGCCAAACCTCGTCCACCTGCCCTGGCGACCATGTCGTATCCTTACCCGGAGTAAAAGACAGATGGAGGTCGATTAAGGGACCCACAGATTGTCCCATTTCAATCAGGCATTTTTAAATAAACACAGGAAATTAAACTGCAACTATTGAAAGAAAATGACTCATTTGTTCTTTCCGATCCCCAGCAGTGTGATCGATTGGCCGAATTCGCATCGTTATGATCTCTCTCTCCTTCTCTTATCCAATAAAATGGAATTTTTTTTGACCCAGTACATCATCTCCTGGCATAGTCGCACTCTCCTACGTTTTTTTCTTGATCCATTCCGACTTCTGACTTCCACGGGGCATCAATAACGTGGGTGGTACGATCGCCATTCGCTCTACGCTGATTCAGTACGAGCTGACGTGAAGTACAAGACACTGAATTCAATTTGCAGGACCAAAATCGTGGTTGTGGAGCAATTAATTTATGGCGAAGAAGAAGCCGCTCCTGCCGCCTCCAACCACCGCATCTGCTTTGTGCCCTCTTGCGAAACGGCTCCACGTGTCCGCCTTCGAACGTAATCGTATCCTTGGGGGAGAAGCACAGAGTCTGGGAGAGAGAAACTAGAGAGAGAAAGAGAGGATAGAATTGCCACGACATCTATGTCTCATTCGGGACCCACGATGTCATCATCATGTTTCTATCCATCATAGCATGCCATGGGAAGTTCTTCTAGACGACCCGCGGCGGATTCTCTCGTTAGAAATTTATTTATTTTCCGAGTCGAGTGATCATCATTTCTTCGAAGGACAACCGAAATGTGATAATTATCTCGGAAACTTCTGCTTTTTAATGCAAAATCTCTCTACGATTTTCGAGATTTCATGATGATTTTATTTCTCTAGCCCGTTTATGTCACTTTTTCAGCTTTTATTTGAAATCTTTCTCCCTCAATCTAAACAATAGTTCGGGAGGAATCCTTCTGGGAGACTATGAGAATATGAGATATTCCTCTCTCCCTGCGAAATAATGGTGGGATCCTGGCGAGAGACTATGAGATATTCCCTCTCTCTCTCTCTCTCCGGGCCGGTCCTGTCCGCTTTCGGACTCTAGGACTCGGCGCCATCCCGCCGCAGACCCGGCATATTCCCTTAGCAGAAAAAAGGTTCCTTTCTTTATCCAGACTGGATATTGGATATCCGCAGAGCATAAACTTCAATAATAAATACCCCTATCTTTCCCTTCTTTCTTATGAGGGCTCACCGTCAGAACGGAGACCACGGAGCACCGAAAATGGCCGGATCAGAAGCTCGAGAAAGATCTCGCCGCGTGAACCAGCTTCTCCTCAACGGTGATGCCAGCAGCGGCAGCGATCACGACGCCGGCGTCCTCGACGGCATCTTCTTCTCTGACGAGGAAAACTCCAACGGCTACCAAGACGATGCATCCGAGAAGAGTCCGTCAATTGAATTCAATTCCTTCCCCGCTGCGATGATGGTGAAAGATCTGCTGCACGCCGTAGCGGTGGACACTTACGCGGCGATGCTAGCGGCGCGTGCCGCAGCGGAGGCGGAGCAGCTGTCTTCGCTCCGCGCCAACAGGGCGGCGTTCACGAGGGCGATAATGACTGCCCTTAGAGTATTCGGCTACAATGCCGGCGTCTGCAAGGCGAGATGGGAGAGCCGCGGTGGGGTTACCGGCGGGTGCTACGAGTACATCGACGTGCTCTACGATGAGAGCCATCAGAATAAGCGGAGGTATATTCTGGAAGTCGCATTCAGAGAAGAGTTCGAGATCGCGCGTCCAACGGCGGAGTACGAGAGAATTCTGGAGCAGTTGCCAAAAGTCTACGTCGGGAAGGCAGAAGAGCTGAAGAGAATTATTCGAATTCTTGGGGACGCAGCGAAGAGGTCGTTGCAGTCGAGAGAGATGTACGTTCCGCCGTGGAGGAAGAGCCAGTATATGCAGCTGAAGTGGTTAGGGGCTTATCGCCGGACCACAAATCCTAATTCGGCGTGTCCAGCGGCGGCGGCGCCGCCTTGTTTCGCTCTGGATAGAGATGTGAAATGCCGGCTTTTAGGTTTTTACGGGGCTGCGCCGCTTGGGGCACCTCCGGCGGGTCGAACTAGACTATACTCATGAGTCATGAGAGAGAGCGATAAATTTTTGTCGGATAATTTCATACGTGTATTGTTTCTTTCTCTATCTAAATCTCTGCCAACAGTGTTTGAGTCTGTGAGGCAAGGAACGTGGCTGAATTAGATTTCGCCACGTCAGCGTTGACGAGGCTGTTTCACGTGAAGGGCAGTGTGCCTTGTGCCCTAGAGTCCGGCAAGGCTGCGGCGTCTGACAATTTAGTATGGCAGGTGAAGGCGGGCCAGGAAGATACTGACTGAAGAAGGAATGGATTTTGACGTCCTCGAAGATACCCCATCTATCGTATCTCTCTCTCTCAAAGACAATCTACTCATCTTTCTTTATCTTTTTTCTCTCTCTAAATCGGTCTCGAGTTTCGGCCTCTCTCTTTATCGTTCACAATTACATTACTTCAATCCTCCCTCGCTCAACAGGATTACTCCGTCTTCCTTGATCTTATCTCTATGACTGTATCTAAAGCTGGCTCTCTTTTTCTCTCTCTATATCTGTATCATTCATTCCGTCTCCTCTCTCTGCCTTATTTTCTATCGTTGACGACGTCTACTCTCTCTCTACCATTTACTCCGTCTTCCTCTATCTCATCCCCATGACTCTTCGACTCTCTGTAAAGCTAGATCTCTCTTTCTCTTTCTGTCTCTGTCTCATTCATTACGTCTCTCACAATGTGCTAATTTCTCCTCATCGTTCACCTGCTTTCACATTCTCTGCGGCTTTCCCTCTCCATCTCCGTTTCTATCGTTTACAGTGGATTGTTTTCTCTCCCCCTTCTACATTTCAACGTGTCATTAGCTCTGTCTTGCTTTTTCTTTATCTCTCTCTCATGCAAAGAAAGAGTGATAAAGGAGATGAGGAGTAGAGGACTGGTCATTATCTTATCTTCTGCGGACCTCGTTCCATGCGCGTTTTCTATTGCTTGCGTCGTATCTCGGCGGAATTTCTGGCAAAGATAGCAATTTCAATCGATAGTCAACCTGCCCCTCTGTCAAGTGTCGACACCATCTCTCTCTCCTGTGAATGCATGAAGGGATCCGTCCGGAGTTCATCAGATATTTGTCCCTCTGTCTCTGCCTCTCTCTCTCTCACCATTTAACTTGCTGGAGAAGAAAGAGAAGACACGGCTGTTGGAGGAGCTGAAAAGACAAAGGCTCTTATCCTTTGCTTTCTATATCCTGCTTTCCAACACGTGGGCATGAAAGTGACGATGATAACGTTATCCTGTAGACCAGCGAAGCCTACTTCATCCTGTTATCGTTCTCAGCGTTTCTCTCGGAGCTCTCGGCCCGCGTCGAATTAGACGATTTTATTATTCCTTTAAATATTATATATTATCTTTTCGAAGATACGCGACGCGGCGCGTGATGCAGATTTCGGATTCTGTGGAGCCCAGGACTATAAACCAGGGTTGCGCGATCATGATCGAGTCGCCGATCTGATCGTCGCTCATCGATCGATCGATCCATCGGCGATCAGCGAAAACTTTATTTTGTGATCGAGCTTTAATTCGCAAAAATTAAATTTGCGGTCGATCGAAATTAAATAAAATTCGCCACTCATTTACGACATGATTTTAGTGTTTTCTGGAAGTTAACCAATTTCTCTCTCTCTCTCTCTCTCTCTCGCTCTCTCTCTCCCTCTCTCTCTCTCTCTCTCTCTCTCTCTCTCTCCCTCCCTCTCTCTCTCTCTCTCTTTTCACTCTCTCTCCCTCTCTCTCTCTCTCTCTTACTGATCGTCGACCTCGATCGATCGACGATCCGGCGACGATCGATCGGCGCACGGACCCCTTTGATCGATCGAGGCGTCGATCTTTTGACGATCGATCTCGATTGATCATTATCGCGCAACCCTGGCATAAACTAGCGCAGCTAATTTTCAAGAAAGCCCCTTGACGACAAATTAATTAGTTTTTCAGCCCACGAAAATTAAATGATTTTTTAAATTTGTTTTGGAATCCGGGTCCAAGGCAGCAAAAAGAAGCGACCATTTAACTTGTTTATTGGATTTTATATTATTACAAATTCTAGGAATTTTGTATTCTGTGCTCAACATAAAATTTAATAAATTATTTGGATGTCAGTAATTAATCCTCTTCTCAACATTCTTCCTAAATTTCAATAGTTACTCTATTTGGGATTCATTTAAAATTATATAATGTTGAATCTTTCCTGATAACTATGATTAATTGCACTTATATCCTTTTCACTCCCCTGAAAAAATAGCTAGCTTTTAGTCGTTAATGACAGTATCAATTATTTCAGAAGTTACTTTCATAATTTTTTTACCTCACAAAGTTTTAAAATTGGATAAAGACTCCTTACTTTTCTTACGGATATATCCTTGCGAATCCCTCATCCGCGGAGATTACCACGGGCAAGTCGATTCCCTTCCACGAGTCATACGTGCCGGCCTCTCGATGCCACGTGTGGGCTGCACAGCGTCCTCTTCTACGACTGTGATGATGCCACCTCATCACTATCCACTCTCTCTCTCTTCGAGTTTACCTTTCTGCCCTCCTATAGATCTTTTCTGTTTTGTCCTTATCCTGGGATAATCATGGATAAAGGCGAAGCGACGAAACTGTCGTTCCATGCAGCAGAAAGAAACTGTCGGTCATCGGCATGATCTTCTCGTCCTTCATCTTCTGCAGCCGATGATCGACGAGAAATGCGTTGATGATTGAAAGCAGAGAGAGGATGATTTCAGGAACTGCAAGAGCGAAGCAGGTAACGGATCCGTTTGACGAAAAAGCAAGGGCCCGTATAAGCGGACACTTTCAGCAGCAGCGGAAGCGAGCAAGATGCTGAATCCTCCGATCTGGTCGACGGATTCTTCTTCTCTGAGAAAGACGGATCAGATGATATCCAGAATTCTGACGGCGAAGAATACCAACCGTTTGATGTTCCAGCAGCGGACATAATCAGGGAACTGTTAAACCGGGGGAGTCGCGCGACAGCAGAAGAGCAATATCGAGGAGATCTGCTTTCAGATGTTTCCAGATACGCAGAAAATTTCTCAGATCTGAAAAAGAAAAACAGATCCGAGCTCCTTCGAGCGGTGATGGTTTCTCTCAGGGAGAAAGGCTACGATGCTGGAATCTGCAGGTCGCGATGGGAGAACAAAAGCGGAGTGGTGGCCGGGAGCTACGAATACGTCGACGTGGTGATCTCGTTGAAGGTAAGGTACATAGTCGACGTGGACTTCGCGGGAGAGTTCGATATTGCGCGACCAACGCAAGAGTACGAACGGATTACCAGCGAACTGCCGAGAATTCTGGTAACCAGGCCGGAGACTCTAAGGCAGATTCTAAGGATTCTGGCTGAGGCGGCGTGGCGATCTCTGCGGCGCCGAGAGTTGAGCGTTCCTCCGTGGCGGAAAACGCGATTCATGCAGGCGAAATGGCTCGGTCCCTACCTCCGAACCCCAAATTTTCCTCCTGCTTCCTCTTCTTCGTTTTCTCCTTCTTCTGAACGGGGGACGCCGCGGCGGTGGCAGGGAGATGTGAAGTGCAGGCTTGTTGGGTTCGACACGGCGGCGTTTTTACCGTCGGCGGTTATCTAGCCGGCGTGAGCTCTCTTTCTCTCTTCATGGGTATTTTTCTATAAAAATTTCAGGCTTATCGGCTTATCCTGTCGAGGCAGTATAATACTCTCCCACACGGTAGAGATTACCGAGTAAAATGATGCCACAGTCGGGATGGTGGATCATGTGATTGTCACCTAATATGATCATAGAGATCGATCATATGATCATATGGTCGTTCATATGACCGATATCGAGCATCATGCGAATCAACGATGCGATTACTTGAATATGGGAGCTGGAAATTGCAGACGGAAATCGATCAATGAAAGTGAACGTAATGCAGGTTGGCACATAGCAAAGCAGAATCTCCCCTTCTACTTCATGCCTACTGCTTGAGAGATCATTCACGGAAACGGTGATTCTATAGACCAAGAATATGAGGAAAAGATCATATAAAAAATGGCATCTAGATCGTCATGTCAAGTATTGATCATACTTTTCTGCCCCTCTGTAGCACAGGTATCGATCCATCAAGCACAGGTTTTAACATGTAATGCGCCGGCGTCAGATCTCTCTCTCTTCCCCCTCATGTCAGGGGATTTAATGAAACGTTGAATGATTAGATTAACCACTAGCGCAACGAGTTATCGATCATCCGAGCATGATCAAAATAAATTTATATAAAATATTCAATTGATGCAAATTACTATCTACGAGAAAAATGTCATATTGAAAAATCAATTTTATCGGGCTGTTTTGAATTCAAATGCGGTCGAAGAGCAAGCATAAATTTGAATTATTGCAATAATTGATGGTATAGTTTATACATTATTCATAACAGCCAGAGGATATATACTATTCATCATCTTCATCCAGGTGTGCTCTACGATGGGTAATGAATAAAGACTAAAGGAGAATTTATCTTGGAGGATTACGCTTAATGGATTCCATGGATTAAAAATAATTAATCATAGAAAAAGGGTATCATTAATAAACTATATATTGATAATGCTATGTAATTTGGCCTTGCAAGAAATTCATCCACCATATACGACTTGTCAACCAGATGGTTTTGTCTAGCATTGATAAGTATTTTGAGTGGCCTTTGGAGTAGATTGATCTCTCTCTTTCTATCTCTCTCTTTCCCTCTCTCCCCTTACTCACAAACCTCATGTGAAATAATAACTAGGGGGAGAAACAAAGCCAATGTAGATATAGATTTGATGATTTTAAAATCTACCTACTATTCTATGTCACTTCAAAGTGTTAGCGCACTTGTTTTGATATAAACAGTCTCTTGAATTGACAGAGAGATAATTGCATTATTAACCTTATTCTTCAATCGCTAACCTTATGTCATATGTTATTAATTGACATGTTCTCATTTTAATATTGGATTAATCTATTAATATTCCCAATAAGGTTTGTGATGGTGTTGGTTTCAGGATATGCAGCAAGAATCCCATCATGCACTCATAAGTCTATTTTCTATTCACTAATATTATTTCCCCGTATTTACCTTTGATCATATTTAACCATATCAATTCCATTAAGGGGTTTATCGTCATTTTCCTTTTTCTTATCTTTTCTAACTCGATACAATATAAAAGGTGTTAGGGTTTGAAAAATCGGGGAATCGAGATACATAAGAGTTTGACGCCAACCCTGACGATCTAGCGAACAAAGATCATCTTCTCCTCTGCGATTTGGGTGAAGACAGAAGACCGGTGCGAAGAGAGATCTTCATCTGGCATACGGGTTCTCATCTTCTTCATTTTCGACGATCCGTGAGGAATACGCACCATTGACAGTTTAATCACGTTTTTGCCAACACGCTGTCAACGATTTGATTTGTCTGATTTAGTGAATAGAAGTCTCTTCAGATTTGCTTTTGTCGATTCTCGTTTTGTTTTTTTTTGTATCTTCCAAATCCGTCGTTAGGTCAACTGAAATACTTTATGTTAGGTCAATTTTTCGTCTGAGGTAATTTCATCTGGAGGACGTTCGGTATGAATCTAGATTTCGATTTTTTGTAGAAGTTCAGCAATAAAGCTTTCCTTCTATTAAATCGTTGTTGTGGTTAGATTTGCGATCAGTCGGAATTGCGAATCCAAGTTTTTCTCTTCTCTCTGTTTTCGATATCGAATTTCCCTGTTATTAATTATTGGTACAACTTTAATTAACGCATCTCTATCTTCGTCAATTAAATTAGTTTGATTACGTGCATACAGTCATTCACTATTGTTATAGATTCTGTTATTTTAACAATCAACAGGTTGAAGTCATTAGTGGCAGATAATAGGTACTGTGTTGTTATATTAAATTAATTTTCTCATAAATCACATAGGTTTTATATTATCAATATCTTATCTCCCTGTGGATTAACACTAACAGTTAGGGTCAAGAGGCATTTCAAGTAAGTCTTGTTTAAATCTCAATCCAATTAGACATATATACATATATATCATATAGTGTTCTTTTTCTGTTCAACATTCTGTAGGCTGAAATCCACAGTGACGAATAGGGGGTATATTACTTGTTATATTTCGTTAACTTAGTTGATCAATTACATAAGTTCTTAAATTATCATTCAGGTTGTCTATTAATTAATTTAGTTGGATTAATTGAATTCAGTTATTCTTTGCTATCAGAAATTCTAGCATATTAACTTACAACAGGTTGAAATTCATAGCGACAGACACGAGGTATTTTGGTAAGTCATCTTAAATCAGTTTATCTCATTGTTTGCATAGTTTAAATTGTTGTTCAGTTTGTTCATTGATCATTTTATTTGGTTTGCTTGTATCAGATTTATTTTCTGCTATTACAATT
The DNA here is from genome assembly GCA_024174645.1 of Lemna minuta. Taxonomy (NCBI): domain Eukaryota; kingdom Viridiplantae; phylum Streptophyta; class Magnoliopsida; order Alismatales; family Araceae; genus Lemna; species Lemna minuta. The sequence continues at coordinate 8,231,745 of CM044109.1, forward strand.
TCTACTCTCTTGATATCCAGCATTCTGAGTTAGGTAGATCAAAGGTCAATTAGAGTCAACAATCAGGAAAGTCAACTCAATCAGAAAAAGTCAACTTTAGCAAAAAGTCAACTTTAGATTAGAAGTTTATCCTGAGTCAATAGAAATCAGAAAAGTCGACTCTAGGTCAAAGGTCAATCAGAGTCAACTCAGTCAGGAAAGTCAACTCTGTCAGAAAAAGTCAACTTTAGCAGAAAGTCAACTTTAGATTAGAAGTTTATCCTGAGTTAATGGAAATCAGAAAAGTCGACTCTAGGTCAAAGGTCAATCAAAGTCAACTCTGTCAGAAAAAGTCAACTTTAGCAGAAAGTCAACTTTAGATTAGAAGTTTATCCTGAGTCAATAGAAATCAGAAAAGTTGACTCTAGGTCAAAGGTCAACCAAAGTCAACTCAGTCAAGAAAGTCAACTCTGTCAGAAAATAGTAAACCTCAACAGAAGGTCAACACTTGACATAAAATCACTATTAGAGTCACCGATTTAAGTAGCAGTAGTTAGATACACATACTTCCACATTCATACACGTTGAAGACAGAAGTGTTTCATTCGTTGAGACGAGAAGGAGTCTATACTCGGGGAGCGGGAAGATCAAGTGAAGCCGGAAGACGAGGTCTCAATTTACCGGTGGTCGGCAGCACTAGCGGAAGAGGCACGACAGGGGTGAAGGGACACGCGATCGAGTGGAGATCGGCCTGAGGGAGTCAGGGACATCCAGGAGCCGAGGATATCGAGGCCTAGTGGGTAGTGCCGTAGGGACAGGTAAAGGTGAGTGTTAGGTTAGCCGTAGGGGACAAATCTAAAACCTTGTATTTGAACATTGTCCTTCACCCATTTGAGGGGTGAGAGGATTAGGTTTCATTTGGTGAGAAGGAGGATCCGAGTCTATAGTACTCGGGACTGGATTAAGGGACATTAGGTCCCCCAACCAGTATAATAATATCGGGTGCATCGAGAGGACAAGAAGTGAGTGATTAACCAACGAATCTTAGTAAACAGAAAAAGTAGAGATTAATAATTAAAATTAACACATAACCTAATTCACCCCCTCTTAGGTTAACCACCGCCCTATTGGGACTTTTCACAAAGATCAAGAGATGAAAGGGACTTATACTACACTCCTATTGATTTTTTTTTTCAATCTTGAATCTTTTGAAATTCCCGATCATGCTCATTCTCAAAAGAAAAAGAGAATATAAATATAAAGGAAGGAATCAATATCAGACAGTATTATCATCTTGAATAAATTCAATAATGCCCAATCAAATTAAGGATCAATATTGTGAATTAGTGTGATGGATACCCACGGAATAATAAAAGAGAACAAATGGGATGAATCTAACCTAAGTATCAATCTCAATTGCAAAAGAGTAAATCAAAGAATAAGTTTAACAACCTTCTTCATCAATTACTCCACATCTGTTTTGGACGGTATTTCGTGAGTTTATAGAAAGGCATTGTCAGCCAGTTTAAAAATATGCATATTGTGCCCATTTTTATGTAAATGTGACCCATTACGGTTTTAACTTTTTGTACATGTGCCATCAATTTTCCCCATGATTAGAAAGATGTTTAACAATAATTTCGACCTACATCTAGCCTATTTTCACATTTTAAATTGGGGGGATAAAATGAATGAGCAAGTGTATGAGGAGAGGACATCTAATCCTCAAAGTTTAGGGGAAGTTTTAGGATTTAAGGGTATTAGAAGGTGAATGCATGGAGGAAGTGATGAAATAGATATATAAACCAAGGAGTTATATCTTGGGATTAATATTGGTCTAATGGTTTTGTGATCATATTTGGCTTTCTCAAACACCTAAGAGTGTAGCATTGATATCAATAACACCAAACTTGTTTTAGAGGGTGGCGTTTGAGGTCCTATGATGCTCTTGTGAAGCTATTAAGTGGGGGCGGGGGGCACTCATGAAGAGATACTGTGGGACAAATACTGGGAGGTGGCTGAGAAGGTGGTCAAAGTGTCTTGTCAAAGAAATCCAAAGTGCGCTTGTGGTGATGTAGTTTGAAGACAGATGATTTTTATCATACATTTGACACTTGAATTCACATGGTTATTAGATTATTTTAATGCACAAGTCATAGAATTATGATATTTTTTAGTTGAGCATTATGTTATTTATCATTAATTCAAAAAATGCATCACCTAAAGTTAATTATATGTTATCAATAAGTTTAGATTTTTAAAGGTCAAAAATTTTGAGTACTAATACTATTTCTTGTGTTTATGAATCCCACGACATGATAACCATCAAGTATCTTGAAGAAAGAAGGAGAAGAGATGAGCTATGTAAGCATCCCAATGTTTCTTCATGATTAAATATCTATTTGCTTCATTTTTCTAATTTTAGATGGGAGTAAAACATTGATGGTTTCATTCATGAGTTGATGAATAAAATTTAAGTGAAAAAGTTTTTATAGTTGAAAGATAATAATGTTAATTTGCCATCGAGCACCAAATCAACAAGCCTAGGTCAATAAAAACTTAATGATGAGATTACATGTGGCCGTTTGTCTTTACTTACTCATGCCAATGGAGATGATTTAATCGTGTGATCAGAAGTCCAGTAACAAAATGTGCAGCATCAAAGCCTGTGTGAATATGATCTAAAAACAAAGATAAAGTGCACTGAGAATCTCTCTCTACTCCATAGCATGCAATCTAGGTTGTTAGACCTTCATCCTTGCATATCTGATGACCCATATCCTTTCATCTTGGACTTCATTTGCGTCATTAAGGCATAATTCAATATTTAGGAACTTGTGGGATTTGAGGCTTGATAAGGTCTGAAAAATTTGATCAAAACATAGAAAGTAATGGAAGATATTGAATCAAGCATTTAATATAGTAAAACACTTAGAAGAGATGATCCTATCATCTATTCTAGATCAAAATCTTCACTTACAAGGTTCATTGAAAAACTTCTTGAAGCTTTTCAAGTTTCTATCCTCTATAAGTATCCACATGCTCATTGGACAATTGGATCTCCTCTTCAAGGCTCTTCACCAAGAGAAAAAGATAAGAAAGAAGAGAGTTTCCACAAGACTTGCATGGGCATCTTGGATTGTAGTTTTTCTCCCCCTATTTATAGACATTAGGTATATGAAACGTTTCACATAAACCCTCATAATTATTTCTATATCCATTAATGTCCATCAATGTTATATGTGTGATTTTCTTAGTCCATATACCTTGCTATAATTAATAACTACATAGACCTAATAATAGTTATTGGTCAACATTATTAATTAATTATGTCAGGATATAGTTTTTTAATTGAGGATGAATTTATGCAAATCGACAAGTTGAGTATCTAGCGTATTGGGTGCCAAGCTAACCCACGTGCTCTAAGAGATATGGAGTATATAAATACTCCTTTATGGAAGCTTGCCTTCATTAGTTACCGTGACCATACAATCCTTCATTCATGTGAGACTCATGAATGACCTAAGGTATCATCAATCGTCAAACTGAAATCACATTACGATTGATGCATAGAGGAAATCATTGATAAATCCTTCTTCGATATTTCTAATACGTCATTCCTTGAGTCAATCTCCTGTAGTACCAAGGGTGGACAATCTCATCTTGACCATACAATCACCTTCAAGCACTTCAAAAACCAAGCCTAGGCAAACATGGAGTGGTGATTGAACCCACCACTTCTCGAAAGTCAATACTGCTTCTTTTCTTATGTCATGGAAAGACAATGCTAAGAGACTTAGTTCTAAGTTCATGAAAAATTTATCCGAAGGTAGAGATCATGTGGCTAGGGATTCATAAGTCAGAGTCTCAACACGATCAACCATCTACAAGATTTCCTTGGCATCTTAGGTCTAAGGACCACATACATAACCATGACATGAATCTACTTGATTGATAATATGACGTGATACCATTTACATATTTGTATAGATCAATTCAGTGAACTCTTTCTCCAAAAAGCACCTACTATCTAACCTTGGTGTCTCCACACTAATGGCCATAAGATCAAGCATACTCATCATATGATTTGGATCAATTTGTGCTATTTTTTTCAGATATTTAGCTATCTTTCTCGAATATCATTCGAATAGAAATTTTTAAAATATATGTTTAAGGATTTGTGATCACTATAGTATAATCTCATAATAAGTCACCTAGTCATTGCATATACTCATGAACTTTATTGTAAACATCACATAGGAATAAAAAATGAATGAATGAATTTCAATGAATATAAATGAGACATAGAAATTGTGATTTGGTTTACAAGCCATATAATGTTCATCAGGAACATAGCCAGCCACTATTTCAATGTTTTCTCAATCTTTTGAGTGTTTTCATCACTAAACACTCCATATTGTTCATAGAAACTCAAAATAAGGAGTTAGGTGTTTTTATTGAGGTTATAATGCATGTTTAATCATTCATTTGTCTTAAGTGTGTTAAAAACTTGTCTCTATTGGTCATTTTGATGGTATGGTCCTTGCTTGAAAACACAATCTCCAGCGCAGATAACATGGATGGTCAAATTTACCCATTTTTAGGTCTTTGATTAATGTAGATTCAAGTTTGTGAAGATTATCATCAATTCCTCTCTTCTTCCATTTGATTTCCCTCTCAAACTTACCTTTATGCTTTCTCCATTTTTTCACCAATTTGCATGTGATCTAAAGGGTTCAAATTTTAAGTTGTCTAATTCTTAAATATTCATTCATATTCTTATTTTAACCTCAATTCATTTACATGAATTTCCAAATTTGATAAAGTGTCGTTGATTATCGTCATTAAAATCTAATTCCTTGAGGATGCTAGATTTGTTATACTACATTTTTTAAACTATTTTTAGATTTCAATATTCGTTGATATTTAAACTCATGTTGCAAGTAAACACATTTTATGATCATTAGTGACATTTTGGGAAGTACCTTTGTTGCAAAATGGTGTAGCATATAGAGGCAATGGGTAGAGGTGAGAGGAGCCATGGAACTATGGGCTAAAAAAGGTGGAGATGGTCCACAATAGATGGCATTAGTATACTAGAAATAAAAATAAAACATTGTGTTCCCTTCCAATAGGCTCAAAGTTCAAGCCTTTAGCCAGGCACAACTTGGAGTACATGCAAGCAAACAACCTTTTTTCTTAATGGATTTTAGAGTTCTTAAGTACTTAGTGGAATTACTTTGTGAGAATCCATGTCTCACTTGATGTTGAACTCCTCGTCATCTTTGTGCAGACATATTTGAGCTTTGGAAATTTTTGGTTCTCCTCATATCCTCTATTATCATTGAGCTTCATCATCATGCTATGAATTTGCATCCTTTTTCTACTTCATGACCTCTTTCTCACACTCCTAGGCATGTCACTAGTGGTTGGAGATAGAGCAAATTTACCAAGCAAGGTTTCCTCTTCTTGCGTCAATTACTCTTTGATGACATGCATATTTAACTTAAATTCTTATATTATTTAATTAATATTCATGCTTATTTTATGTGATTATGATGCATGCTATCATAGTTTTATGAATTTTCTCCATTGGTATGCCATTTTACTTAAGTCCATATTTATGCATTATTTCGGGTAAATTATGTGCTTTATGGAGGTTTAATCTTTTTCAAGATTAAATAATTTATAATTAACCAATTTATTAGACTTATCTTTACTTTAGTAGATGATTTAAAGGATTAATTCGAAGAAAAGAACGATTGGATGATTAAAAAGAGAGAATTCTTAATGAATTACTTAGTATTATCTTCAATCCATCCCATTTTCTTTTTTGAATTTATATTTTTAGAGGTATAATATTAAAGATGAAGAAATTTGTGATCCAATGGATTTATATTTTTAAAGATATCAATTTTTGAATTTTTTAGATTTTTCCAGAATTTATTTTGATTTTAATTCCTTTAAAAATGGCAAAAAGGGGGTATTTTCCCGCATGAACCGCAGGCTGACATGGCGCGACGTGGGACCCGCGCGGATGCGACATGGTACGCAAGGCCACATGGCACCGCCACGTGGACCCACACGAGCGCTTGTGTGGAGCTGATGTGGCGCGGACGCGTGGCAGGGCCACGCGAGTCCATGCAGATGCCCGGGTGGTGTCAAGTGGCATGAGGAGTGACAGGCTGGCATGTGAAGGGCCCACGGGTATAGTGATAACATGCGATATTTACATCATAAAACATGATTTTTGATGCATATTTAGGTATAAATGATTTCATTTTCATGCATGTTATCATACTTATATGTATTTTTCTATTATTATATGAAAAGTCACTATATTCTCAAAAATACTTTAAATTAGGGTTAAAGATAATGATTTTAAGATGAATAAATCAATAACCCATCTTTATTTTGAGATTATAGATGTTTTTAGAGTTAAAATAATGAGAGAAAGCATTTATAGACATTTATTTATATTTTTCCTAAGTTAAAAATCTCTTAAAAAAATAACTATATTTTTTTGAAAAATAAAATTTAAAAACTCTCATTATTTATTAATTTTGACTTTTTAGAATAATAGATAACTAAATTTTAGATCAAATGAAAGAAATTTGGATGAATTCGGAGTTATATATTAAAAGTTATGAATTTTTCTATTTTTAGGGATTTTTTCTGGATTTTTAAACTGTTTTTCTTATTTTATTTTCGATTTTTAAACCGTTTTTAATAAATAAAAAATAATAAAAAAATAAAAAAAGGGGCGCGGGGCCCGCGTGGATGCGACGTGGCACGCAAGGCCACGTGGCAGCGCCACGCGGACCCGCGCAGCGCGCCTATGTGGCACGTATTTATATTATATATAATTTATTTACTATATATACATAAAGAGGTCTTCAGCCTTCGCTATAGAAGGGTTATTAACCCTCTTAAATGTCGAGATTTATATACCCGACATTTCTCTTTGTTTTAACCCGTGTGGGACTAATTCCCTCTCTATTTTGTTATGCAGGTGACGTGGACGTGCGTAGAGCGTCGGATCAAGCGGGCGATCAATCTACGCGCGTCAATCGCGTGCGCCTGCGGTCCACCGGAAGATCAATCGCACGTGTTTAAATAAAGAAGTTATAACAGCTGAGATTGAGTTTGGCGGGGAGCATCGCGATCGTCGGATCGCGATCCAACGGCGCAAAAATAATGCATTTTTATAACGCTTTTCATCAAGACTCATCCAGACCGTCGGATCAAGATCTAAAGGATGCAATCAAGAGCGTTTTTATAATTCATATCGAGCATTGAATCTGGGCCCTCCATCCACGATCCGACGGATGCGATATTTCTGAAAATGGTCCATCATGGACCGTTTATCGTAACCGTCGATCGTTTCGATCGGACGGTTACGAAATTTCGCCCTATAAAAAGGCATGTTCTTCACGAATGTAAGCATCCGAGTTTGAGATTCAATCTAATTGACTGTCAAGACACCTCTCTCTCTCGTTTCTCTCGAGTTCTTCCTCTTCCTCTTTCATTTCCGCGTCCACGGAGGGGTAGAAGTCAAGATTTGGTGGAAAATTGAGGGAGAAATCGACGCTTGAAGCTCAAGTTCGCGTTCTTCACGTTTTTGGTGATTAATCGGCTTAATCACCTCGTTTCGATCGCAAATTGGGTTTAGTGGAAGCGGTTTTATCTAAATTATCTCCCTATCATGTTTAATTTGTGTTTAGATTAGGATTTAGATGTTAATTTTATCGAAATTTAGCTTAAATCGCGATTTCTTCGGTCTGAAATTTCTCTCCACTTCGAAATTTGATTTCTCCGCGAAATCAAGTCCAAATTGGACAATTTTTGATTCCGTGGAATTGATTTGAAGTCTACTTTCTTAAAATACCATTTTCCCCGATTTCTTCCATCGATTTCCCGTCCGATTTGATTAAATTTGAAGATTACATCAAGAAATTGCTTAATTCCCTGTGGCTTCGACCCTTATTTACCATTATACCCTTGAATTCGATACATTTTCATCAAATTGGTAAGTTCGGTATTATTTTTGACGCGATACCGCGTGAAATTGACAACCTCGCGGTCTCGTCTCGTCAGATAGTGGGCCCAGGTTATAGTATTGGGGCGGTTACACAGTAGCTTAAGGGAGTTATCCCTTATATACTTGACATTCTCCACTAAATTTCTCTGTGTAGGACTAAGTTCCCATGGATTCTTAAAGTGCAGGCGACGTGACGTTGCGTGGCGTGTCGGATGCGATCGTGATGATCACGATGTGTTGATCTCGTGAATCGGAGTCCACCGGATCGAGGATCAATGCACGTGGATAATTCAAACTGTCGATTTCATTAATGAAATCGAAAAGTTGCGATTTAATCGCGTTTTAGGCAATCGTGCGGCAACACGTGGGCGGATCAAGATCTTCCAAGGAAGATCGGATGGGCAATATTGTTGGAGATCGTGAGATCGTGGCCCCCGACGATTGTGCAATCACGGTCGTTGATCCGTCTTCTCTAAATCAAACGGCATGCATTCTTCGTGGAAAATTTCCTTTAAAAACCAATGTATTCTCTTCTTTTAAGAAAATTTTGGTCAAATTGTGAAGAAATTAAGTAATTTTGAAGGAAGATCTTAAGTTCTTTGTGATTCTCTTGCTTCCTAGACTCAATTTTGCATCCATTGAAGCAAGATAATCATGAATTATTGCAAGAAAACCATCAGAATCTCCCCTTGAACGTCGAACGCACGTCGAAGACGAAACCGGAGAAATACTCTTCAATCAACGCGAATTGAAACCAAATCTTCACGTCAATCGAGTTAGTAGTATGATTTGTTCGTAATCCTTGTAATTTAGGTATTTTAGATTAGATTTAGGTAGGTAGTTAGAGTTTAGAAATCGTTAAATTCATCTTTTCACCCAATTTCAGTTATGGATTTTTGTTGATTTTCAAACAAGGATTTCTCTATGATATTAAATCCAAATCACTTGATTTTTTGTTTCATTGGATTTCTTGTTTCATCAGCTTCTGTTAGATTACAAAATCATAAAATTTCATCATCATTTGACCCCTCAATTTGACGTTTGACCGACTAGTGTTCATTTTCAATCCGAATTTGGGCATTGACTTGCGGGATCAATTACTCTTAAAATACAAATTGGAATTTTTACAATTTTGGTCTCTTTGGAATCCTCTGGTTGTTAGCTTTCCATTCATATGTGAATTGTAAGATTTGGATATCATTTGGTTAGTCAATTTGAAGATTTACACCGAAGTGTTCATTTCTGGATTTTTCTTATCTTTGATTTTTAATAATTCATAATAAATCCAATTCTTATCTAAAATTCATGAATTTTATATCAAAAATTTCCACTTTCTCTCTAGTTTCTAAATATATATTTTTCGTAATATTTTAAGCTCTTGCTATTCTCTGATTTTATAGAGAGTCAACTATTGGTCAAAGTCAATGCTTTGACCTTGACTTTTGATATTTCTTCTAAAAAATCAGTTTCTAAATTCTTAAAATGTCTCATTTAGTATTCTTATATCATTACCATTAATTAAATATGACTTTTATTTCTTAAAATTTCTATTTAAACATAAGTTTAATCAAGTCAACTTTGTGATGAAAGTCAACAGTGTTCTCTGTGGATCGACTCGATCTTTACACTATGCTTGATTTTATATCTTTGTTATTGTGAGTTCAGAATTATAAATTTTTTTTTACCGACGTTTGTGTGTTTTAACGATCGCATGAAACGCTTCGTCACTCCTTCACACTCATCTCATTCTTCTCTTCAAAAAATACTTCTACTTGCTTTTTTCAAATGCTCCTTGACATCTTAAGAGCATGTGTGGATAATTAAGATCACAAACATAGATTTTTTTCAAAATATGTGATAGGCACAGTTCCCTAGAGGGACGAGACAATGGTCTTATGCATTTAAGTGAATCTAAGGATATTTTTTAAATTCTTCTTAGAGCCATTATAGATTAGTATATCAAATTACTCACTCATGGATGAAATGATTTCGTGCGGTCATTGAATACACAAAATCTCATGTCAAAATAAGTTCCAAACTCACCAATTTAAAATTATAATAACAAATTAAAGAGTATAGTGGTGAAAAAGGGTCAAATCCATGGAGAAATAAGGGAAATTTTGAGATATCTTTCAAATTCGATGAAATCAGACAATAAATTGAGATAAGAAACTATGGATATTAGTATATTAAGAAATATAAATCAAATAAGAATCCATGGAATCAAAAATCACTAAATATAGATTTTACTTTGCGGAGAAATCGAGATTTGAAATAAATTCGATTGCAAAAATAGATGAAAGCCAAAATTAAAACTAAAATTAAACTAATCTACGATTCAAAATGTAAATCTAATGCTAAAAGAAGATAAATTATGATGAAAATACACAATCAAACCCAAAGTCATGCTCGAAATGATCCAATTAATCGCCGGATTCAAGGCTTTTCATTCCACGATTTTGAAAACGAAGTTCGGCGTTTAAGATGTGATTTCTTCTAATTCTTTCAACCAATTCTTGATTTCAAGCACTCTTTGGACGCAGAAATGAGTCTAGAAGAAGTAGAAATCAAATGATTCTCATATTGTGGTGTCTAAACAGTTCAATTTGCTCAAAAATCCAAGAACAATTTTTTCGTCAAAGAACATTTCGATTTTATTGACAAATTTGGGCACGACCGTTGGATGCGTCGATTTGATTTGATCAACGGCTGAGATTAAACAACGATTGTCGAATCTAAGTCTTTAATTCACGTCCATCCAATCCACGATGGAGCGTCCACATTGTGTCATGTCGCGCGTGAAGAAGAAGCATCATTTTGATGCTTTAACCCATTAATCACTCTCCTACGCCCACGTGCGTACACAGGTGCGCACACGCGCACACGTGTCACACACAGACGCCACCACATGATGTGTACATGCATGGCCATGTGGCGATGCTCCACCACATCAATTCGCGATTAAATAGAACATTATTTATTTTTTATTTATCAAATTATCAAATAATGGAAAATGATCGTTCCTAGGCCTTGATATCCATGAGAGTTACGCCTTCTCAACTCGAGTTTGAAGAACTGGTCATTCGTAATCCATAGAAGAGGAAAAATCACTCAATCTCATTGAATTGAGGACCTCAAAAATGGATTTCTACTTTGGATCACACAATGTAGGATTGATGCAAGTTAAAATCAAGAAAGAAACCAAAAAAATCCGAGATTGAAAGAGTCAATATTGACTAAATTTCTCAAAAATAACGCCTAAATCCACGACAATGGTGCCCTTGGACGAAACGTTTTCGTGCGATCATTGAAAAACACATGAATGTGTGTCAAAAAAATTACCAAACTCACCACTTTAAAGTTTTAATCAAGAATCAATGAACATAATGGTGAGTAAGGGTTGAATCCACCAAGAAATAAGGACTTTTTTAGGTATTCTTCAAATTTGATCAAATCAGATGACGAATTGCTGTGAAAAATTAGAGATTTTAGTCGACTTGGAAAGAAGACTCCAAGATGAACCTAAGGAATAAAAAATCACTTGATTCGGATCAGTATTCATGGAGAAATTTTGATCGTGAATATAGAGAAAACAAAGAAATTTTGTAAAATTCAACTAATCTACTATTTGAAATTAAAATCTAATGTTCTATGAAGAAAGATTGGGGAGAAAACATATAATTTAGCCTAAAATCGCACTCGAAATGATCCAATTCATTGCCAGATCAAGGCTTTTCATTTCACATTTTGAAAAAAAAAGCGGTATTCAAGAAGCAAACTCTCCCAATTCTCTCAATGAAATCTCACTTGCAAACACTCCTTGGACGCGAAAATCAGTCTAGAAGTGAAAGAAAGCATGAGATTTAAGGATGGAGATGTCTAAATAGTTCAATTGCTCGAAGTATCCAAGAATACACTTTTTGTCAAAGAACATCGGTATAAATAGGCTACAATTGGGCATGACCATTCAATCAAAGATGAAGATCTTTGATCAAAGGCTTAGATGAAACACTTGGATGCGAGTTGTTGCGATTTAGTGTCGTCCTTCTGATCAAAGATGAAGTGCCATATGTCGCGTGAAGAAGAAGAGTCACATAATCGCCGCCATTTGATCTTCATTGAATGCCCTAGATGCGTGCACCTATTCACACAAGTCCATCGGGTGCATTTTAATCTCAGTCATTATAACTCCTCAAATGAACGACTAAGATTAATTCATTTTAAATTGATTCGGTAATGAATCGGTAGGCGCCACATACCCTACTCTTTAAGTGAAAATCGACGATTGCAATTGGTTCATGTGATAGCATGCTTAAAAATGTGCCACCTGCTCATAAATAGAGAGAAAAATAGTCTCACATGGCAAAAAAACTCAGCGCAAAAAATTATGTATATTAGTGGAGTTGTCTTAGTGGTTAGCCTATATCCATTTATGAATACCTAACCCACTTATGGCGCGCACACACATACACACGCATGCTTCACGTTGCACATGCACACATTGCCACATGGCAACACTTAATCCACTTTGCCACGTTAGCTACCATGTTAGTGAGCGATAGTAACATATTTTTATTTTATAAAATCCAAATACAATAAAAAATAAATCCAAATAAATTTAAAAAAGAATTAAATAATTCCAAAAAGGTCTCTAAAAATTATAAAATTCATAACTTTTAAAATATAACTCCAAATTAATCCAAATTTATTTTTTATCATAAATTAAATAATCTATCAGTCTAAAAAGTCAAATTTATTAAATAACAAGAGAATCAAATTTTTATTTCAAAAATATACTCATTTATTTTAGAAAATGAAAGTATAAAAATAAATAAGTGTATATAAAAATATTTTCTCTTATTACGTAATATTAAAACTCAATAATAATCTTAATTATAAAATGGGAATAATCTAATATCAAATATATTTACTTAATTATTCATGATTATCCCTAAAAATTGTTCATTTTGATATTATAACTTAAATTTTCATAGAATGATAGATATTCACTCAAAATATGATAACATGCATAAGAATGGAATGTGCTATGACTTAATTTGAATTAATAGTCATAAAATTAAATTTATATATTGCATGTCATCAATTATCTCCCTAGCTCGAAAGGGGCCTCAATGACCAACAGAGGAATCATTCATCCTTGATTCCTCATTTTGAACATGAACCTCTTTTGGACCCTTAGCTGGTTGATTTAGCTCCTATTGGACATTAATCCTTGGTCCACATTGGGCCATGCTTCTCAAACTAATGGTAAATGAAATTTAATTGATGAAATACGACATGAAATTAGTGGAAAATTGATAGCTAACTATGGAATAAAAAAGTTTAATCAAACATGAAAAATTTAGAATAAGAAAAAATATTCAATTCAGATATGTGATATTCAAATCAATACCACAAATTATTTTATTTCTTAAATTCAAATTATTTTAAAAATAGATAACATGAAAGAATTAATCCATGAGAGTAAGTTTTTTCTTTAGCTTATAAATATCAAATTAATTTTAATCGGATAACTGGGATAAATTTTTCAATGTTCCAATTTTTTGAATTTATTTTGATTTAATTTTGAATTTAATTCAACAATTGAATGAATTAAAGTACTCAAGGATACCTTTCAAGAAATTATTTCAAATCAAAAAAGGAAACTAATGAATACAAAATACAAGAGAAGAAAGTTAACTGATTTTACCCTTCAAGAATTCATTCGACCACCTTGACTGAAGAAGAATTAATATGGCCATCATTGACTTTCAAGATAAAGGGACTGACAGGTGGCGTACAACTCGTGTCACCACCAAGGCACGATACCATGGCGCCAGCGGAGCCGACACCCACACACGTCCAATCCGTACGATGAGCAAAGATGAAGGATGCCAACTTTTGCTACACCGCTTGAGGACTTCATCTCGCCACACTCCGGGCTTGCTCGCGTGGACTTATCTATCCTTCTATTACTTTACGAACTTTTTAGACCGCACGTGTTTTAGCGGATCCACGTTTATCTCTCCTCCCCTTTGGGTTTCTTAGTGGACCCTCTCTTTCGAGCCCCACTAAAGAAGCCCACTCTATGCAGACCTTTTTTTCTATTTTATGTTGGGCTATGAGGTTCGTGGGCCTTAAGTAGGCCCATTCCCCTCTCGGCCCATCTTGGGCTCTATAAGAGGGGAAGCGACCCCCCCCCATAAACCCTAGCTATCAATTGAAGAAAGAAAGGAGTGAACTCCCTTTCGAGTGACTGCTCAAGGAAGATCGAGGAAGAAAACCAACCACTGTCGCCACCGCCGCCTCCCCTTGCCCCCATAACACCAACACCGCCCGAATACGCTGCCGCTGCCACACGCTTCCGTGCCGCTATAACCATAGCCACCACCGCTTTCCTGTCACGCTGCCACCGGGCCCCATCATGCCACCGCCGCGCCAACTCGCACCGCCGCCATGCTCCGCCCACCCCGCGCTGCCCTACTCGCCCCTTGCACTACGACGCTTGCCGCTCCACCTCTAGCGACTGCATTCCCCACCTCCGGCGCCATCACACGCCCTGCTGCCGGTGCCGCGCACCCCGCCACCGGTCACCCCTCGCGTGCCCCGCTGTCGGCGCCCGCACGCCCCACCTCTAGTTCTGCGCGCCCGCTCCGCCTAGTCTTGACCCTTCCACCTAAGCGCCCCGTGCGCCCATCCACATAGGCGTCCCGTTCATCCCGCTGTGCACTCCGCGCAACTTGTGGCCCCGGACGAGTGTCCCTCGCACCCTGCTGCGTAGAGAGCTCTGCCGCTCCACGACGTCGCCAGATTTGAACTACTTCTACTGATTGCCCGTGCCACGTATGAATGACTTCCCCCACCACGAATGACTGGGCTCGCGCCCCGCAGGTTAGGCACTCGTCCCCTTCTTAAATTGAAGTCATTTTACTTCTTTCAATACTTCTTGCACTTGTTCCCACCGCTGTCGGGACCTAGACTAGGTTAGACAGTAGGGTGATATGAGCAGTTTGAGACAGTGGTCCAATCTGTCTCGTTGATCATCGAGCTACCCTCGACAACTCAAGTCCCAAGGCTCGTGTGGACATCGGCTTGGAGGTTTCGTTGGACTAACTCTACTTGGCGCACCCCTGGAGCTTTAGCAAAGATGTGCGAGGAGGCAGCCTATTTCGTATTCATTGAGTGAGCATCTTCATCATAGTAGATTGCATTAGGTCTTCCATCTTTAGGTTCCCTCTCAGTCTCCGTGGCATGGTCAGGTTTATCAACCCGTTTGGCATCATTCACCATTCTTCACAAAATTTGGAATAGGTTGACCCCCCTCCCCTATGGAGGCGTCAGATCAACCTCCTATAAAAGTGAAAAAGTTTGAGCAAGCTCCTAAAAAGGTTATATAGGTTAATCATCTAAGGAGGTGGTTGACTAATCATTATAAAATATAAGTTACATTTGTGTATCATTGAACATGCTTAAGTGCTAATAAAGAACGTAACAATGAGAATATATCTTTCTATGTGGCCAAATATAGTGAAAATATGACTAAGTCCTATCATACATCATTTGCTATATTCTGATTATATTATAAGACTAATCCCATTTTTCTTGGAAGTCAAATAGTTGAATTCTTAAATTTTTTTGAGTCATGTGCATGCAAGGACTTAGGTGAAGTGTAATGAGAGCATGGATAAAAATTATTTAGAAAAGAGAGAGGAAATTCGGTAATCCACCTTTTTAGGAGGGCTTTTTGTCTCTCTCTTAGCATCAAGCTACCAAAAAGAAAAGCTTGGCATTGTTTTGTGTCAAAGTTTGTTATGCATGCAAGATCAAGTGAAGGTAATCCCCTCCATAAATAGTATAAACTCTATTTCCAAAACAGGGTTTGTATGAGGATTCTAATATGTTTCGTGTTGGTAATCCCCTCCATAAATAGTATAAACTCTATTTCCCTTTTTAGATTCTATATTTGTTCTCTTTCTCCCAAAAAATCTCTTATCATTACTCGATTTCCTGATTTTTCACTATTCTTCCATTATCTTCAATTCCATCGCTCTCATCTCTCCATTCCATTCATTCCATTCCCAATATTTTTCTCATTATATCTCATAGAACATGAATAGATATCCATTTCTAATTTAGTTCATACCATATGTCATTTTGTTGTCCTTCCATATTTCTTTAAAAAATTTATATCATTGTTCTCCCTCTCATAGTATCTCTACTCTCTGAAAGCAATAATCTTAGTACCTAGGCTCCCTAAGGATTCAAACCTTATTGAATCGTTATAGAAAGTGAGGAATTACAATTTTTTTGCATGAAATGAATTCAAAACAACAATTAAAATAATCTCGAAATCAAGATCATCATTGACCAACCTCCTAAAAAAGTGGATGATCATTTTCTTCCTCTCCTTCTTGAGAATTTTCATCCATGCTCTCATTACATTTTATCTCAGTTCTTTAATCCATAAACCTCAAGAAATTGAGAGGAATTCATCACATGACTTTTGTGAAGCCAAATGGGTTTAGTGTCATAATATTAATATGTCTCAAAATTATACATATTAGGGTTTAAATGCTAAATCATGTTTCTACTTTTTTTTATTAAGTGAAAGATAGTTATGTGATTTATTAAAAGATATTTAGCAAGCAATTAGTACCTAAATATGGTTTTTTTATGCATAGGTGCAAATATTAATTCATGCATTGAAATTCTAGTTGATGAAGCATGATCGTGCGGTAGTTGAAACACTAGTCAACGCAACAAAATATAGTATAAACTCACTCAATTAAGGATTTAATAAAGAATTCATTAGCAGAATGATGAGTAAGGTTGAATCCACAAATATTTAGGAGAAATTTTTTAGATATCTTCAAATTCAATTGAATTGGACAATAAATTGAAAACAAAATTAGTAAAATTGATTTTTTTTTAAAGAAGTCTCTAAGAGAAATCCATAAATCACTCGATTTGGACTTGTATCTATAGAGAAATCAAATAGGAAAGGAGAGAAAAATCATTCGCGAAGAGAGAAAAATGATAAAATTTGGTAAAATTAACCTAATCTATGAATTGAAATGAAAATCTAATGTCAGAGGACAAAGGATTAGGAGGAAAACACATAATCTAATCTAAAATCGTGCTTGAAATGATCCAATTCATTGTCTAATTACAGCTTTTCATTTGGGTTTTGAAAAACAGAATTCAGAGTTCAAGCGATAAATTCTTCCTCCTCTGTCAACAAAATCTTGATTTCAAGCACTCCTAAACTTGAAATTGAGTCTAAAAGAGGATTGAAACAACAGATTTTAGGATTCTATTGTCCTAGAGGTTGGATCGATTAGATATCCAAGAGTGCATACAGAGTCAAAGAAAGAGTATGAATATAGGAAGAATTGTGCATAGCCATTTGATCGCCTCCTCATCTTCGATCAACGGCTTTGATGACATGCGAGGATGAGAATTGATGTTGTTAATTCCCTTCCATCTAATCAAATATGAAGCATTAAAATTTCATCATGTTACCTGATAACATGCATTTATAACTTGAATTCTTATCCTAATTAATTCATATTCATGCTTATTTTTAGAGAATATGATGATGTTATCATACTTTTTAAGAATTTTCTCCATTGGCATGTCATTTCACTAAAGTTGATATTTATGCATAAATTAGGGATAATTTCATGCTTAATAGATGATTAATCTTTTGTTTAAATTAATAGAAGTTAATCTCTGTTATTGAATGAGTTTTGACTTTAGTAAATGTTTGGAAGGATGATATTTAGGATGAATTTATGATTTAGAATGTTTAATGAGAAATAATTTAAGTAAATTTAATTCATCTTGATTTCTTCTTTCAAAATATATTTTAAATGACAGGAAATTAAAAATAAAACAATTTGTGATCCAATGGAGAAAATTTAGATTTAAAAAGGAGTTGTATATTGAAAGTTACGAATTTAGGAAGTTTATGCCTTTTTCTGATTTTTTATTTAATTTTTAAATCAATTTTTAAGTGTTTTTTCCTTATTTAAATCGAGAAAAAGGGGGTGAGCTTACCGCAGGTGATGACGTGGCGAGAGGGCCCAGGCGACAAACTGACGTGGCGCGCAGGTCAGTGCGTGGATGCCACGTGGCACTGAGGCCATGTGGCAGAGCCACGGCTGACCACGCGGGGCGCAGGTGGCGCTGACTCGCGCGGCAGGAGGCCAAGCGGACGGGTCCACGTGGACGCCCGTGTGGGGCGCCACGTGGCAGGAGGGTTCGCAAGTGGAGGGCCCACGGGTATAGTGGGCCCTGCCTAACATGGGGGATGGTAACGCTATGATAACGAAGGGGAGATCCCCTATTTAACCACAGATTCTCTCTATTTTTCTTCCGTGTGGGACTATGTTCCCACACGGTTTTACCTTGCAGGCGACGTGGACGCGTGGCGAGCGTTGGATCTCACCGCGGACGGCTACGATCGCGTGGACCCGAGTCCACGCGATCACCGATCAAAACACGTTCGGGAAATCAAGACTAAGTGGATGCGATCGGATGCTTACCTGTTGCCACGTAGAGCTTTCTGGAGCGCTGGATCCTCATCGAACGGACGGCATCGTGATCTTCTTCCATCGGACGGCGGACGCTTTTCGCAATCTTAGTCCACGCGATCGCGCAATCATAACCATCCATTCATCTGAACTTCAATCGGACGACAGAGACAAGTCGTGGAAGAACCCCACGATCGCGGTCCGATCGAGCCGCGATCGAGCCGCAATCGCACAGCTTTCATCGCGGAATCGATCCCACAGGATCAGACGGCGGCCCACCGAGCTCCAGGATCACGATCGATGCACAATCGTGGCCCGATCGTGGTGCGATCGAGGCAAAATTTGAGGATGATGCACCACTAAATCAGGTCAAAATCATCGCGGAATTGAAGCCACGTCCTCGCCAAGTGGAACCGCTCCCACGACCCTAGCAAATCGCCTCCATGACCGCTCCAATGACCCACGATCTTCGGGCCAATTTCCCTCTTTAAAAGCATGTATTTCCCTCATTTGTTCTTCAAGTTTTGATCGACTCGTGAAGAAATTAAGCGAGTTTAGAGGAAGATCTCTAGTTCATCGTGATCCCCCCACGTTTAGACTCGATTGTGCAGCAATTGAAGCGGTATTGATCGCGAATTTCTCCTTGATTTCATCGAATTTTCCCCTTGAATTCCGAACGTCTTCGAGGAACAATCCAAGCAAATTCGTTTCAATCCACGAGAATTGAAGCCCCATTCTTGCGGGCAATCGGGTTAGTAGTGAGATTTGATCGATTATCAGGAGGTAATTTGAGTTTTCATTAGATTTAGAAGTTTAATTTTGCAAATTAGTTCATAGTGTTCTTCATTTTTTCCCAATTTTAGGTTCGAAAAGTTGCTAATTTTGAAAATAGGATATGTCTTTGATTATAATTCCAAATCATTTGATTTTATTTTCATTGGATTTCTCCTTTCATCAGCTTTCCGTGGATAGTAAATTCATCAAATTCCAAGTTCATTTGACCCTCCAATTTGATGTTTGACCAAGGACTCTTCATCTTTCATCAGAAGTCAAATGTTGACTTTCGGGGTCAATTACTTTTGATTTACAAATCAGAATTTGAGAATTTTGGTCTTGTTAGATTTCTCTGGTTCTTAGCTTTCCATTGACATAGAAATTGCAAGATTTGGATTTTATTTGACTATTCAATTTGAAGATTTCCTCTGAGGTGTTAATTTCGGGGGTTTTCTGATAGTTGATTTTCAATAATTCATAATAAATCCATTTCTTATCCAAAAATCACGAAATATATATCAATAAATTCTATTTTCTCTATAGTTTCCAAATATCTAATTTTCGTAATCTTTTGACTCTGTTTGATTCTCTGATTTTGCAGAATACCTACTGTTGATCAAAGTCAACGCTTTGACTTTGACTTTTGACTTTTCTCTGTCAAATCCGAGATTTCAATTCTTAAAACTTCTTATTTAGCTTATTTATATCATTTCTATTCCTTAAATCTTATTTTCTCTTATTTAAAACTCCTTTTAAATCTAAGTTTGACCAAGTCAACTCTGTGATTAAAGTCAACCCTGCTCTCTGTGGATAGACCAGATACTTACACAATACTTGATTTTTATATCTTATCTTTGTGAGTTTGGTTTTATAAATTTTGTTTGACCATCGTCTTTGTGATTTAACGACGCACGAAAATGATCCGTCAAAATGCATTTTGAGAATAATTTAAGAAATAACAAGAGAATATATTTTTAACTAAAAAATACAATCATCTTCTTTGAAAAATAAACAAGAAAATAGATGAGATTATAAAAAAAATATTTTATGTTATTATTTTTATTTAAAACTCAAATCAAAGCTCAATTTTAAATGGGGAAAATCTACTTGAAAATTCAGCTTGATTTATAAATGACTATCCCTTTAAAATAATAGATTTTGAGATTTATGATGCGAATTACATAAAATGATGAATACGCACTCATAGTATGATAATATTCATAAGAAAAGTGTTTTATGCGTTAAATTATATTAATAATCATGTAATTGCTAGTATAAGTTACATGCCATCACTGGCCACCAAATATTATTGATCAAGAACAAACAAGCCTGATGATGCCATGTGTCGAGGACATGAACATGATGGTCCAAATTTGTAGTGAAGATCAATGATTTACATTAACTCTTGCCATAACACGCTCCTCGCGGTACCACAGTGCATTAGAGAACATATAAAACCATAGTCCACATCAAAATGATTTA
The DNA here is from genome assembly GCA_024174645.1 of Lemna minuta. NCBI lineage: Eukaryota > Viridiplantae > Streptophyta > Magnoliopsida > Alismatales > Araceae > Lemna > Lemna minuta. The sequence goes on from CM044109.1 coordinate 8,252,556, forward strand.
GAGAATTATTAGCAATAAATAGAGAGTAATAAGGGCATTATCAAATATCTCTAATAAAATATAAAATAAATTAATTCTCCCATACATGTGTGCCACACAAGCACCACCTTCTCGTTGTATGCTGCCTTTAGTTGCTTTTGCATGGATGTGCATGTCTGCTTACGTGCCAGCCCATGATGTAACCCACCCCAAGTGGGTCCCATTTTTGTCAACTTTGACATTTGAATCCACAAATATTAAAAAAATTCAAAAAAATAGGAAAAACATTGACAAATGATATCCATAAAAACGTAAGGCCTTTTCCATAAAATGTGCATCATTATTTTCTATTTTCTATGCCCTTTTATAAACTCCAATAAAAACATAAATAAGGAGAATAGTAATTGTTGGACTTATTTTGATTTAAATATCAAATATAGTAAAAATTAAATCTGTCAATCATCTATTCTCCTTCTTTGTATCTTCTTGAATTCCATGATCCTCCCTAAATTCCCTAATTGGATGGTGAATTAACTAAGAGAGGGGAGGGGGTGAATTAGTTTCTTTGAAATATGTATTATTTTAATTCTTTTATGAATTCTTTAATTATATGCTCAAATCCTTGCATTGATCATACACCAATTTTCATACTAAACAAGGTATCCAAGAACCAAGAGGAGTCAGTCCCCTTAGAGTCTCTCCCCACCTTGTTCGTCCCTGAGAAGAAATTACCAACCACTTGGGTTCGTTAGATCAAATTTCAAACATGAGCATTTGATCTGACCAGCTCACGCTCTTGGTTAGTTACCTCACTTCGCCATCATCCTTTAGTATGTTGCTGCATGGCTAGCCTCCCATGGGCCAAATCCTAGATCTTCTTGTGCCACTCCCTACTCTCCTGAAGGCCGCTCTTCCTCTTAGAAGTTTTTGAGCCTCGTAATCGGTCCATGCACGCTTCAAGTAAGTCACTCATCCCCAATCCCATGTGATTCTACATGGTGAATAAAAAGTATGCATCAAGTTGACTTTTTGGTCAACTCAGACCTGTCCCACCTAAGATTCATTTTGCTAAGAATCTATCCCTTATCCTCACAAGTACAACTCACCTGGAGTCAACCTAGTGTGCATGGTTGTTTCTAGCTATCCCTAATCCCTAAAAGTAAACTCACACACAATGTAGAGACAAAATGTCCAGATTGAATATAATTAAGCTGAAGCAAAATAAAAGTAAAAAATTTAAGTAAAGATATTAATAAAAACTCTCCTTATTGAGTTGACTTCGACTATTGTAGTTGGCTTTGATCTTTGATAGATTACTTGACTCTTTGAAGATAACTTTGACTTTCTATTGATAGCTTGAACTTCTGGACTATATGCCCTTGAATAATTTTTTGATATGAATGATAATCTAATATGAAAATAATTATAGAAAATGAGTCTAAATGATGATCCTAAGGGTCTATATGATGAATAAATGGATTACCTAAACCCAAACTATCGTAAAAATAGTATGGCATCTAGCACTCAATTAAAAAAAATTATCATTAAAAAATTTGAACTTTAAGATGAACTAAAATCTAATCAGGAATACATCAATTCAAGATCCAAGAATAAATCTTAATTTCAACATATTGAATGGAAACTAGGTCAAGAATGAGACAATCACATCTCCTATGAACTCAAGACAAATCAAAATCAGAAATTCACTTAGAGAAGTAAGCAAGTACACTCAAGCAAATCGAAATCAAACGTAGACTGAGATGTACTTGCTCTTCACCTTGCAGGATCACATAGAATTGGGGGATGAGCAAATATTTGGAGCATGCGTAGATTGGTGATGAGGTTTGAAACTTTAGAGAGGTAGGTCTGCCCGAAAAGGAGTAGGGAATAGGGCACGGAGCTCTAGGAGTCAACCCGTGGGAGTCGAGACGAGCAGCGGTGCACTAAAGGATGGCAATGGAGTGAAGTCATGTTTGAACTTTGATATGACTAACCTGAAAAGTTTGTAATTGCTACTGGGGGTCGAACAAAATGAGGAGTGACTCTGAGGGGACTCTCTCCTCGTGGAACTGGCACAAGGGGGATACCCTATCTAATAAAAAAAATCAAGTGTATGAGCGACGCGAGGATTTGAGCATAGAACTAATGAATTCATAAAAGAATTAGAAAAACATACATAATTAAAATTTACTAACTCACCCCCCTCTTAGTAATTTACCATCCAATTAGGAATCTTCAAAGTTCAAAGGAGAAAAAAAAAGAAACTCTAATTCAGAGAATTCAAATAAAAATCAGAATATAAAAAAACTTCACAATATACCTAAAAAACAATATTTAACCCAAACTAGATTATCAAAATTAGATCTCAATCTGATTTCAAACATATCACAATCAATTTTTCATGTTAAAAAAAATAATTCAAAAGCAATCAATTTAGATAAGAGAGAATGAAAATTAGGAAATCAAAACTAATCTAATTGAAATTCAAAAATAAAATTCCAATGGGCTGATTTAAAAAAACAAAAAAATTTCTGAAAATATCAAAACAAAAATTTCTGAAAATTGAAAAACAAAAGGTGAAAACAAGAGTTCATAGTTTTAAAAGAAATCAAATATTGAAATTCAACCAACCGATATACAAATCAAAATCAAAATCAAAAAGGGTAAAAAAGAAAACACAACCAAAATTCAAACTAATTTTTCAAAGTGTTTTTTGCTTGAATTGCCTTTTGCGCAGATTGAGAGAGATGAGTTGATCGCCATCAACGAGGAAAGAACAATAATTTGAAAGAGATACTGCAAGTTCATCAATGTAGACCATAGTGATCCAGATTTTATCCTCTAGGTTGGCTTATTTAGTGCATATTAGGGTAATGTTCATTGGCTAATGCATGAGACTTATCCTCAATTGTGATCAAGGTGAGCATAGACTGGGTTTTATGCCATGGGGATGAAAAGATCTTCACGCTCTCATGAGTAGATATAATTCCTTACCCTCTCAATAGGTACATTACTCATTTCCTCATGTAGAGACTGCTTAATGCATTATAACTCCCCTTAACTCGTCTCCCTCTTGTAAAGAGTGCATTTGCAAATGGATTTCCTATTTTTGGGGGACAGCATGGTTGGGTGGCTGAAAGAACAAAAAAACTACTACAATCTAAAGGAATGACATGGTTAAAGTCAAGATAGATGTAAACAAACATGGCTTGTAAAATCAAGAGGGGTACCACTTATGATAAGTGTACTCCCAAATGAGGTGAGTGACAGAAAAGCATTGAGGGGTGGTGGTAGAGTGATAGAGGAATGGTGAAGAGTGATGGAAGAAAAATAGAAAGTACACTCCCCACACTTATTCTCCTTTTTTTATTCTTCTTATTTTTCTCTCTTTTATTTCTTCTTCTCCTTTTATTTTTCCTTTTCTCTCTCTTTTTTGAAAGAATAAATCTCATTTGTAAATGAATCAAGGTTTAAGACATTGAGACTTGATAGAGAGGATACTAAAAAGAATTTACATGGGATTAAGATATGAAGGAGAATTTTGATTTTCAAGAGAGTTTTCAAAATGTAAAGTGAATGTGAAGGAGTATGTACATGTGAGGAGAATGTGACAGAGATTTGTAGATGAAATGGATGTATGAAGAGGAGATGGAGAGATGTTTATAATGGGTGGAGTCATTTGGGAGTGTGATTCTCATGAGTGAAGATGGAAGAGGGTGTAAACTAAATTGACCAAAAAATAAAAATTAAATGAAATGCATAAAGGGACAAAAATAGGTGAATCAATCATTATGGCTCATTGCTCCTTCAGAGAAATTTTGGAAGCAAGGAATTCTCACACCAAGTAGGTTCATCTAATGTAAGATAGGAGATGGGAATTTGCTTAAATTTCGCTCAAAATCTCTCCATTTCAATTCCATAGCATCTCAACCCCTGGATTCCTCATTTTTTTCTCAATGCATGTTAGATACCCAAACCCAAAGAAGTCAACTAGTAAAATAGTCTCATGGTTAATCTAGATCTCATTGTTTTATTACTCTAAAATGTAATCGATAGGCTATAAAAGCCTAACTTCTACTTCTTTATTTTATAGAATCTCAAATGACAAGACTCTCTAAGGGAGAAAAAGTGGTAAGAAAATTTGGAAATAGGAGTTTTACGAAGTTATACTTTTCAAAATTTTCAAAATATTTGAATTTTTAAGCCCTTAGTCCCCAACTTAAACTCTTCATTGTCCTCAATAATACCATCATCCATATGTTTAAGTATAGTAAGAATCATGATGCATAGCATGTAAAAAATAACAAATGTATCAAGAAGAATGGGTTTAGAAAAACTCATTTAGGCTTTTTGATGCTTATTTAGGGATTTTTCTTTGTTCATCATCTTCTCCTATAGTGAATTCTCTTCTTTGACAGCTTATTTATTCTGGAAAACTAAGAGCCAAACACAAGAAAAAAGAGTGAGTAAATATAATCTTGGGTTGCCTCCCAAGAAGTGCTAAGTTTAACGTCTTCAGCCAAAAAAACCAAATAAGACTCATGAGAACCAATGTGGTGAGGATGACACTGATGTCACTTTCTCAAGTGTCTCGGGAAGATGCAGAGTCACAAGTGTGAGTCCTTTGGATATGTTACAGATGTCACAAGTAGGTTTTGAACCTCTACCATCTTTTCAATTCTATCTAGGAGCATACTTGTTTCTATTGACTTGGGGAATGGCTACCCTCTTGGCATGGCACCTCGGGGAATGACTTTTCTACATTGTGGTGGCTGTTCTTTGCCATCATCTCTATTAACTCCATAGCCTCATCCACATATTTTCTCATAAAGGTGCCACTGTTAGTTGCATCTAGTAAATATATCTCTTGTGGTCCTAACCTATCATAAAATATATGTGTAAGCTCATGATTAGAAATAACGTGGTGAGGGCACTATCTAGTGAGGTCTATAAGTTGCTCTCAAGCTTCATGAAAGGTTTCACTTAGCCATTTCATGAACTTATGAATGGCTTTCCTAATGGAAGTAGTTTTTTCAGCTAAATAATACTTCCAGAAAATTTCTTCCACCATTTTGGCCCAAGAGGTGAAATTATTTTCCTAACTTTAAAAACCAATCTTTTTCTCTATCTCTAAGAGTAGCGAGAAAGAGTCTCATTTTCATTCAATCTTGAAGGATGTTATGTATTTGATGAATCTTACACACTTGGCTATGCTCATCAATATGTCAATAAGGATCCTCAAAAGGCTTACCACAGAAGATAGACAACATGCTCATAACATGAGAATCTATCCAAAAATTTGCACCTCTATTAAGGGGCACGTGTACACAAGTGATAGGTCTTTAGAGTATGGGTCTAGCATAGTTGCTAAGGGGTTTCCTAAAATTTCCCTCATCATTTTGGGCCATATCTATGGGTGAGGAACCTTTGAATAAGTCTACATGTAAATGGATATTCCTTGTTCCCCAGGTCTAATGAAAAGGTCTCATGGAAAGATGAATCGAGTATGGGTATAAATATATAACATATTTATAAAATTAAAATAGAGAACTATCAAATAATGGCTAAATATCATACATGGCATCAATATATGTGAGATTTATACCCTCTTAACACGAGGTGATCATGCAATCATTTGTAGTCCATAGAAAAGGGAAGATCACTCTCTCACATCGAACTAAGAATTCTCCAAGATAAATTTCTCCTTTAGATCACCAAGAGTAGGATTGATGTGAGTTTCAATAAAAAAAATAAAAAGTCAAGAATCCAAGTTGACCAGATCAAATTACTGAATTCTCAAAATAAAATGCCTAATTCCCCAATAATGGGGCTATTTGATATAGCATGATTGTGCAATAAAAAAACACACATCCATGCATCAAAATAAAAACCAAACTAACGTAATTTAAAGACTAATTAGGATTGAATGAGTATAGAGCTGAGTAAGGGTCAAATCCAAGGAGAATAAGTTTTTCTTCTTAAGATGTTTTAAAATTCAATCAAATTGGATGAGGAATTGAGATACAAAATTAGAATATTTTGAAAGAAGACTCAAAGATCTATCCATGGAATCTAAAATCACTCAAATCACATTTGTATCTACAGAGAAATCAAAGAGCAAAGTGAGAGTAAGAAAATTGCTTGTTAAGAGAGAGAAAATGACAAAATTTATCAAATTAGCCTAATCTAAGCTTCACACTTAAAATCTAATGCTAAATGATAAAATATTAGGAGAAAAACACAAAATCTAACCTAAAACCATGCTATAACTGATCAAATTAATCACCAGATCAAGGCTTTTCATTCGGCGCTTTCAAAAATGGCTATTCGGAGTTCAAGAGGTGATTTCTCCCCATTGTATAGATGAAATATTGAATTCAAACACTCCACATTTATAGAAATGAGTCTCGAACAAGATTGAAGCAAGAGATTCATGGATTGAGATTTTGAAAATTTTAGATTGATAAAAAATATACACACACCATCCAAGAGAGAGAGTATATATAGATTTTGAATTAGGCATGATGGCTATTGGATTGGCGCTTCATCTTCGATCAATGGTTGAGATTAAATTTTGAGAAGAAAAATTGTCATCATTAAGTTATGGTCATTGAATTTTTTATGGAGCGTAATGATAAAGCCCCGTCATTGTATGCAAGCATAACGTCACGTAACGAGTATCATTAGATCACCATCAGATGCATGAAATGATGCCACATGTCCATGAGAGTCCATCAAGACATTTAATTCTTGCCATTATAACTATCTTGATGAACATCTATGATTGACCAAAGCCTATATAAACGAATTGATGTCAAATCACATAACACATACCCTGTCACTGAATTGAAAATCAAGGGTTAAGATTAAATCCATCAATTCACTCAAATCCAACATCTCTAAGTGTACCATGTCATCTGCATAACATAAATTAATCCCAAATTGATATAATTTGATATTTTCTTGGGTATAAATAATGTGACAATCCACTTAATCAAATTTGGCCCATTAAGGGCTATTAACTCCAATTTTACTATTTAATCTGCCTCACGTGGTGCCCTTACACATGGGCGTGTGGTGACAAGCAAGCACACTCACCAAGTAAGCTGCCACATCAGCCCACACTTAAAATTAACATTCTTCAATTACTTCAAATATATAAATTCATAAAATTTCAAAATAAGTTCAGAAAAAAATTCAAAAAAAATTCTATAAAAATCCCTAAAAATTAAAAAATTCATGTCTTTCAAAATACAACTCTTTTATCATCTAATTTTTTTATCATTAAATAACATAATCTATCATTATATGTAATTTTTTAAAGAAATAAAAAGAGAATAAATTTTTATCTCTCAAAAACACTCAAGTTACTTAAGAAAATAAAAATAAATAATTTTATATTACATTAAAAATAATTTTATCTTATTATTTTGCATTTGAAACTCAAATAAAAAATCTCAAATAGAATTGGGATAATCTATTTAAAATTCAAATCTTGATTTGTACATGATTAACCTTTAAAATGATATATTTTGAGATTTTTTATGTAATTTGCATAGAATGATAAATATGCACTCTAAGTATGATAACATGCATAAGAATGGTATGTATTATGCCTTAAATTTTACTAAGAATTATGTACTTACAAGTATAAATTACATTTTATCATTCACCAGCAAGAGAGAGAATTCACCAAGAAGGGAGCGTATAAATTTTACTAGTATAATTGCACGTTATCATTCACTAATAAGATAGAGTTCACCAACAAGAGAGCGTATAAATCCACTAGAGAGGGAAAACCTAATATTTTACTTTGTGTGGGGGGGGTGGCATTTTGTTTTTTTGTTTTGTTTAATGTTGCCTTAAAAAGCAAAATTACCGCTATAAAGGTAATATAAAACTAAAATTAAAATAAAATTAAACATGAAAATAAGAAAATAGGGGAAAAAATGCAATTAAACAAATTAATGTTAATCATGATTTTTATTGAGATGGTTCTTATTTTCAAATAGAAAACTAGAATTTATTTAATTTCAACATATAATTTCAAAATAAAAGAAAGGTTAGATAGGCTTATTCTAGGTTTTCTCAAGTTTCACTTATGTTTCAATGGCAACGTGCATCTGTTGATCAAGCCTTGAGTACCTGAAATGATGAAGATATACCTTCCTCAAACAGTGAGGCTAAACTGAAAAATATTTCATAACATCAATATTTGATGATAAATTATTAAATTAATATTTACCTAACACACCAAAGTCCTAAAATCATTTAAACTCAAGAAAATAATTAGATTCAAGGTGTTTAATCATTTTTACAAGGTCAAAAACACCTAATCTAAAAATAAGCATTAAACGCATGCAAAATGAGAACTTGGGAGAAAATGGCATGATATGCATAAAAGCATTTAAATATGATGATAACATGCATAAAATGACACAAGTCATGGAAAAAGAATATAATTCATGGAAAATATAATGGTAAACATATATTTGTAAAAGTAAATATATCTTATCACTCGACATTGGCAAAAAGAGAAAGTTATCATTGCACTCCATGTGTTGTGTTTTCTTGGCTATTATTGGACATATTCTCCTAGAGCATAATTATCATATCATATGACACTATTTGTGAAAATCTAGGCATCATTAAAAAAATTCTAAAAATTGAGAGGGGCATGATAAGGCCCCAAAATTTCTCGTGACTCTCTAGATAGAGAAAATCCAATATTCCCGAAAAACATATTTCTCAAATATCTTGCATTTCCCCGAGGTTCATGTATATATCCATTCCTCTTCACCATACCTCTTAATCTTCTCAATTCTTAACATTCTTGAACCCCCATCACCTATCATTTTCTTCATATAAAGAGAAGTAGATGCCTCTCATGAGGTTTTACACTTTTCATAATTCACAATTAAATGGTTTTGATCAAATACTGAGAATATTTTCATAATTCTTCATGTGTAATTGTCTATGCCATCACATTGAAAAATCAAGAATTTTCTTATCTTAGATCATGATAAGCCAATAGTGTAGTACTGTTTGAAAATTTGGATCCTAAATGCTATGAATCCAGTCCACTTCAAATTCATATTTGATGGTGGATGTGATTATGATGGAAAACACAATTAATGATTAAAGTATTGTGTAGAAACTCGTATTTTCCTTGAGAGAGGCTAACCTAATATCCTATCATAAATGTCACAAGGCCTATGTGATAAATATTTTGATGAAGGAGAGCATAAATTTTTTGAAATTCAGTAAACATTGACAAATGAGGAAAATGTATCACTTTATGAAGATAACTACAACGTTTCAAAGAATTTTTTTTCAACTCTCTATTCACACAATGCTTAGTGTAAAAATTAAGAGGAATATAATTCATTCAATATCAGTTGACACATATTGCAAGTGAATGTTGATAGAAATGGCCTTATTGATAATATCACATGGGACAGGATGTCTACTATGAACAATGTCAAATGGAAGCTTGATAGGATGGCTTTAGTCAAGAATCTGAAATAATAGGATACACAATATTATATTTTTATAATAAGAAAAGTCATAGGTTGTATTCCATTCATTGAAAGAGATGAGGTTTGAGAGACATATATTGAGAGAGAAATATTGGGCGAAATGCACCGACATCATGATTAATTGAAATGTTTTTGTCCACCATTTAATTTAATTCAATCTCCCATTTTTCATATTTTGTGGTTAATTTAGTAAATTAACTATGTTTCATATTTTTCAAGATCAAAAAATAGAAAATTAACCATATTTGCTTGAGTTCCATGTTTGTAGGTTTTTATTGAAGAGAATAAGTTGGATGAGAAGAATATGAATAATTGTGTTTAAAAAAGTGTTTTTGAATACATGATTGTTTTCATCTTATTCTTCATTTACGTGGCATGAGAAAAAAGAGCATTCAATGTTCTTCAAAGTGGCAAAATTTCATTAATAAGGGGCTTCTTGTTCTATATGTAATTCTTTTAGAAGATTAAGAACTTTTCTTACTTTTTCATGTTGATGCTTGGAGTAAGAAACCCAAGAGAACTTAATTACATAAGAGAGGTACATGTGTTTATATAGAGTAGAGAGAGAGAGAGAGAGAGAGAGATAGTGGACCCCAATGGGCCAGAAGCACAATACACCTTCAAACACTCCTCATCAAGCCAGAGCATAAAAGTCAAACATTCCCTACTTGATACATGTGACATCATAGGAGATCCAAGCAAGGATTTTGGTGAAGATGTCCACAAGATGCTAAGATGATGACAAATGAGTGGTGATGAGCCCGAACATCACCTTATCTTGGACTTAATGAAAATCTCAATGCGCTTCGTGCGCTCATGAAAATCAGAGTTGCCAATGATGAAGATGGTTGCTTAGTGGTCACAATGCATGGGCATTGACTAAGGAGAAAAGAGATGTTGAGTTCTTCATGGAGTGAGTGAAGGCACACCATCTCTCACCTTGTCATAGTGATGGCTTGGCACTTAGACTTGACACTAGAGCAAGATATCACTCCCAACTTCTGTGATGGCCAAGTCATCAAGTTGCCAAAAAAGTAGAAGGAATAGCCAATATTTAACTTTTGATCACCCTTATCACCCATATATCTAAAATTTGAGTGAGCTTCAATCTAGATATGTTCATGTCATTGATAAAGATGTTCAATTCCTCTCCTTGGAGCTTGATTCATTTATTCTAAGGCCTCAAAATAAACTCATTCAGCTTCATGCATAAACTTGCTCAAAACACTGATTGTATACATGATGTTGAGGAAAGTGATGGTGAGGTAAATCAGCTTGCCCATTAGACGTCAGTATGGAGTAGCAAACTTCTAGAAGTGGAGACAAAGTATCCCAGAACTATGGGAGAGCTTCTATAGACACCTTCTCATCTTGGTAGTCAAACATGAGCCCTAGGAAGTGACATGGAGTCCCTAGGTCATATATGTTGAGATGCTATTGCGAATAGTCCTTTGTAGCTTGGATATTGGCCTCATCATTCCCATTCACAAGGTCATCCACGTAGATGGTGAGAATGACTATGCCACCCTCAATCTTCTGCATGAAAACTTTGAGATCCGTGACACATGACAAGAGACCAAACATGGTAAGGAAGCTATTGAACTTAACAAACTATGCACAAGGACTCTACTTGAGCCCATAAATAGTATGCTTCACAAAACACACCTTCAATGACTCCCCTTGAGTAACATACCCTAGAGGTTTCTCCATGAAAACCTACTCCTCAAGTTCACCGTAAAGAAAAGCATTAAAGACAATTGATGCAAGGACTATGGTCGCTTCATCGTCATAGGTAGGAGCACACGAATAAAGTTGAGCCAAACAACTAAGGAGAAGGTATTGGGATAGTCAATGTCATATGCCTAGGTGGAAAGAGTTCCATCAAATAAAAATATTACAAATCTACTAACAAAGCCTTTAGCTCAAGAAGCTTTTTAGCATCACTACAACTATGGGGTTGATGCACAAAGGTGATTGGCTTTAGTCCAAGTGAGAGACTGATGGATATTATGTGGCCTATGAGCCAATCACACTTCCATGTATCTTGTTTATGTTCATTGAAATGAAATTTATTCATTGTCATTCTTGTGTGATGTTTGCAATGAAGTTCATAAGCATATACAATGACTACATGAATTATGATCAAATCATAATAAAGTGATCTCATCGTCATCATATGATGAGATATTTAAACATATATTCTAAACATTCCTATTTATGAGATATTCGAGAAGGACATCGAATTATCCAGAAGTATGACTAATCTTGTAGCCATTAGTGTGGAGACACTAAGGATAGATAGTGGGTGCTCTTTAGAGAAAATGTCAATCAGGTTTATTTATATCATGCTTATATATATTGTCCTTTGACTTAAGGCACCAATGACATCTTATGGATAGATGACTGTGTTTTGATTACGACTTATGAATCTCAAGCCGTACGATCTCTAAAATGTCATATATTGGATACGATATGAAGTCATCAAAGATAATTGTGTGGTCAAGATGAGATTGCATGCCCTCGATATTTGAGGAAAATGACTCAAGGAATAAGATGAGAGGAAATCCTTAGCTAAAGTATTATATGAACTTTGATTTCGCATTATTTTTTAATCAATTTTTCATTATTTATACATTTCTTTATTATAAATAGTTTTCTATTTTTCATTTTATTTAATTTTAACTTATTCAAACTATCTAAATGGGTTTACAAATTTTAATTATTTATAATTTTTTCTCCTATATTGGTATTTTGTAATGTTTCTCCTTTTGTTGAATCATTCACATTTTTTTCAATGGGTTTCCTTTTCTAATGAAATATTTTCTAATTATACCAAATCATTTTATGAGTTACTCGATTGTTATTAAATATTTCTATTTTCACTGTTCCAATTTTCTTACATTTTTAATACCTTTTTCCTTTAACTTTTCCTGTTTTCAATGATTTTTCTTTTCAATCTTTTTTTTTCTCGTCTCCAAATATCATTTTTTTATCGAATCGAGTGGCCGACTCTCACGATTTTTTCTTAGTCGGTCATCCTTTGAACTGGCACGTGTGAAACTTATTTTTAATTTTATTAATAAACATAATAATAAATCGAACGAGAGCGACCGAAGTAGAAATCCCTGTAATGGCGGATGCCGGCAAGGTTTCCGGACTCAAGCGCCCTTTCCAGGGGGAAGACGACGTCTATGGAAACGAGAAGCCCTCTGCGTAAACCATCTGCAACCTAATTATCTTATTCCTCAATTTATTCCCCTCCCTTTCACTTCCACTGTATTGCGAGGTGATTAGGGTTTATGCGGGGGGTTTTGCAGGGAAAGGAAGATCAGATTTCCGAAGGGAAAAAAGGCGAGGAAGGGAGAGGCGGTTTTTGCGGGGGGAAATGGGGAGGACGCCGGGGAATTCTCCCGGGGGGTGAATCCTGACCTCGCAGTTAGGGAGCGAGCTAAGAGAAGGAACCAGAATAGGGAGGATGAGCTATTCAAAGAGAAGGTCTCGGGAGTGGAAGACATCTGGGCTGCCGAGGTGCACTACGAGGTCGAGTTCCTTCTTTTAGGGATAATTATGGATAATTATAGAATGTTGAACACCTCTATTCCATTTTGGTCTTTTTATGTTTCTTCGTCCTTTGCCATCATTAAGTGAGTAAAAACTTCATCGTGAAAATCCCTTCTCAAAATTCTCAGAATCGTCCAATATTGTGTGTCATTCTTCTGCTATTTTCTGTTCCAATTTCACAATTATCTACATTCAACTAACAATTATCTTATGCTATTTATATTGTACTGAAAAGCAACAATAATTTACCTAGCTGATTGGCAGGGTAACGCCAGTTTCGAAGATGAGGGTATCTGCATTGAGCCCTTTAATTTGAAGCAAGAGAGAGAAGAAGGATACTTTGATTCAGATGGAAACTATGTCGAATTTGTGGCCGAGAAGGAAATTAAGGTATCGTTTGTGATTCATTCTTGATCATTATAAAACATTTAACGTTTATTTTTCTAATTGTTTTGATGTAGGATGCATGGCTGGATAATGTTAAAGTGGATCCATCATTGGCTGCGAAAGTACGTCAGTCAACCGCCAAGGAAGAATTTGATGATCTGTCTTCTGAAGACATTGGAAAAATCAAACGGAGAATAGCTGATGCACTGCAGCCAGGAGAAACGGTAATATTTCACCATTTAACTAAACGTCTATCCTAATATTCTTTAGAATATTATGATATTTCAGTTTTCAAATTTTCAAGAATTGATGGAAAAACTGGTGGACTGCTATCTTTCAACTGCGTTTCCTTACAATTGTCTAGTGTAGTTGATAACTATGTTGAACTTTGCTTTCTGTTCTTGCTACATACAACATTCTCGATGTCATTTGAAGAATCTAAGTAGAATACTAGGCTTTGGAGATTTTGGCTACAACATCATCAGTTGTCAGACTACTGATGATAAGATCTAGCAACTGTTGGTCACATGAAGAGAAAGACAAAAAGGAACTGAGAAAGAGAGTGGGCATGAGGAGAGAGGAGAGCAGTCAGCCTGTTCCAGATGTTGGTCAAAAATTTGACATTTTTTCTCTAGTCAAAGCTTTTTACCACATACAGAAAAATGCCATCAGACCTTATTATTTCACTCACAGATGTATATTCTTAGCTTTCAATGTCAATAAATTGCTCCAATGCATCAGGTCTTAAATGCTTTAAAAAGATTGAAAGGCTCGGCAAGTGGAAGAAAAGAAAAGATGCCTGAGCAAATCAAACACACATTTGACCAGCTCACGGAAGACGCCATGAAACTGATGGAGGGTGGAGAATATGGTTAGGTGTTTTATATATATATATTTTTTTAAATTAGTCCATTGGATAAATTACTATCTTCTATATATTTAGTTTTGGTTAAGGTTACTTAAAATCTCTATTCTACGTTCTGTTCAGATGTTTACTATGAAAAGAAAGAGACATTTGAAAGAGAAGCAGGTTTGTTTGATCTTCTCTTTTTTTTTCCTCTTGCACATTTCTTTTTCTATATTTCCTAGAGCCCTTTTGCTTGTCCATTCATTTACTCCTTGTTTCTTAGAAGGATATGAACGCCTGATCAATTCAAAGGAAGGCACTTCCCAAAGTTCTGGTGTCATAAACCCTAGTATGCTGAACACAGGAGACATGTTTTCGGATGCTGAGAAAACTAGTCAAACCGCCATTAATGCGTCAGCTGATGATGATGATACATTTGATATCTTTGGTGATGAAGATGAAGACACTAATAAGAATCCTCAATCAGACAACCTGTCTCCTCTGCAACCACCGGAAACTTCTGGAAATGCGAAAGGTATTCCATTCTTAGATTGAAGCTGAAGTACTATTGTGATTTGTTCTTTGTAACTGCCTTTGCAGATGCTGATGAAGGAAATGGAACAGACTATGTGTTTGATGAGTCATCTGGGTAAGTAATTCTTGTGGAATTTTGAGAAAATAGCATTCACTATCTGAATCCTTCACCATCTTTCTTGCAGTTATTATTACAGCAGCAGCCTCGGTTATTACTATGACCCTTCATCGCAGCTTTACTGTTGTGCATCATCTGGAAAATGGTATCCTCGTTCATCATCCCATGATCTAAATGGATCTTTTTCATTCCCATCCTGGAATTTCCTTTTTTATTTTCAACGAAGATCTTGGTCGCCATGTCCAGCTTCCTTTTCAACTCGTCTCTACTAGTATTAGTATAAGAAATTTCATATTCCCCTTTTCTCATATTATATCTTCTGGTGCAGGTATTCATTTAATGAGGAATCTGGTGAATATAAGGAGATGCAAGCTGGAAACGAGACAGCCATGGAGAGCACTAGCTGAAAGTCTCGTTATGTGCCAAGCGCAGAAGGTTGGTTTTAACCTGGTTAAAGAGCTTTTGATTTTTTATTTTAATAAGTGGGCCTGCTGAGAGGAAGAGAGAGAAAATCTGACTGAGAAGAGGGATTTTGGTGTTTAAGGCTGGTGAAAAGGTCCGTGATTTATCAGAGAAGCTAGAGTATGCTCATTTTCATGTTTCACTTAGTCTTGCCTTTCTGTTTTCATTGTAGTAAAAAACTCAGTCATTCTCTGTGCATAAAGATGCATCTTGCCTGACCTTTTGCAGAGAATTGGCTCCACATTGTTGATTGATCTCTGCCTTATTTATTTTTTAGAGTAGAAGCATGGTGGGGCAAAGTGCAGGATCAGTGATGCTCTTTGAGTTGGACTACGTGAGAGAAAACCTCATGGATTCTATCAGATTTACGCAGGTTTCTTGCTTGTAGTCCAATCCAAATGTAATCAAATGAACAAGTTCAACAGTCAATCCCTGGAGGAGAGGTGAGGAGAGCAAACAGGCATGAGAGATTGCCGAAGAGGAGAGAGAAAATACTGTCAAGCTCCTTGAAGAGAGAGAGAGAGAGAGAGAGACGTAGTTAGGTGACGGAAGATTGGACTCGAGAGAGATAGAGAGAATACAAAGAGGTGAAAGTATATATGTACTTCATTGCTTCTGAAAGAGGGGAGGGTACCTCTTATAATTACATGGCCAGACAGACCATTGATGACGGTCATGGCGACAGCAGCTACCCCAGCACAGCTGCCTTCTAGCCAGGACGAGGGCAAGAGGACCGCCCGCCCTAGAGCGGCAGTCGGAGCAGCAGAGTCGCCCTTCAGCAGTGGTCTGGGCAAGAATGTGGCACTCGCCGTCGGGCTAGGACATGCACGGCTGCCCTCTAGCCGTGACCAGGGCAAGATGAAAAACCAATAGTGACAGTCGGAGCAGAAGGGTCACCCTTCAGCGGAGTGACCAGGGCGAGAGTGGCACTGGCCGTTGGGCAATCATAGCAAGACAGCAGGGTGTTGCTGCCAGCACTGGGCGCTGGCGGCAAAGCAACACCAGCGGAGAGATGTCGATGATGGAAATGAGATGACCGTAGCGACAATAGGGAGATAATTGAGGCAAGGATGACGTGATGGCGGCGACAACACAGTCAAGTCAAAATAGTAACCATGAAGAGAAAGCACTGGCGTTTTATTGACCAAAAAGGATATTACATGAGGGTATAGAGAGAGAAGTGATAGAAAACGAGAACATGGGGAAGTTGGGGTAGTACAGAACGTGAGATGTGGAACAGTGGACCATACGGGATAGTAGCTTGGCCTCTGAACAGGCCATCCCATCATGGGTCAGATGGGATCACCCCAACATGGGCATAATGGTCATCGTAAAACGAATCACATCAATAGTTCCCCCTTATAGCAAAGCATCTTGCCCGTAAAACTGATATTGGGAACCATGGATGCCAGAGCTATGTAGCTTCAAAAACTGAGGAACAGAATGCTTTGAGAGCTTCAGGCTTTAACTGACCACTCTTTTGTTGTTTGATAAAGATGCATGCAAGAGGTTGGGGACTGGCCCAACGCAAGGCGCAATCGAGACACGTGGAACATGGGTTGGATCAGAGCATCAAGCAGCTGGCTTATGCTTTGTCGACGATGGGTACAACTTGCGGATGGATCTTGAACGACTGCAGGATTTGGGACCCAGCTGATTGTTAGATTATTTTTTTAGTGGGAGAGCGCATCTGAGAAGGGCATGTCTTGAGCTGGACAAGATCCCTCCTCGGATTAACATGGCCTCATGTTGATGCTGGTCTTCTCCAGTCTCAAAATGTGCTTGTGCTCAGGCTACTTCTATCTTCAATAAGTCTAGAATCTGATCTTGCCCGTCGAGCAGCTTGTTGATATCATTCAAAGGTGATATCAGGGTGCTGCAGCAGGTAATCAGGGGAGGGTCGCAACTGTACAACTGCCTGTAATGGAGACATCTTGTTACTAGGTCTTGAAAAACCCATGTGACCACCCATGGCTTCGTCATGGAATTCCTCAAGATCTGTTGAAATCATAGTCGAGGAATTAGGAAGAACTAGTTTGTTACTGTAAATAAGATAACCATTAGTTAGTACGTAGCATCACCCACAACACTGGTGATGTCTGCAACTGCTCACCTGATGCAATCTCCCCTTTAATGGCGGACATGTCTACCCATTAAGTGAGTGCCATGGCTCATAGAGCTGGTAGCTCATCAGCTTCAAAAGTAAATGGTGCTACTCCCCTTTGACCTCATTTTACTGAATTGGTGCATAGGCCACACTAGTTATTCTGAATGATGAGTTCTTGGAACTTGACTCCATTGCATGATACTCTCCTTTTATATGGCAGGGATGATCAATTACAATCTATGTTTTTAAACCAACTGCAATCCATTTTAGTAGGGGAAAACTCTAGTCTGAAGTAGGGCACAAGGCATTCTCGCTGCATGAGGATGACTCCCACTTCCACTCTTGATGCATGTTTCTCAATAGGAAATCACAAAGTAGATTCAAACAGTGTGAGAAAGAGGGATGAAGACTTGGCATGCTAGAGGGCATCAAATGCCACTTGTGCTACATTGTTCTAAGATAATGTGCACTTTATGAGCAGATGAGTGTGGGGGCAAGCAATGGGGCCTTGCCTTGCCACAAATGGCTTACAGTAACCAAAGAGGCCAAAGAAGCCTCTAAAGTTGCTTCAGACTTTTGGGTGGACGCCATGCTTGCACCACCTCAACCCATTAGCATGAAGGGCATGACTCCATTCCATGAGATCCAATGACTCATGTTCTTTAGCTTGGTCTTGCATGAAATCATTCTTGGGGGTTGATCATGAGCAAGTTATTGTCATGGAACTTCATGATGGTCTCCAAATGCCCACATAAACTTACTTATTTTCTTGTAGATAACTATGTTATGAAAATTAACCAAAACAAACTTATGCAAGCGTTTATGTTTCATGTGATTCAATATTTCTTAGAAGGTAGCTTGCACACTAGAAAGATTTAAAGACCTGATGAGTTACTTTTAGTGTCTTGGTTGATGTGGAACATCATCTTTTCAATGTCTAGTGATAAACCAACTTAGAGGTCTATTTTTTTATAAAAAAAAATAGTAATACCATTCAGCTCCTTTGAAGGGCTTCCTAACCAAGGAATTAGAAAATCAATTTGGAATGTTTACTTTGTTTAGGGCATGATAGTTGATGAAAATGAAATCCTTTGTTGTTCGTCAACATGAGTGCTAGGATCAAGTTTGGGTTTTTGAGACAGAAAAATTATGCTCATTACTAGCTGCTCCTGCGCTAAGTGCACCAGCTCATTCTTCTCTAGATTTGAATAATTAAACAGAAGAAATCTTCAAGACCCATGCATGGAACTTTTTTTTTTTGGCCAAGTAGGCAGCCATGAACTTGTCTAGTCCTTCAAAGACATGAAAAAATTGGCTTGTAGTGAACACATGATATTAAATGGAATGTTCTCATACTTCATCAGCCGGACTCGGGGACATGTAAAACTTTATCGGAGAAGTGTGTGGACTTTTGTCCCCCGAATGCTCAACCTTGAACTAAAATTCTACTACTTCTAGTGGGTTTCTATCCACACCTGGGTAGTCAACCACTCTAAGGGTATTAACGTCAGTCAAACAAGAAATAAACTCTCAAGCATTCCATTACAGAAATTTCCTAGTCTTTTTGTCCATGGTGGCTTTCCACGAGCATATTTGAGAATTGAATTGAATTCATGAGTGGTGGTGAAAGATGTGAAAAATAATGAAGATGATTTGGCGATGTATTCCTTTCGTGGCAATGGTGACGGATTGGTCTCTAGACTGTGTTATAATTGAGACCATATCACACTCATAAGGGATCCAAAATAATAGAAACTTCACCAAGAGGTCAGGAGAGAAAGTTGACAAACTAGATTGGGGAGAAAAATAATATTTGGTGCTGAAGATTAGTAATGAGCATATTCAAACAAAGTGACATATAAAGAAATCTCATATTTTTGCGTTAGGGAACTATATGTTATATCTCTGTTGGTAATAATTGTCCAACAAGCCAATCAGGCTGTACTCATCTCGTTCACTTTATTGTAAACGTCATATTTATCATTATATATGTGTGACATTTATAATAAAGTTCAAGGATATGTCTAATGATAAATTAATCATGATGATTTTAAAGTAATATTTTTATTTACATGTAAACGAGTATTCTAAATCAACCTATACCTAAATATTAATTAAGTTAATTTATGTTACAATTGCATAGATGACCCTTATATGTAAGACACCAAAGACATCTTGTGGATAGGAAATTCTATTTTTGACTTAGACCTCTGAGCCTCTAACTACATAACCTCAAATTATCAAAACTCAAATACCGCAAGATATCAATGAAGGGTGATTGTATGGTCAAGAGGGAATTATTTGCCCTTCATTCAAAGAGGAGATACACTCTAGGAAACAATGGAGTCAAATATTTAGCCATGGGAAAAGTGAACTGTCAGAAAAAGAGTTTTATAATAATTTATTATTTCACAAGTTCAAACTAAAATAAGTGATTAGGGTTTGATAGTTGGCATGCCCTAAGTCATTCAAGGAGTTTTGTGTAGATAAAGGAGTATACATATATGGTAACGGTCAAACATATAGGTTACAATTGCAAGAAGCATCACTATGTTACTTTCATGAACACACTATGTATCTTGGCACCTCAAGTGTCAGCAACTCAACCTATCAATTTAGGTTGAATTGATCCATGATTACTTATTTAATTTATAATAAATACTGAATTATTTAATTGGACATGTTAATAAAGGTCATTTTTCTAACAAGGTTACTAAATAGATGTATACTTCGGGCTTAGAAAATCACACACATAAGTTTCTTGGAAAATAGCATTAAATGTAATATTGTTTTTGGTATTTTTAGAAAATTCAAACTCTATATAATGACAATATGATGAAGTGTTTGGGGACCCATGAAACTCCCTTCTGCATGGATACATCTATGGATCAAGCCTATGTTGGCAATAGCTTCAAAGTATGTGCAAGAAAAAGATCCATCAAGACAAGAACTACATGATACCCCTAGATGTTGGGTGCGTGCACAGCTTGTGGCATTACATTTAAGGAACCAAAAGAGTTTCTAATTCAATACTATGCAAATGTGATATGATCAAGTTTTGTTTTGAGTTTTCTAGCAATAATTTGGTTTCCTCTAATGTTTATATGGTCATAGTGATATCTGATTTGTGTCAGTTGTAGTTATTATATTCCGTCACGTGTTCGGAATCATAAAAATCCCTTATGTATCCAAACTAACACCGTTGGTAGAACGAGCAAAAAAACTTATTGATGTTAGTAAATTAATCTAAAAAGTGATATTTTCATACAAAAATGGATATAAAATATATATTCCAACTTTGAGTGGAAGATAGGGTTCAAAAATTGGTTTTTAAGCAATATTTGGACAAAAGAACATATTCAAATTTAAGTAAGCAATTGTCAAACCTAATGTTGAATGAATTAATAATTCAGATCCTATGTTTGCAAACTTATTTTAGACTCTAAATTTAGTATTAAATCAAAAGACTCTTAGACCCCTTAATGTTTCTCTCATATTTTATCTCAATTTGTCTTGAGAGCCTCTCCCTCCCCTCCCCCCTCTCTCCCTCTCTAGTAGGGCCTAAAGCCCAAATTCCCATAGCCTCTCTTGTCTTAGTCCTGATGGATACTGTGTAGCATATAAGCCAATCACCCTTCCATGTATCTCATTTATGTTCATTGAAATAAAATTTATTCATTGTCATTCATTTGTGATGTTTGCAATGAAGTCCATGAGCATATGCAATGACTAAGTGAATTATAAGTAGATCATAATACAGTGATCACTAGTCTTTAAACATATGGTCTAAACATTCCTATTCATGGGATATTCGAGAAGGACATCGAATTATCTGGAAAGAATAACACTATCTAATCCAACTCATATGATGAGTATGGTTGATGACTATGGAGACAAAGGATATATAGTGGGTGCTCTTTGGAGAAAGAGTTCACTGAATTGAACCATATGAATCCTTGAACTGTAGTTATACCTAACTGTCAATAAGGTTGATTCATGTCATGGTTGTGTATGTGGTCCTTTGACCTAAGATACCAAAGACATTTTTGTGGATGGATGATCGTGTTTTGATTATGACTTACGAATCCCTAGCCACGGGATCTCTAAAATGCAATGTATTGGATACGACATGAAGTCCACGAAGATGATTGTGTGATCAATATGTGATCATCTGCCCTCGGTATTTGAGAAGATTGACTCAAGGAATGAGATGTGATGAAATCCTTGGCCAAGGTAGTGAAAATAACAAAGGAGTTCCCGATGATTTTCTTCACGCATCAGTACTAACTTGAGTGACTGATACCATAATAAATTAACATTATAAAACATAATTATTGATGCATATTAAGGCATAAATGATTTCATTTCATACTCCATATTTAAGTGTATTTTTCTATCATTCCATGAAAAAGTAATTATAATCTCAAAAATACTTTAAATTAGGGTTAAATATGATGATTTAAAGATAAACCCATCTTTTACTTGAGATTATAGAGGTTTTTAAAGTGAAAATAATGAGAGAAATCATTTTATAAACATTTATTCATATTTTCTTAAGTTAAAAACTTTAAAGAATAAATGTATTTTTAAAATGAAAATTAAAATTCTTATTATTTATTAATTTTGACCCTTTAGAATGATAGATAATTAATTTCGGATCAAATGAAAGAAATTTGGATTAATTTGGAGTTCTATTTTGAAAGTTATGAATTTTCTAATTTTTAGGGATTTTTCTAGATTTTTCTGAATTTATTTTGCGATTTTTAATGTTAAAAATGATTTTAAAAAATGGCAAAAAGGAGGTAATATTCACGCGGGACCACATGGATGCGACGTGGCACTCAGAGCCACGTGATAGAGCCATGCAAACCTACGCGAGCGCCCACGTGGCGCGATGTGACGTGCATATTTATATTTATCGTAATTATAAGGGTTATATTACATATAAGCATTCCGTAGTCGGAATTTAAGCTAACCCTCATAATCATCAGGTGTTATATACCCGACTTTCCTTTCTTATTTTTTCCGTGTGGGACTAAAATCCACTTTGTATTTTAAGTGCAGGTGACGTGGCTAAAAGCGAGACGTTAGATCAAATGAAGAACGATCAAGCGCGTTAATTGGATGAACTCGCGGTCCACCAGATCACATCAAACGCACGTGCCTTTAAATCGGGAGTTATAACGGTTGTGATCTAATCGCGCGGGATGCATCCGAAGCGTCGGATCGCGATCCAACGGTGGCGATCAAATGCGTTTTATAACGCTTATCCACGCGGCTTCATCCTAACGCTCCATCAAGATCCGATGGCTGCAATATAATTGAAACGGTCCACGATGGACCGCTTCATCGTAATCGTTGATCGTTTCGATCGGAGGGTTACACCCAAAACTTGTATAAATAGAGATGTTCTTTCGATTTCTAAAGTATTCAAGAAAGAAATCAATCCAATTGATCTATTTAGACACCTCCTTCCTTGAATCTCTCAATCCTAGCCTATTCCACACTCAATTCTGCATCTTCAGAGGGCTTAAGATCGAGATTTGGTTGAGAGACGAAGGAGAAATCGATGCTTGAACTCCACGATCGCGTTCTTCATATTTTCGACGATTTATGTGATTAATCATGTTAATTCGATCGCTATTTGGGGTTAGTGGAGTCAGTTTTTGCTAATCTATCATCCATTCATGTTTAATTTCAATTTAGATTAGGAATTAAAGTTTAATTTCATTAACTTCGTGATTTACGATTTTGGAAAATTCTTTGTACTTCGATCTTCAATTTCTCCACGAAATCAATGTCAAATTTGATGATTTTTGATTCTGTGAAAATGATTTGAAGTTCTCTTTCATAATTTACCATTTTCCCCAATTTCTATTATCAATTCATCGTCCGATTTGATCAATTTCGAAGAGATCATCATAAATTTCCTTATTTCGCAGTGGATTCGACCCTTATTTACCATTATACCCCTCAATTCGAGATATTTTCCTCAAATTGGTAAGTTTGGACTTTGTTTTGACACGAGATCATGTGAAATCGACGACCTCGCGGTCTCCGCTCATCAGTGACCAATTAGGGTTTGACAGTTGACCATGCCCTAAGTCGTTCATGAGTCTCATGTGGATGAAGGATTATACATTCATGGTAATCGATGACGGAAAGGTTCCATCAGTGAGTTCTTACATACTTCATATCTCCTAGAGTACGTTGTGTAGATTGGCACTTAACGAGTTGGAAACTCGACCTATCGATTTGGTTAAATCAATCTTTGATTAATTAATCTATATGTGGATGTGGATAATTAATTAAGGTTGACCAATAAGATGTTATTTGGTCTATAGAGTTATTAACTAGTGAGATATATGAACCTAGAGGGTCACACACATAAGGTCTATGGATGTAGATATAGACATAATTATGAAACCTCATACCAAATGTTTATAAATAAGGGGAGGACTACAACTCAAGGTGCCCATGTAAGCCTTGTGAGAATTCTCTCATTTCTTATATTTCTCTCTTGGTGAAGAGCTTTGAAGAGGATATCCAACCATCCGGAGACCGTGTGGATACCTCTAGAGGCTAGACAATTGAATAGCTTTAAGAACTCCTTCAAGGAAACCCTATAAGTATGTTTCCTCACACGTACTAGATGATAGGATCATTTGTTCTTGGTAGCTTGGTATTTTGAATATCCAATTCAATCTATTCCACTGCATTTGATATTTTGATCAAAATTTTGAAAGTTTATCGACCTCATAACCCAACAGGTCCTTTCCAAGTCAGAGACATACTTTGTAAGCATGCAAGTCAACTAGCCTACTAAAAAATGTCTTGTCACTTCTTGAGTTTCTTCTTATGATGCCAAGACACAAGTTTGGGACTCAATATACAATTGCCAATATTTGAAGTTAACTCAAATTTGTTTTCACATATTACGATGTTTTCTTCTTCTTCTCGATTTTTATTATTCTATTCATGTTCTCCATTGTTCATCTTCTATCATATTCTCACCCCTCTTTTTGGGTCTTCTGTGTTCTTTGCTCCAATTTTTTGTCTCTTTTTTCTTCTCCACTAATAAATTTATGACAAGACTTTTATGTCTTATTTCATTGTGAATGGCTCTCTTAGTTACAAAGTGCCTCACTCCTAAACTCATCCCATGTCTGCTTTTATCCACCTGAAATTTGTGCATTATGACATGTTCACTTGTGCATTGTGACTTGTTCACTTTTAAAAATAGTCATCTTTTATGTTGTTCAACAATCAAATTCTTTCATTCATCAAGACATTAATTTGGTTTTAAGAAGCATTAAGTAAAATTTTCTAGAATTGAATACATAATTCCTAAATCATATATAAATAGATATTAACATTGATGATGCATATGAAGACTTCCTTAACTGCCTAGAGTGGGTCTAAATATATGCACTTTTGTAGTTTCAACTTCTCCTCACCATT
Source organism: Lemna minuta (assembly GCA_024174645.1). Lineage (NCBI taxonomy): Eukaryota > Viridiplantae > Streptophyta > Magnoliopsida > Alismatales > Araceae > Lemna > Lemna minuta. The sequence goes on from CM044109.1 coordinate 8,277,551, forward strand.
CTGATTTACCTGTTATATAATCCTCATATTCAATTTTTTTTTGGCATATTTTTTGGGTAATTAGATCTAGGTATCAACATCATGTCTTTAGCTCTTAATTGCTAAGAGTATACTTAGATTTGTATATCATCTTGTAGTCTAAAATATAGCATTTAATTTATATTACGTACTCATCTGGTTTTACATTCAAAAGTATAAAATCACATAATTTCCTTTCATTCATAATCTATACACATAATAAATTATTGGTAGATTATTTTCTAATCTGTAAAACCTTAGTAACATTTTGCTAAAAAACATTATAAAATTTTGAACTTGTCAAAAGAGAAATAGTGTTGTGGGATATGAGTGGAACAAAGATTGATTCTAGCAGAATTGAACACTACAAAGAAAATAAGAAAAATCTACTATTCAGGAAGGAAGAATACTAAGGAGGGTTGGCGAAGAAACAACCACCAATTCATGTGCCAAGGAGAGTTTTCAACAAAATGAGGAAAGGGCTCCAGCCTCTAGTTCAACAATGAAGTAGAAAAAGATAATGCAAATTGGAAAATACATCATGAGTGATTGAAGAGTATGCTGAAGAGTGAGACAAAAGGTTCCAGTTCATAAAAAGTGTAAACCCAAAAGGCAACTTAGAAGAGATACAAAGAAATTTGTAAGTTTTTTAACAAAACTATTTTTTTCATGGAATTCAAGCTTCTTCTTACTTTATAATGAATTTCATTGAAATATTGCCATTATGGAAGAAAACTGAGTAAAGACAAAAGGCTCTATCTCAAACAACATGTGGAGTTGGCTTTTAAGAGTTTGAGGAAAATTTAATTAGTGCAATATTATTAGGACAAAACCCAAGGAATGATTTAGTTGTTGATAGGAATAATCAAGGGGTCACTTCTATGTATGGAAATTCCTGCTCTAATACCAACCCAAAATTCATGACACATTGACAAGACGAATCCGTGCAGCCAATGAAAACATGCGGATAAGTGTCAAAACATATTCTAAACTCACCAATTTAAGATTAAAATCACAAATTAAAAAGAGTATAATGTTGAATAAGGGTTGAATCTACGGGGAATTAAGAGAATTTTTTCGGTGTCTTTGATATTGATCAAAATCGAACAATGAATTGAGGTAAGAAATTAAGGAATTTAGTAGATTTAGAAAGAGAACTCAAAGAAGAATCCACAGAATCAAAAATCACTCGATTTGAATCAAGATTTGTAGAGAAATCAAAGAGCAAATATTAGGTAGAAAATCGATCACGAGCAGAGAGAAAAATTGAAATTAAATCTAAAATTAACCTAATCTACGATTCAATTTTGAAAGATAATGATACGGGAAAAAGATTAGGATGAAAAAACATAATCTAACCCGAAGTCGCAATAGAATTGATCCACTCGATCACCGGATCAAGGGTTTTTTTATTCCGTGATTAATAACATGCTATATTTACATCATAAAACATGATTTTTCATGCATATTAAAGCTTAAATGATTTCATTTACATGCATGTTATCATATTTATATGTATTTTTCTATTATTCTCTTAAAAAGTCATTATAATCTCAAAATACTTTAAATTAGGGTTAATTTTTATAAATTAGAGTTTCATAATTTGATAACCCATATTTTTATTGAGATTATAATTGTTTTTTTAAAAGATAAAAATAATAAGAGAAATAACTTTTTATAAACATTCATTTTATTTTCTAAAGATTAAAATCTTAATAAATGAATGTATTTTTGAAATAATAATTTTTAACTCTTATTATTTAATTAATTTGACATTTTAGAATAATAGACAATTAAATTTTTGATGAAATGAAAGAAATTTGGATTAATTTGGAGTTATATATTAAAAAGTTATGAATTTTCTATTTTTAAAGGATTTTTTCGGATTTTTAAAACAGTTTTTTCCTATTTTATTTTCGATTTTAAATAATAAAATAAATAAATAAGAAATAAAAAATGGGCGCGGGGCCCGCGTGGATGCGACGTGGCACGCAAGGCCACGTGGCAGCGCCACGTGGACCCGCGCAGCGCGCTGACGTGGCGCATATATATGGTATTATACCTATAGTTATAAAATGTTCTTTGTCCTCCCCTTATAAGGGAGGGTCATACCCGTATAAACGGTCGGGTATTATATACCCGACCGTTTCTGAAAATTAAGTCCGTGTGGGACTAATTTTCTTACCTTTCTTACCTCGCAGGTGACGTGGCGCGACGATAGGCGCGACGATAGACGTGGCGAGCGATGATCTCACGCGTCGATCGCGTGAGCCCGGATCATTGATCGCGATCAAGAACACGTGCGGATTAAAAAGTTATAACGGCTCAGATTTCTTTTGGCGACGTGGCTGACGGAGGAGCGTCGATCGGATGCGCGCGGACCACCAGATCACATCAGAAGCACGTGCGTTAAATCGAAGCGTTATAACGGCCACGATTTAATCTGGAGGAAGCATCCGGAGCGTCGGATGAAGATCCAACGAACGCGATCACGCGCGTTTTTATAACGCATCTCGGGAGATCAGATCCAGATCGTCCATCTACGATCCGACGGTCACGATATTTTCGAAACGGTCCATCGTGGACCGTTTCATCGTAACCGTCGATCGAAAAGCGATCGGACGGTTCACGATTTTTTTCGCCCTATATATACACATGTTCTTCGTCGTTCTAAGACATCCAAGCAAGAATCAATCTAATTGACTGTCTAGACACCTTCCTTGCTTGTTTCTCTCGCGTTCTTCCTCTTCCTCTTCAATTTCCGCGTCCAAGGAGGGGTAGAAGTCGAGATTTGGTGGAGAATCAAGGGAGAATTCGCAGCTTGAAGCCCTCGTTCGCGTTCTTCACGATTTCAGCGGTTAATCCGATTAATCGCCTCGTTTCGATCGCTAATTGGGTTTAGTTGGAGCGGTTTTACCTTAACTATCCTCCAATAGAGTTTAATTTCCGTTTAGATTACGATTTCAAGTTGAATTTAGTTTAATTTCCTCTAAAATCGCGATTTCGCCGTTCTAAAATTCTTCTCCACTTCAATTCACGATTTCTCCGCGAATTCAAGTCCGATTTTGACGATTTTTGATTCCGTGGAATCGATTTGAAGTCTACTTTCATAAAATACCATTTTCCCCAATTTCTTCCATCAATTTCTCGTCCGATTTGACCAAATTCTAAGAGATCTTCTGAAAATTCCTAAATTCCCTGTGGATTCGACCCATATTTACCATTATACCCTTGAGATTGATACATTTTCATCAAATTGGTAAGTTTGGAATTATTTTTGACACGATACCGCTTGAAATTGACGACCTCGCGGTCCCGTCTCGTCAAATGGCGCCGTTGCCGGGGAATTAAGGCAATTTTCGATCAAATTAAGTCAATTTTGACTTGGTCAACGCGGATTTTTCTCTTAATTTCTTGAAATTCAAGCAATTCAATCGTATTTTGAGTAATCCGAAGTAGAAATCCATCTTCGAGATCCTTAATTCGATAAGAATAAGTGATTTCGCTCCTTTTCTAAGGATTACGGGCGATCACTTACTCAAAATCGCGCTAAGAACGCGTAACTCTCACGGATACCGACACTCAGGTACGACTGATTTCAATTTTTAATATATTTTAAGTATTTATAAGTTATTATCCATCTACCTACTCGATCCACTCTTCATGAGAAGACGTACCGCCTGGAGAGTACGGAATAATCCCCTAGAAATAGACCTCTTTGAACGATCCTCGCAGACTCCCGAAGCGACCGAGACCGACACTACCGAGACCGACTCAACTTTTGATCCTACCGAACCAGTAGAAATGGCCCGGAATGATGAAGGAAATGCTAGGAAACGCCTTAGTGACTATGCTAGGCCCGTCCTCCAGCGACCCGTCACTAGAATTCACGCACCCCTAGGAAGAGGGGCCAATTTTAGAATAGACTCCCATGTAATGAGCATGCTGCCTATCTTTCATGGTAAGCCTTCCGAAGATCCCTATAGACATGTAGATGAGCTTTCCCAAGTTTGTGAGATCAATCACCTTCAAAACGTCCCCGCCGACACGATGAAGATGAAACTCTTTCCCGCTACCCTTAGAGATAGAGCCAAAGACTGGTTTTTAAAATTAGGGAAAGAATTCACAAGTTGGACCGAGATGGAAGAGGAGTTTTTAAGAAAGTACTATTCCGTAGGAAAAACCACCTCTGTCCGAAAAGCCATCCGAGAGTTCACCCAAGGCTCGTCAGAAACCTTCCACGAGGCACAGGAACGACTAAGAGATCTTACGAGGGAGTGCCCACACCATGGCGTATCTAACCATGAATTCACTCAAATTTTTTATGACGGGTTAGGCCCGCAAGATAGATACCTTTTGGATGCAGCTAGCAGCGGCACCTTCATGAGCAAATATGAAGACGAAGCGATGGACCTCATCGAAACGGTGGCGGAAAATAGTCACCATAATGCGGCGAAACCATTTGGAAGAGGTGCAATGCCGAAAGCTCTAGACGCTAAGTCAGCGGAAACGGGGATGCTCCTCGAAAGAATCGACAAAATGGCGGAAGTCCCAGAACTTACTCCTGGACCGACTCAACATCCGCAACGGTTCCGAAGGACTCGCCCCCGTCTCACTTCAAGAAGCGTCACCATGCGCGACGTGCTCAAGATTCGACCACGTCGAATTAGATTGCCCCGTGATGGCAATCCAAGGGCAAGGGATGTATAGACAAGGTCCATCAGGAGGTCCAAGTCAACAGGGACGACCAAATTACCCAGGTAATTATTCTAACCAGTATAATACCCCTGTTTTTAACAATTCCTTGCAGAATAATGGCTATAGGAGGAACAATGATCAACCTTATCCTCCACAATATAACGGTCAACAAAATTACCCTAATCAAAGACCGTCGTCGTTCGTCCCGCCGACTCAACCACAAGCATACACGCAAGCTCCACGCCAAACCACGCCGGCATCCGACCCGATCCTCGGCGCGATCTCGCAATTAATGGAGCAAATGACGAGGATGAACTCACGCGTGGACGAAATTCAAGACTTCGTCAAGACGAACGTCCAGCCGACGACAGACAAAAAGGGTAAGCAAGTAACTTTTACTGACCAGTTACCCTCGCAGGCCACGGCAAATCCAAGAAATCAAGGAGCTTCGTCGACCCAGACCCACAATATCAACCATATACACGTCGATGAAGAAGCCGTAGAATCAGCCCTGGCCGTATCAAGCCTTCGGAGTGGGAAAACTCTGCCGGATCCATACAAGGATCATCCTTTCCACCAAGGCCAAAAAGAAGAGGAAACACCAATTATCGTCGAGCAAGACACAGATTCAGAGGACGAGGAAGAACAGGTTATGGCTGAACCTAACCCACGACAAATATAAGCCCCCCAGTGCCTTATCCTCAAGCCTTAAACCGACCAAAAGCCAAGAATAGCGAAACCGACGAAAACCTACTAGAAGCCTTTAAGAAGGTAACCATAACTATTCCTTTAACAGAAGCCATCAAGCATATCCCTACCTATGCAAAATACCTAAAAGGTATATGTACTCCCCATAGAAACCCTAAGAGGATCCAACTTAGTGAGACGGTAAGCTCAATAATGATGAATTCCTTACCCGTAAAAAAGAGAGATCCGGGAGCACCCATGATCACGAGTGAAATCGGAGGAATGTCCTTTACTAGGTCCCTACTAGATACCGGAGCCAGTATAAACATCCTCCCTAAAGGCTGTATTCGACCAGTCATCATGTAGGGGAGTTACAACCATTCCTTGTAGAGCTATGCTTAGCCGATGGATCTGTTAGAAAACCCCATGGACTAGTAGAAGATGTAATAGTTAGAATAGAAGATTGTTATTTCCCGGTAGATTTCCTAGTGGTCGATATGAAAATGACTAAGGAGCTGAGCCAAGCCCCGATCATATTAGGACGACCCTTCCTAGCTACCGCGAAAGCCGTAACCGACTGGGGGAAAGGAGAAGTTATTCTCAAAGTGGGAGAGCACACCGTGAAGGTCGACATCAACAAGCTAATGAAATACCCTTCACGAGCATCTGAAGACTTGGGAGCCATCGACTTCGCCGACGATCAAGACATAGACGAATGCGTAGAAGAAGTAATGATGATCGACGAGGAAGCAAGATATGAAGAGCTTCCGATGGACGAGCCAACTTTAGAGCTCAAGACTCTCCCGTCTACACTCAAGTATGCCTTCCTTGACGACGAGAAAGCAAAGCCGGTAATTATTTCGTCCAAGCTGGACCTCAAGCAAGAAGAGAGATTACTGGAAGTGCTAAGGAAGAATAAAGAAGCAATCGGATGGACCCTGACGGACTTAAAAGGGCTAGACCCTTCACTATGTACTCATCGCATCTTCCTAGAGGATGAGTCAAGACCCGTCGGGGAGGCCCGAGAGACGACTCAACCCAAGGGTATGGGAGGCCGTAAAAGAAGAAATTCTTAAATGGCTAAATGCAGAAATTATCTACCCCATATCCGATAGCCAATGGGTGAGTCCGGTACACGTCGTCCCGAAGAAAGCTGGAGTAACGGTCACGACGAATGAGAAAGGCGAGGAAATCCAGACGCGCCTACCGACGAAGTGGAGGGTCTGCATCGACTACCGGAAGCTGAACTCCGCGACCAAGAAGGACCACTTCCCGCTACCGTTCATCGACCAGATCCTGGACCGGCGCGGGATCCAACTACTTCTGCTTCCTCGACGGATACTCGGGCTACAATCAGATTGCTATCCACCCCAGACGATCAAAGAAGACCACGTTCACTTGTCCTTTTGGCACCTTCGCTTTCAGACGCATGCCATTTGGACTGTGCAACGCCCCCGCGACCTTCCAACGATGTATGACGGCGATCTTCTCCGACTTTCTTGGCGACAGTTTAGAAGTCTTCATGGACGATTTCTCCGTCTTTGGAAACGACTTCGAGACTTGTCTTGCTCACCTGACGAAGATACTAGAGGTATGCGTCAGGAAACGACTGGTACTTAGCTGGGAGAAATCCCACTTCATGGTACGAGAGGGAGTAGTGCTCGGGCACATCGTCTCGGGCAAAGGCTTAGAAGTGGATAAGGCCAAGATAGAGGTCATCCAAAACCTCCCTCTCCCAAATACCGTGAAGGACTTAAGGAGCTTTCTCGGGCACGTCGGCTTCTATCGACGATTCATCCAAGACTTCGCGAAAGTTTCCAAGCCTCTCACCACCCTTCTGTGCAAAGACAAGGACTTCATCATCGACGAAGAAGGGAAGCGCGCATTCAAGACATTGAAGCAAGCACTGATCGAAGCACCGATTCTACAAAGTCCTAATTGGGACTTACCCTTCGAGATTATGTGCGACGCTTCAGACTACGCGGTGGGAGCAGTCTTGGGGCAGCGACTGGACAAGAAGCCGACGGCCATCTGCTACGCAAGTAAGACCCTCATCGAAGCTCAAATTAATTATACGACGACGGAGAAAGAGCTTCTGGCGGTGGTCTACGCTCTCGAGAAGTTCCGGCCCTACATCTTGGGGAGCAAGATCATCATCTACACCGATCATGCGGCCCTGAAGTACTTGCTCTCCAAGAAAGAGGCCAAACCAAGACTCATACGATGGGTGCTGCTCCTTCAAGAATTCGACTTGGAGATTAAAGACAAGAAGGGCAGCGAAAACTCGGTGGCGGACCACTTATCGCGTCTCCACATCTCGGGAGGAAAGGACATTGGAGAGACATTTCCAGGGACGAGGCATCTCCTTGCCATCTCGAGTCACGCCCCCAGTACGCACACATAGTCAACTTCATCGTCATCTGGATCGATCCCGGAGCATTGGAACCGACATCAAAAAGATAAGTTCTTCCACGAGCTCAAGTACTATTTCTGGGAAGAACCACTTTTTGTTCCACCTAGGATACGATCAGATCATCCGACGATGCGTACCGGAGGAGGAGCAGGGGAGACATGCGCGATGTGTCACTCATCGACGTGCGGAGGACACTTCGCGGCACGAAAGACCGCGGACAAGATCCTACAGAGCGGCTTCTACTGGCCCTCCATCTTCAAGGGACGCCCACCGTTTCTACACGGAGTGCCTACAATGTCAAGCGGCGATCAACATCTCCAAGCGAGACGAGATGCCGATGCGGCCAATCCTTGAGGTGGAAATCTTCGACCTTTGGGGGATAGACTTCATGGGACCTTTCCCACCTTCGACGGGAAAGAGTACATCTTGGTGGCGGTGGACTATGTGTCCAAGTGGGTCGAAGCAATCCCCACCAGGGACAAACGATCATCGGGAGGTACTACGCTTCATCACACGATGCATCTTCGCCCGATACGGTTGTCCGAGAGCCATCATCAGCGACGGCGGCTCACACTTCAACAACTCGCACTTCCGGGCATTGTTGAAGAAATACGGAGTACACCACCGCATCACGACGCCATACCACCCCCCGGGCGAATGGGCAAGTAGAGGTTAGTAATCGAGAAGTCAAAACTATTCTTAAAAAGATAATTCGTCCAGATGGGAAGGATTGGGCACACAAGCTCCCCGACGCACTATGGGCATACCGGACGGCATACAAGACACCCATCGGGATGTCTCCCTTCCGGCTCATCTACGGGAAAGCCTGCCACCTCCCGGTTGAGCTAGAGCACCCGAGCCCTCTTGGGCTATCAAGAAGCTCAACCTAGCACTGGACGAAGCAGGCAAGGAACGACTTCTCCAGCTCCAGGAACTACAAGAGTTGAGGCACGACGCGTACGAGAACGCGGCAATCTACAAGGAGAAGACCAAGGCCTTCCACGATCGACACATCCGACGGCGATCATTCCAGATCGGCGACAAGGTCTGGCTCTACAATTCCCGCCTCAAACTCTTCCCTGGAAAGCTGCGCTCCAGATGGGATGGTCCTTATGTGGTTCTGGAATTGTTCGACGGCGGAGCAGTGCTTATCTCCGATCCTAAGACCGGTCGACAATTCAAGGTAAACGGCCATCGTCTTAAGCCGTACCCGACTTCGAGCCACCCGCACCAGCGAGATAAGGTAAATCTGCATCTTCCCGAGCATTCGAGGACGTGACGGTATCACCCTCGACCCATCAGTAGTCTAAGTTTTATTTTGTTTAGTCTGGCTGAAGACGTTAAACTTAGCGCTCTTGGGAGGCACCCCAAGACTATCTTATCTTTTAGTTTTGTGTTTTTTTCAGTTTTCTTTTGGATGTTGAAGAACTACACTAGGAAAGGGCGCACCTGCACCGGAAAATCCCACGAGCATCACGGACTAATGAGCTTTTCTAAACCCATCTCACCGCACTTTTTATTGTTTTTCATGCCATGATTCGATGAGTTTTTCACATGAGCATGTAGTATTCATTGAGGGCAATGAATGATTCTAGTTGGGGGGTGAGGATTTAGAAAAAGCTCTATCTTTTTCAAAATTTTTAAAATTCTATCTTCTAAAAACTCCTATTTTTCAAAATCTTTGATCTAATCTACCCCACCTTAGAAGTCTTTTCATCTAGAGATCTGACGTACTAGAGATGTAGAAGTGAGGACCTTATAGTCCATATGATTACATTTTGAGTAACAAAGCTAAATGATCTAGAGAGACCAATGGATTAGAGTAGTGGTTGACTTCTTTGGGGTTGGGTACCTAACTGAGCACCAAGGAAAAAAAGAGTAATCAAGAGGTTGAAATGCTATGGGATTGAAAAGGAGAGTATTTGAGAGAAAAAGAAAAATTCCTTCATCTACCTATTATTAGCCCAAACTGCTTAGTATGAGGAATTTTCCGAGGCTAGACTTTCCCCCTTAAAAGAGTGCAATGATCCATAATCTTTGTAGCACCTATCTTTTTCCTTATAGGCATGTAGTTCTCTCTTCCAAAGCAGTCAAGTAGTAACACCATATTTGTTTTAAACTTCGCTTTTTGATGATGAACACTCCCAAGTGAATCCACACATCCATTTTCACCTTCCACCTTCTTCTCCCACATATGCTTACCTTCACTATACTTCATTTGCTACACACTCTCTTCAGAAATCTTAAAAACTCCTCCGCATCATCATTCTACTCTTCTCAAAGGTTCAAATGAAGAAGAAAAAGAAAGAGGAGCAAAGTCAAAAAGAAAGAGAGAAATAAGAAGTTACAAGAAGAAAAATAAGTGAGAACATCTTCTACCTCTACCTCCACTATCTATCCTATCCACCATCTATCCATCATCATCCACCTCACTTGGGAGTATAATCATCATAAGTGGTACCTTCTTTGATTTTATTATCCACTTTGTTTTATCAGCATATTTGCTTTTAGCCAAGTCATACCTCTAGAAATAGTATCTTTTTATTTCCTTCAGCCTCCTCACACGATGCATCCAAAGATAGGAACCCATTTGAATTGCACTCTTTTAAGGAGGAAAGCGAGTTGAGGGGAATTCTAAGTACTAGGTAGCCTCCAATTTGAGGGAAGGAGTGATGTGTTTATGGAGAGGGTAAGGAATTACATCCACTCATGAGAGAGTGAGTTTATTTTCAGCACCATAGCATCATACCTTAGATAGGCTCACCTTGATTACAATCAAGAATTAGACTTGAGCATTAGCCGATGAGCACTACCCTAACATGCACTAAAGAAGTCAACCTAGAAATGGAATCTAGATCATTAGGGCCTACACTATGAGGAAAAACGTGATCATACATTTATACACTTCACCTTTTTAGTGGTAGGATTAAAGGATGAAAAAGACTTTCTAGGGAGATCATGTAGTAAATTGCTAAGAGACTAGCAATAATTTAAGTTGGGGGTGTGATAACATGCTATATTTACATCATAAAAACATGATTTTTTTCATGCATATTAAAGCTTAAATGATTTCATTTACATGCATGTTATCATATTTATATGTATTTTTTTCTATTATTCTCTTAAAAAAAGTCATTATAATCTCAAAAATACTTTAAATTAGGGTTAATTTTTTTATAAATTAGAGTTTCATAATTTGATAACCCATATTTTTTTATTGAGATTATAATTGTTTTTAAAAGATAAAAATAATAAGAGAAATAACTTTTATAAACATTCATTTTATTTTCTAAAGATTAAAATCTTAATAAATGAATGTATTTTTGAAATAATAATTTTTAACTCTTATTATTTAATTAATTTGACATTTTAGAATAATAGACAATTAAATTTTTGATGAAATGAAAGAAATTTGGATTAATTTGGAGTTATATATTAAAAGTTATGAATTTTCTATTTTTAAAGGATTTTTTCGGATTTTTAAAACAGTTTTTTCCTATTTTATTTTCGATTTTAAATAATAAAATAAATAAATAAGAAATAAAAAATGGGCGCGGGGCCCGCGTGGATGCGACGTGGCACGCAAGGCCACGTGGCAGCGCCACGTGGACCCGCGCAGCGCGCTGACGTGGCGCATATATATGGTATTATACCTATAGTTATAAAATGTTCTTTGTCCTCCCCTTATAAGGGAGGGTCATACCCGTATAAACGGTCGGGTATTATATACCCGACCGTTTCTGAAAATTAAGTCCGTGTGGGACTAATTTTCTTACCTTTCTTACCTCGCAGGTGACGTGGCGCGACGATAGGCGCGACGATAGACGTGGCGAGCGATGATCTCACGCGTCGATCGCGTGAGCCCGGATCATTGATCGCGATCAAGAACACGTGCGGATTAAAAAGTTATAACGGCTCAGATTTCTTTTGGCGACGTGGCTGACGGAGGAGCGTCGATCGGATGCGCGCGGACCACCAGATCACATCAGAAGCACGTGCGTTAAATCGAAGCGTTATAACGGCCACGATTTAATCCTGGAGGAAGCATCTGGAGCGTCGGATGAAGATCCAACGAACGCGATCACGCGCGTTTTATAACGCATCTCGGGAGATCAGATCCAGATCGTCCATCTACGATCTGACGGTCACGATATTTTCGAAACGGTCCATCGTGGACCGTTTCATCGTAACCGTCGATCGAAACGATCGGACGGTTACGATTTTTCGCCCTATATATACACATGTTCTTCGTCGTTCTAAGACATCCAAGCAAGAATCAATCTAATTGACTGTCTAGACACCTTCCTTGCTTGTTTCTCTCGCGTTCTTCCTCTTCCTCTTCAATTTTCGCGTCCAAGGAGGGGTAGAAGTCGAGATTTGGTGGAGAATCAAGGGAGAATTCGCAGCTTGAAGCCCTCGTTCGCGTTCTTCACGATTTCAGCGGTTAATCCGATTAATCGCCTCGTTTCGATCGCTAATTGGGTTTAGTTGGAGCGGTTTTACCTTAACTATCCTCCAATAGAGTTTAATTTCCGTTTAGATTACGATTTCAAGTTGAATTTAGTTTAATTTCCTCTAAAATCGCGATTTCGCCGTTCTAAAAATTCTTCTCCACTTCAATTCACGATTTCTCCAGCGAAAATCAAGTCCGATTTTTGACGATTTTTTTGATTCCGTGGAATCGATTTGAAGTCTACTTTCATAAAATACCATTTTCCCCAATTTCTTCCATCAATTTCTCGTCCGATTTGACCAAATTCTAAGAGATCTTCTGAAAATTCCTAAATTCCCTGTGGATTCGACCCATATTTACCATTATACCCTTGAAATTGATACATTTTCATCAAATTGGTAAGTTTGGAATTATTTTTGACACGATACCGCTTGAAATTGACGACCTCGCGGTCCCGTCTCGTCAGTGATTTAGAAGATGAAATTCAGCTTTCGAGAGGCAATTTCTCCACATTCTTTCGACAAAATCTTGATTTCAAACACTCCCTAGACGCAGAAATGAGTCTTGAAGAGGAAGAAATCGAGAAATTTACAGAGTAAGATTCATCGATTTAATGCCAGCCATTATAACTCCTCAAATGAACAGCTGAGATTAAATCGTTTTAAAATGATTTATCGACAAACCGTTACGTGCCACATATCCCCCTCTCTAAGTAAAAATCAATGATCATGAGTGATTCATGTGATCGCACGCTCCAGATTTTGCCACGTCACCTGCGCAGAAAAAAATAAACATAGTCCCACATGATAGAAATCAAAGCGAAAGACGTATATATAATACGCACGATGTTAATGGGTTACCAAAAATCCATTATTGTATGCTTAACCCATTAACCATGCGCATGTAACAGACGTGCACACAGCCCGCCACGTGGAGACACTTAAACAACTCGCCATGTCAGCTGTCATGTCAGCGCACTTTTTAATCCAATTTTTATTCTTTTTTATTCAAAATAAATTCATATAAAATCAAAAAAATTCCAGAAAAATCCTTAAAAATTAGAAAATTTATGTCTTTTAAGATACAACACCAAATTAATCCAAATTTATCTTGTTTAATCAGAAATTAAATAATCTATCATTTTAAAAAGTCAATTTGAATAAATAACAAGAGAATAAATTTTTACTTTAAAAATTTACTCATTTCTCTTAGAAAATAAAATTTTAAAAAATTAATGAGTGTATAAAAAGTATTTTCTCTTATTATTTAACATTAAAACCCAATTATAATCTCAAATATAGATGGGAATAATCTACTCTAAAACATATTCTTTGATTATGCATAATTATCCCTAAAATGATGCATTTTGAGATTATAACTTAAAATTTATGAAATGATAGATATGCACTCAAAGTATGATAACATGTATAAGAATGGAATGTTTTATGTCTTAATATACATTAATAGTCATATAATTACATGTATAATTGCATGTTATCACACATCTAGGGAAAGGATGATCAAGTGTTAATTGATATAATGCAACCTACATCAAGGATGTATCATAATTTTATAGGTCTTAATTTTGAGTTAAATAAGGAAATTAAAATAAATTTCATATGTTGTATAGACAAATCATGGAATTTTATCAATGAAAAATCTTTTAAGGAATGTTGTGTTATTGTGAATAGAAATTGATCAAAATCCCATGTTCGTATACTCCTTTTGTATATGCAAGGAATTTTTATAACAAGAATAGAGAATAATTGAAGAAGTTTCTTGCAGGATTAAACCAATTCTATTGTATGGTGGACATTTGGGCGAATGATAATATGATTCTCACATTGGGAATCACAATTATTTGGTTTGAGGATAAGTGGGAGCGAAAAGATTGAGTACTATCCATCCAAAATATTTATCAAAGTTTTTGTTGAGGTTATCCAAGACTTTGACTTGAACAAGAAGACAGAAATTTTAATCCACATATACTATCATTTATTAAAGTTCGGTTTTTTTTCCTTCAATGAAATTTTGTACATTTTCCAAACATAATGCAAGCAATGGTAGTATTATCAGTGCACAAGGTGAAAGTTTCTTCTGAAGGTCGTGAGGGATTGTCACATATGAACACTCAAGACTAACACAAGGAGCATATCACTCGTGAGGAAATTAAATTGTTGGTTTTTGCAAAGAGCACCTTGATGTATCTCTACCTTTTTTTGGTAATCAAAGAGATTGAGATGAAGCAGAATGAATAAGAATCACAAACAAGGTCTCGAGACCGTTTACTTTGTCTAATGTTAGCTTGGTGTTATAAATTAATTATATTTTATTTATTCAAATTATTTTAGTGTAACTTTCTGTCAAAATTATATTCTAGGTCATTGATTTCATCCATTAATATTTATTCAACAAAAATGTGTTGTTGATATCAAAATTGAATGCATTATTATTATTATTCTTATATATGTGTGTCATTTCAGTAATAAGATTATCAATAAAAATTTGAATTTATAGACCAATAGTTATTTTTCATTTATAAATGGAGGAAATCAATGATCCAGAATGTGTAGACCTATTTTCCCTCATAATCAGATATGAATGTGCAAGTTTGAAGTTCCAAATGTGGCCATGAGAATCTCAATATAAAAAGAAAAATAATTGAAACAAACTGGAAAAACATCTCCTCATTTTCCCCATAAACTACTATGACTTCGAGAAAATTTAAGATAGAAGGGGGAGAGGAGTTATGTGATAATTCTTGCTCCTCCAAGGATGATCTATGTCTTGGTATACGTCTCCTCATTCATGAATTTTGCCTTATTTATCAAAAACGTCTGAAAGGGAGTTCAAATCTCCCTCAAATCTAGAAAACAAATTTACAATAGTAGCCTTCAATCTCTCCCTCCATCTTCTCCTGAACTCACATCCTTTCACCGTTTTCCTAACTCCTCAAATTTTAAATTTTCCCCACTTTCTTGGCCCTATAGTACCAAGTACTTTTACTTTTTCTTCTTTCAAACTAAAGACAAAAAAAAAAAACATGGAAACCAAATTTTACATATTCGGTTTGCATGCAAACATCAAAACATGTTTGGTTTGGCCAACAAACTCTGCTGGTCTAACAATAGTAAAAAAATTTGGAGGAATCTTTCCATAAAGAAGAGTAAAGTAAAGACAACAAGCCTAATATTTATATGTTAAAAATACATTTTCCATTAAGTAATTAGGAATTCTCATCACAAATAAAAGAGCATGAATGACATCAATGATCCAAGCATGCTTATTTTTAAACACATTCTCTTGATACATACTTTACATGGTTTGATGCATGATATCCAAGGATACACAAAAAGTTTGAAGCTTTTTTTTCAGTGAATTATTCATGAAAGATAATTCATGGAATTATCCATGTAAAGAATTTTTGGAGAATTTAGTATGATGTCATGATTTTTTGGGTAAAATTTTACAATAAAGAAATGACTTGGGTGAGATCTTTGTGTAAGTAAACTTATTATACTTAAGAGAAATCATAAAAAATAAAATGTAGAAATGAAACCATTAATGATAGTGGTTCTTTAAATGCCCTGAAACATTGCAATGTATCAAACAAAATGATTCATACTTTTGATGAAAGAAGGAAAACAATAGCTAGTATTATGATATTTAGTTGAAAATAGTCACAATGAAAAGGAGCTTTTTTCTTTTAAAGTACTTTTTGAAGCTTGGACCTTCCAGGGTAGTCAAAACAAAAATGCTAAAAAAATGAAGAGTATGGAACATAGGATGGAAGGATATTTACATCGCCTCCCCAAAAATATGTAGATGCCTTTGCCAATTTCATGACCCAAAACCCCATCATTTTTTCATCTTCGAGTTTTAAAAGATATTATAGAAGAGGACAAAAAGCTAACATGCCAAGAATTTTCTCAAGTTATGGCATTGATGGATAAATGAAAAAGTAAAGTTAGTAACATATAGATACATTCTATTGCAAAAATATTGGAGTCATGGAGGCCTATCCTTGACCTTGGATCAAGCATGATCATCTATCAGACATGAATATGAATGAAAATTCAAAGGATCATAAATGCGAAAACAAGGAGTGGGTACCAAACGTAAGGCTGAGGCTTTAGAGTCAATTATCAAAGATCCTTTCTTAGAGTTTCAGTCATGCATAGACGCAAGAGATAGACAACACCTCCATCTTTGAGAAAATATTAGATGTTTGAGCCTCCTTCTAACGATTAAACGCAACATACTTTTTATGAGAAACATAGTCTTTGACATGATCACATTTTTTTTCCTAAAACATAGTCTGATTAGACTTGATATAATGCTCACAAGGAGACAATATCTTGATGCTTTTACGATTGCTTTTTTTTCACAAAAATCAGATTAAAATTACAAAGTTATGACAAAATATTGAAAAATCATATTAAAAGGGTTGGAAGGATGTTTATCCTGGAATCTAATAAAAAGGTTATGGGTTTTCTTTAAACTTGAAAATTAGAACTATTGTGAGTTTCAATAGCATAGAGAATTGGGTCTCGATGAACCTACCATCAAATCCACATAGGGATCCAATGACAACCACTAGGCTTAGGCAAACTCAATTGGAAGATCCACAAAACCATAGCTGAAGAAGAAAATAATAGATTTTATGTGCTTTGATAATTCTTTCTGTAATTAAAAGCTATTGGATATTGGGATAATGGCACATGGTAACAGCTATTTTGTTGGGAACATCCAGCTGATGGTTTTAACTAGTCATAGGTTATGATGTGATCTCTAATGCATGCCAGGGATCTGATGAATCTCAATAAAGGGATTTGGATGTTCACCCAACAAGAGATTTACAAGAAAATCTGACCTCTTGTTAGGCCTGCTCGATGATTTAATCATTGGGCCGTTGAGATTTTGCACCGTCTATGGGATCTTGTACTTGGGTATACTCACATACTTCTTTTATTAGATTCAATCCAATCCAGCACTTTTGGTCCCACCTTGAGCCACCTCTGTTTGGGCTGGTTTAACCGTCTAACCTCTTTAAGGTGCAGAAGGATTGACTAGTGCCAACTACTTTGGGCACTCGAAGGCTAGGTCATTTGGGCTTGCCATTGTAACCTAATCTTGGCCCCACCATTACTATATTTTATGGGCCCTTTTGGGCTGAATAATTTGGATTGAACAAGGACACCACTAATAGACTTGTCCATTCCACTTCTTTCGGTCTCGATAGAGCCACCTGCTTAGGGTCACCTGCAAAGGTTAAGACAGCCGCCTTTGGTTCATGAAGATCTCAACTTTTTTTCCCTTAAGACTATTCTTACAAGTCTACTCAAGATGCCTCCTCTAGAATGATTAATGCCGCCTCCGTCGGGCTCACAATGGCCACCACTTTTGGGCCTACCACGATCCACTACACTTTCTTTGGGCCACTTTTATGAGCTCCATTTTGTGTAAAGAGAGAACTTGGAGCCCTTTCTTGTTATTTTTTATGCAATTTAAAGGAGGGATGTATCCATCTTTTGGTCGCCCCTACCCGAGGGGAATGGAATAGATAAAGTGCATGTTTCGTCAAAGTATCAGACCTCCGTCGCGAACTACTTAAACACACGCGAGCCCAAAGTATCAACCATGCCAGGAAGGGAGTGGTGGAGTGATACCTACCTTATCATGCCATTCGCCATATATGGCAGTTGAGTAAAAGACATCATTCACTAGGTAGCAATACTGGACTTGTAATAGGGGTTGCTGCCAATATCACTATCTCAGCTTAGGGCAGTGGAAACTGCTCTGCGATTGAGTGTCTCGAGGGGTTTCCGTCGAAGGACAAGCTCTAGGTCTCCTAATTTTTCATGTCATCTTGTGCTGCTCCGACATACAATGGCAACTTGGTCGAGACTATCAGCCTAGAGTGTTGATACAATTTCTATCATCCTAAGTTGAAAGCACATCATGCTCCAGCAATAAATGGGCAAAATTAAACATACACTATCTCCAAGGAGTATTTATCTTATGGCATGATAGGGTTATCTGGTGCTCACCTTTCCCTTCCAAATTCTTGACATTCATGGGCCAATCTAGATCATCATGTATCATATCTCATGTTGCCATTGCCAATAGCTAGCATAAAAAATGTTAACCTGCACTAAAACTTTGTCAAATGTCAACCTGATTTCATGAGCTTACTCCACTAGCTTCAACATAAAGGCACATGTCCTCCAGTGGCATGTTTTAAAGCATATAAGCAACTCCCTAAATGATCCAACTTGAGAGGAGCAAACACTGCACTATAAAAAAATTCATCAATAATTGACCATGTCATGATGAACAGATTAAAAAGAGAAAGCTTTCTTCTTTAATGGGTTTTACTTGATGGGTCCCAACAAGTAAACTGTAGATTACATGTGAAGAAATCTGGGATGAGACTTGAGCAGAATGTAAATCTCAATCACATCGGCAGGCACATAAACCATCATAGATCATAACACATGTTGGGTATCTATGGCCACTATGCTATCAAACAATGAGGCAAAGAACATTGAGATGACATTAGTAAGCTGGCTAAAAGTCACGAAAGCTCATCTTGGGATCACCTCTCCCTCTGGAGATGTGTCTTCTCCCGCGACCTCTTCCCCTTCCATATCCACGCCCTCGAAGAGACCTGCCATGTTTTACCTCAACAAGCGTGTGAAGAAGCTCATCACACAGAATGCAACCGGCATGGAGCGTGGCACCGCCATCGAGGGGACTAGACTTCTTATTAAAGTCCACATCGAGAATGGCAGACCCACAGTCGGGGCACTTCTTTCCTGATAGAGAAATGCAGTGAGCTCCCCGTGGAAGGAGAACCACACAATTGCAAAGGTTGCATGAAAGCTTCCAGTTTGGAGCATGAGCTGCATCAAGGACTAAGGTTCCAGGGCACTCTGGGCATGCACAGACGCCCTGAGAGATGAGGGAATGGCGGCAAGTTGGATGTGGGCAGAGCGAGCACGCCATGGCTGCACCACCTCCTTGCTTGGGTAGAACGTCCATGCCTTCAAACGGGGGGCTGTTGTAGCAGTATGGGCAGAGGAGGAATGACTTGTCACCAGAGGAGAAGATGAGAAGCTCGAAGCTATCTAGGGGACAAGTCAGCTCCTTGTACAGCTGGTAAAAAAATAGAAATGAAGATGAATTTTGAGCCTTGAAGAGCTGGTTGAGATAAAGATTTTTAACAATATTAGAGAGAAAACACGCGTTCAAGGAATTTCTGTGACTTCTGATTTTCATTATCCAGTTTCTTTGGTCTTCCAGTTCCTGCTGGATAGTACCTACTTGTGGGAATAGAAATAGAGGCAGCGCATGAGATAGAAGAAGCACAGGTAATGTTTAGAGAGAGAGAGAGAGGATAGGAAACTAGAACTCCTCACCTCACTCTAGATGCACTAGGTAAGCTGCTCATCTCTATCCTAGTTTATCGTTTATCATCAATTCTCCAGATACTGGAGAATCGATGATAAAGGTCTAGCTTCATAACTTTCTGGGTTCAAGATGGTCTTTGTTAAGGTAGAAATTGGTAGAAATAAAAAAAAATCTGGTAACTTTTTGAAGTAATTGTTACTCGAATAAAGATAGAAATAGAAAATTGGCCCAAGCTTTAAATGAAGTAGATAGAAGAAAGAAGAGGTACCTTGATAGTTCCATTCTGGGGAAGATTATAGACCTCTTCACAGGTGATGCAGTACAATCTTGATGGTCGAGAGGAAATATACTTTCATGTAGTGGGTGCACTTGCCACATTTGCTCAGCAAACGTCCTGAGTCTGCGAGAGGTGAGAACTGTGCCTCAAACAGCCCATCCATTCGCTGAATCTGTTTTGGTACACACAGAGAGAGAGGAGAGGGGAGGGAGGGAGGGAGGGAGTAAGAGAGAATGTATTTACAGTCAGAAGCTTAGACAAGAGTGTTTCCTAGTCGATATAGGAAGTTATAGACATTGTATGGAGATAAGACAGCTGACATGGTTAAGCGAAGTAGGCAAATGGTAAAGACCCAATTATCACATATGTGAGGAGAAGAAGAACCGAGAAACTTCACCCATGGAAGTACCTCAAGGTCACAAGGAAACCACGACACACTGGCGCAAAAAACATCTCAAGGGCTATTGATTGGGAAGTGTTCAGAAGGAATAGAAGAATTCTGTAAGAATTCTGTAGGAGAGTAAGAGGATGGCTCTCGAATTGTGCTGTCTACTGTGCCTACTTTTTTTATCCTTCTTCATGAAAAATGAAGTTCATTTAATTTTTCTGATTCTTGTCTGACCAGGCAAGATCGACGATCATAGTCAGAGAATGAAACTTGGAGAAAACGCATTTAAATAAAAATCTAAGAGAATTTTATAAAAAACCTCTCGATGATTTTAATTTTCTGAGACTTTCGCAATAGGGCTAGTAGATAAATGGTATCACCAACATCTTCAGAATAACATCTTTAGAACTGGAGAAAAAATAAACCAGACAAAACAGCGACCTTGAAAAAAGTTCCAGAGATAACCTGCTTGACAAAATATGAGAACTTCTGCATAAACTGCCGAAGAACATGTTGAACCACCAATGCTTGATTCACTTTTCCCTTTGCAATCAGGGTTATCTGATGCTCAATGAAACTGCGAATGTCTGGCAAACATAAATCTGGATCAATACTTTGATACCCTCTTATCAGGGTAGTTCCAAGAGCCGTTGGAATCAGCCTCCTTCCAGCGCTGACCTTTACAATTAAAAATTAATACTTCATTAAGAGAAAATATTTAATTAAGAGAAAAAATATTTCATTAAGAGAAAAAACTTCCAAGAGCAGTAAATGGTGCATAACCACAATTTCCTGGTCGGGTTTGGGGATCGAGTGTTCATGATTAAGTGATCAATCTAGACCAAGAGTTTGCATTGATCAGTCGATCACCCCAGAGGCCTACAGATATGAAATGCTTGACTGTCCCATTCAAACGAAATTCAATTTTTGGGGCCTGAGACCCTATCTTCAGACAAATGCAATCATCCAGAATTGAAACTACACGTCAAAAGAAGAATTTGGACAGATAAGTTAAAAAAAATATTTTGAGAGAGAAAAGAGGTTTTCTGCCGCCACCTCAACCACCACCACTGGCAGCTATTTCATCCTTCATCTGCTGGCAGTGTGATACAAACCCTGGAACATATCGGAAATCACTGGATTCATGCCCCCCTTTCTCCAGATTAAGGTATAACTCTACCCTTCTAACCCCAATATAGCCAACCCTGATTAGGGGTTGCATCATTACTCCCCCCCCCCCCATCAGAGCCAGCTTGCCCATAAAGCTGGTTCGGAAGGAGGTTGAAGACGCCATGGTGCCTGTGGCAAAGACAAACATAGAGTTCTTGAAAGTGGAAGCATTAGCCAATGCAATGATGGTGCAGAGATGGAGACGGTGGACCTTTTATGTTAATAAAATCTAAGGCCAAGGTTATGTTTTATGTTAATCAAATCTATGGCCGCAGGTTATGAGTGAGGTTATGAAATAAAGTCAATTCCAAAGGTTCCAAAGGTTCCAAAGGTTTATCTAAAGATAACCAGAGGTTGTCCAACATTCTGAAAGAATAAAAGAACTGTAAGAATTCTTCAAGACTTCAGAACCTCTTTTGTAGAGCTGGCAGGTTCTCCAGTGGGCACAGCACAATGTCAATGGCGTAAAGGAGGACTCACTCTGCACAGGGCAGCAGACTGGGTAACAGAGCGGTACGAGGTTGGGCCATGCTGGACTATGGTGGTCAAGCATAGGTTGGACCTCATGTGACGGCCCAACTAAAAGTGGCTCAATATGGCAGCCCATCTAGCCAAAAACTGGTCGCCATCCATGGGTCAGCGACAACTGATCCCTCTTGTGGTCCCACAGCCAGAGGTGGTGATGTACAGCAGCTCATCTGTTGCATTTCATCACAGCCGTACACACTGATGGAGATGGCGGTAAGAGCAATGTGTGGCGAGAATGCAATCCAAGATTTTGGAATGTACTCCCCAAATGATAGCTTCCTTCCTTGGGTTGACCTCTGTCAAGCCTTTAGCCACATACAGCCCCTTGCTCCCAGAAAAGCTTCCATCAGATCACAGAACGCCAAAAAGCTGCTTGACCTTCAAATCTCTGATTGCATCCAGTCTAGCTGATGGTGTCCCCATGATTTGCATCACCATATCTTTCCTTTCTGCAAGCCATTCCTCATAAATTTATCAAGATCTTCTGTCAAGAACCTGGCTCTGATACCACTGATATGATCTCACTTCGTGTAGAGAGGGAGGAGGGGTGAGAAGAAATTGCGCTAAGGAGAGTTAATAACCCCTATTGTTTTATGGACGACTTCTCCTGGGGGCCTATATTATGGTATTTACCCTCTGAACTGTGGGACAGCTCACCCTAATAACAGTGGCACCGTTTGCAAGCCAATACCCTCATCAGGTAAGGTTGTAAGGGGCCACTTACGGCCCAAGTACAATGAGCCGATCACCTTGATTCGAGAATCCTACAGACAACTGCCCATGGCAATAATGGCCTAAGAGATTGTGATTGCAAAGATCATCTGCTGATCATCAAGAACTCTTGAATACGCAAAGCCTACTTTCTAATAATAAATTTAATGAGTATTGGGGATAAGGATATGCAGCAATTATCCATTTTTATCGATGACATGGTGATATTAGCACACATATAGGAACAACTACCGAATCACAAAACTAGATTGTAGTTTGCAGAAAGCATAAAAATTTAAATAAAGTGAGGACCTGAACGTAGTTCCTTTCACATATGTTGTTTATGTGGACTGCAATGGAAGCATCTGTGCCAATTCCATGCTTTTCCATTAGGGAAATGAGCTCACTCTCACTCAGATAATCTGGGGGTGTAGTGTTACCCTAAAACCACAAAAATGAATAAAAATATAATACATCAAATAACCCATCATCAAGATAAAAATTCATCAATGTGGTGAACATTTCAGGATCTGTTTTTTTCTTTTCTCTTTCCTCTGCAAAATTTTGCCCATTTAGTTACAAGTGCGCTTCAAAGTGAAATCAATTAAGTTAATGGATAAACTTAAGCAACTCGTACTCTAACAGGAACAGGAAAGTTGAGAAGAAACTCTCTTTTTTGAAACCCTAATCTGCGTAATATGACAATCGATTAGGGCTCTGTAGATTGGCTACTAACAAAGAGTTTATGACGGGTGAAAAAATTGGAAAGTTCTTGAAACTTTTTCGATCACTGCCAACCAAGTGTCATGGATTAATACCTCATGGATGTCAACTTTTGTAATTTTAATTCTCTCCTCACGTAGAAACTGAGGAAGTTTCTTCTCACTAACTGCCATCCACGGCATAATGGAGGTAAATCCTTTACTCGTGACATGCTGCCCCACGATGTTGAACAGCTCAGAACCAGACTCGAATTCTACAGTTGTCCTGTAACAGTAAGTGAGAAAAATAAAATAATATTTAAACTGTAATTGAGACACAAATCAATAATGCTGACAGGTTGAAACAATAATAACTTTCTCGCAGTCCTGGTCATACATGAGAAATGACAGATTTGAGAATCCAGGGAAGTGAGAGATTGAAACAAAATTTTGAAGAAAACATGATGGTGAAGAAGAGCCTAAAGCATGATGCCAATAAATCAAAAGATGCATTTTCTGCCATTTAATTTTCCCCAAGCACAAATTCCACTTTTTATAGGTTCAAAGATTCCTTCATAAAACAATCAGTCCTATGACCTTGACTTTATAAGTAGTATGCTCTGTGCATACTTATCCGTGACGGGAAGAGCACATGAATAGTTTTCCATATACATGAATCCTAATCTACATTCCTTTTGTTCATTATTTCTGCAAAATACACATAGAAAAGAGAGCCTATAGAGAACCACCAAGGAAGAAATCCCATAGAGAAGAAGAAGAACTGATGAGGAATTAATAAGAACTGGGAAAAATGGAGAAGTTTTACACTGGAAAAAACGGTCTACTTAAGTCAGTACCAACAATAACAAAATTTATACTGGAATTTTAAAGGATTATGTTGATGACGTATTCAAGGGAGATAAATAAGATTGTCTAGTATGTGATCTAGCCGACAGTTCAGCTGTTCTCAATTGTCTTTTGCTGTAAATGGAAAATTCTCTCTTCTTTCCCCGCCAACAGAATTGATAAATAAGTCCTTTTGAGAGCAGAAAAATGTCTGAGGAATCGTGCCATCACGTGTTCAGCATTTTAAGAGAGTTCAAACTTCGGAAACGAAATATAAAATGGTAATTTATGTAATGATCAAAACAATGCTGTCTTTCATGAATCGTATATCACAAGCACTCAAGAACATAGAAGGAAATCCTTGAAAGGAGGCTAAAAATCTGACCTTATGTACTTGCAATCAGAGCTGATGCTCCCAATAAAATGCTGACAAATATACATGTACATTCTCCATGCATCATTTCCTAATAAATCTTCACTAGCTGATTTCATTGGTGTTATAGGAGGATGGTCGCCAGCATCAGATCCCATACGTGGCTTCTCAAAGCCATCCTTGAGTAATGATTGCACCTGGTCTCTGAGAGCAGAGGTAGAGAGTAAGGCCTCAAGAGTGCCTTGGAAATCAAATGAAGCAGGGTAGGCAGTGCTCTCTGTCCGAGGATAACTGAAAAAAAAGGAGAGGACAAAAATGCATAAATAAAATAAGAAAAAGATCCATTAGAATAAGAAATGTCGTAAATGAATTATTACTCAAGAGATTTTTCAGGGATTGACATAGATATGGTAGATTTTGAAATCCAAACAACGTTTAATTGTTATCCTTGGTTCCAACTATTTAGAATCAGTTGTAGTATTTCATAGTATTTGTCATTATACCTTCATGAGATCAAGTCCATACAGATTTGTTCAATCACTTGACAATTATCTATATTTGAATGAAATCTTGTGACAAATGAAGATATCCTTTCAAGAAGAATCCCTATGTTGCAGTGGCATGTCACAAACCACAGCCATCACATATTCCGGGTGTCAATTATTTAGATGAACAGGCCTCATCCTTTCTCACTTGGTTATGGAAGTACAATGAACAAAATCAGTTCTCTCTCATAGGATTATCTCCCTCTTCTCCTTGATTATCCCGCTCCACTCTGCAGCCCTGCCTCCCAGCTGTCATTCCTCTTTCTCCTCTCAAAGCACATTCTCCTATCCCTCATTCTACTGCTTTTCAAAACTACATCCCAACAATACCCAGATCATGGTTGTGTTGTCGCACTGGCCTTCTACAATTTCAAAGAAGACATTTTCAGTCAAAGGAAACTCGTAAAAGGATAGTGATGATAGGACTCATTACAACACTACCCTTAATTTTACAAGGACTTCTGTGCCTCCTGGAGAAGACTGAACTTTCAAAATGCCACTCCATCCCCTTGGACAAACTCCAGTGCGCTGGAGGATCTCAGAGGTTTTTTTTGTTGGGAAACATGGAATACTGAATGTACCACACAATACTCTGGAAATTTTACCTTGTAGACCACTGCACTGATTCGCTCCAGTATCTCACAAGAGTCAAAATGTTTTAAGGTGCGCACCTCATTGAGTTTCTTGGCCAGCATTTTCATGCAATCTGGGCAAAGCTTCAGGTACACCAAATCAACCACCACTGGTCGCAGGTATCTCAGTTTGCACACAAGAATCTTCATAAGGGTCAGGGCATTGTCTAATTGTTCCTTAATTTTTCAAACAAAAAAACTTGTGCCTTAAGTTCTTCAAGTACAGATACTCTTTCAAGTAGATGATTTTCTATTTTGTATGATGAAGATGCTGGTGACCCGTAATTCATGATAGCCAGCGATTCAATTCCATAAACTACCCTGAATCATGTCATCTTGATACTAGAATGGTAGGTAGTTTAGGTTAACCATTTTATACACTGATGAACTTCCTTTTGGTTCCCACTGAAACTTAAGGCAGATTAGGTCAGTTCTGATTAAACGAATGGTAGAGAGACGAAACCTGGACATCCATTGGTCAATATCATAAGTTAACCTTGTCTAGGAAGGTTGAGGTAGAGAGTGGCTGAAAAATGCAACAGTTTTCCCATTTAGATCTACACTTCGCCAATTCCTTGACCAGAAGCATCCATTTGATGATTTGTTTTCTAAAAAATCTGGTGGGGGCAAATGGTGTGCAGTAATAGAGTAATTCAAAGCTTCATCTGCTGCAGTGTAAGGTGAATTACTTTTTCTTGGTTTATAGACAATGACCAAGACATAGATCAATAATGTTGCCCAAACTGCCAACATAAACTCGGTTAGCCGAAGAAACACCTCAATTCATGGCCATTACAGGACATCGATCCTTCTTTGACTGCATTGACCCTGCCAGTGTCAGTGGTCATCCCAAATTCAGTGGCCTTAAAATTTCCTCGTCTTGGTGATAACCAGATCATGTTCCTTCAATTTGGCAAAAACTAGATCTTAATGCGCCATATGATCCTTTGCTTGATTACTGTAAATTAAATTGTCATAAAAAATAACAGAAAAAATTTCATCAATAAAGTATTAAAAACCTGATTTATGGTGGATTGGAAGTAACCAGGGCTTTGGATAGACAAAATGTCCCAACTTTGAACTCATAATGCACCTTATGAGTTCTAAAAGCTGTCTAGAGAATGTTCTCAGCCATTGTTCCAAATCGATGATATCCCTATTTGAAGTCTTGCTAGGCAAAAAATAATTTTCCCAGCATTTCATCAACCAACAGTAATAGAAATCTACTGAGCACCGTAAACTTGTTTACTGCCAAATGATTAACACAGGACTGGTAAAAGGACTACAAGGGATTTTTCACTTCTCCCACACAGTAAGCAATTCCCTCATCAGACTTTCAACCTTATTCATCAGACAATTTTGCATTCACGTTCTGTCTTATGTCTTTTTCATTTTTACAACCTGGTCGTTTAATGTGTATTTCTGCCTGAGGATATCATCAAAGTCTTCAGAAGCAACTGCATAAGGGAGATTGATGGTATGGTCAATGACTCTGAGAGGGGGTAACCCATGCAAATAGATAGGCATAGGCTTTGGCCAATCTGAATCTTAGTTCCTCTGGCCAAACCTGATCTGCAAAGGCTGTCCCTACAGCCTCATGATACTTCATTATCTGATGCAATTTGACCATGGAGGCATTATTTTTCTTTCATAGCATGTAAAAATTCAACAATACTTTCCATTTTCTGAGGGATGGATCTCCTATCAGTACATGTATTGAGTTTTTAACAAGAAACTGCTCTACATATGCCCCAAAATGCAAGTTGGTTAAAACCCCTTAACGCCCTCCAGCTGCTGCTCTTTGTGGTAATGATAGGATTAGCAGAAGAATGGTAGGAACTAATCAAAATAAGACCTTAAGTTTCACTAACACAAGACTGGTTACATACCTGCTTACACAGAAATGGGCCAAAGCCCAATTAGTTACTCAAGTCACAAATACCACACAAGGGAAATAGGTGACTTACGCGTTATTTCTTAATGAGCCACCTATGACGCATAGCCCACTAATATGCATACAGGTAATTAACAGAACACAGAGGGAGTGCACCATTTATAACCCGTGGCACACTTACATACAAAATAACAATTAAGTCTCAGAATATTACAATGAACCCACCCAAGGGTCCTCAACCGGGGAGCTTGTCTTGCAGATAGTGGTTGAGGAGTAGGAGTTGTTTGTGGCAAGCTGCTTTGCTAAGGAGGTTCACCTCCAACTTAATCATTGCTGGTTCTGCAGGAAGAGCCTAAGGTCTCATTGCTCGGCTCTCAGTATTTGTGTTCATACATGAAACATGAGCAGTATAATAATTGTTTTTCACCACTGCCTTCAGTTACTCTATTGTCTATCTGTCTTGATCAATGTATCAAAGATCTGCACCAATACATGAGGATTTGTCATCTGAAGCACAGCTTCAATCTATGGTTTTAAACAATTGATGAATCTCTGATCCAGTAGCTCTTGAGGCAGATTCTAGCTGAGATTGAGGAGACAATGCTACGGCAGTCCACTGATTCACCTTGCATTTCAAACCAAGCCAATTCTCGAAATGTGCCCTGTCTTCAGAAAATATAAACGGATCAAGTAGATCACTACTAGATCAGCATAGAGTGAGGATGTTCTGATTCTTGAGATCAATTTAATTGGAAATACTTATTTTCTCATTGGAGCCAAGGATCCACCTGTTCATTAACTGTTGGCATTTCTTCAGTTTTCTTGTTCTATTTCTCTTTAAATCCTCTCATTCTAAATATTGTAGAAATGCCCTTATAATGGGCTTCTTTTCCTTTCTTTTCTACACCCACTTACTAAGGGTATTTGTGGAACTTTCACCTCTTATAAAATAGGGCAGCCCTGTGATTGTGAGGGCTGCTGTATTCTTTTCTGTTATTCTGCCTCTCTCCAAACTACCGTCCCTGCCTCTGAACTATTCCAGGTTTGACATAGAACAGGACTTCCTGGAGAGGTGGTCAGTCTGATATTAACCAATGAGTTGATTCTCCTCTCCACAATCTGTTGATTGCAGGACAAATCGCCAGACAGTGAGATTACTGTTCGAGGAGGATCATGAGGACAAATCAAATATCCTTGGCGTGAAGTTTTTGTAGCAGCAATACACATGGGTCCCACAGTTCCTTGCGGCCCATCTGCCAAGTTTTCATCTGCTTGAACTGGTCTGCCAGCTTCTCTATTCTTCCAATGGCGACTTGCTTCACTCTACATCAGTCAATGCTGGGTCTGTTACCAATTAGTAAGATTTCTGGACTAACCAGGTAGGACAAGCGCTATGAACTGAACAAAGATCATCTATTTCAAGAAAAGCCTCCAAGAAAGGTAACAGACTTGGAAACTCCGGAGAATGGAAGAAATTCAAGAGTATCTCCCTGGACCTCTCCTAATCTAACTGCTTCACTTCATAGATGGCTCCCATGGGTAGAGCTCTTCATTTAAGTGTCCAGACAGGAATTTGGAATGGACAGCTGGCCAAGGATGAAAAAGGCAGTAACATAATTGCTTAACTGCCCCGAGATTGGGAAAGGAGAGCAATTTCCAGTGGATAACCTGGCATCAATGTAATTAGTTAATTCAACAGACACTGGAGGCATCAAAAAACAGTCTTGAAGCAGGAGAGTGCAGGCAAGGGGCAACTAGCTGTTGAGGTCAGCAGCATCAAGCTGTCCTCTTGTTTCTCCTTCCTTATTTTTTCTTGGATTGGAATTCCAGAAGTATATTCACTTTTCTCACCAAGGATCTGACCAGACTCTAACTGATACTAAGTTCTTTTCTCACTTATTTTGATTTTACTCCATGTTTCATTTACGTTGTTTTATTTGTTATTGGGTCCACGTATGGGTCCATAAAGATCCTGTACCCAGGTGGCCATGATTTAAGGGGGGAACTCGTATAGTGAACACTAAAAACTACTATTAGTTAGTTACATTAAACCAAAGAAAACTACAGTATTGATCTTCAAGAGTACAAAAACAGAGGAAGGAAGAGAAACCTGATGAAACCTTGCGTGTATAGTCTTTCTGCCACATGCATTGCTGTTTGAGGACCCAAGCCCAATGCACTTGAGGCAACCTGAATCAAAACTTAAAAAATGTTTGGTTTAATTATATTAACGAATTGTGTAACTCATTTTTTTTGCTCTCTGCATATATAATTTTTTACGAGACTATACTTCTATTGCCCATACTTGCAACATTTCAGCTATGAATTACAAAAGTTTATAAGAAAATGCCACTAAACAAAAGCCTTGTTAAATTTTAATTGTGATAATAAGAACAGATATACTTGATAAATTCTAATAAAGCAAAGCTAGTCACCTTTTCCTTATCATCATGACATATCAAAAATCCACTCAATCTAGTGTAAATAACTCAAAAAGAATTTAAGGGGTTTACTGCCACAGATAAATGGCTTAAGACTATACAAATTGTGGAGTGCAAACCTTCAACAGGTTGACAGTGTTAAGGCCACAAGGGCGGGTTTTTTGTTCCTCAGATGTTGTCACACCAATCACTTTCATGATGCCATCATTGGCAACCATCTTTTGAAACATCACCGCAACCTAAATGTAACATTAAAGGAAGCAATAAAGACAACCCAAAACATGCGTAAATGAAAAAAATGACTATTTAAATTTAAAAACAGTCCACCTCGTAATCAAATATTTTCCTTCGTTCCCATTCCAGCAGGAGCTCGTAGGAAGATTTCATAATATGAACATGCAAAGACCAGAACTTTTCAGGCTTGAATGTTGTAATTTGCAAGTGACGCTGAACACAAAATCCAAGAGTGGGCGTTTGGCAAGGCCCATAGCTGAAGAAAGAGAAATATAGGCAGAGATCCATTAAATATGAAAATTGGTCAATTGAAATTATCCTTGGTGAAGAAATTAGGGTTTACGAAATAACTCTGGAATCAAGGTTGCCATATTTTCCTTGAAAATAGCGTGTTTGAAACCGTGTAAATGCCACTCCAACTTTCAAATCAATCTCTTGGCGTGCATCTACAGATAACGCTTCATTTTTATTGGGCTCGACCAGATTCTTCATAGCCTTCAGTATGTCTTTCTGGGTGACAGATGAAAATCGAGCACGAAAAATCCGTTTCCCTACCTCAGATTCATGTATCCCAGTGCAATCAATAACTGCATAGGAAAATTGTTGACTTTAATAAATGAAACAAAAGACTTGTAATTGAGAGAAACTGCAGTAGTAGGCTTGTGCAGAGAGAGAGAGCAGGGAATTGTACAGAGAGAGAAGATAGTTTGATCAAAAGAAGATCATTTATTTTTGTCATCTTAATGCTTTATATACAATATTTCTACTGAATGCAATGGCTAGTTTTCTAGCCGTTACCTGGTCTTTGAATAAATAGGGTAACTGAAAAACTTTAGGCCCATTAACCTGAGCCTATTACTAGTGGGACTACTCTCATGGACCTCCTTTACACTAATACATTTACAAAAATATGACTCACTGGTCCAATGATCAAAGTTGATTTTTAGTCAACATAGTCAACAGTAATAAATAGCAATGTACTAGCCACTGTAAAGAATTTGGCTATACCAAAAAATCAGAAAGATGTTGAACAATAGAAACTTCTTTTGAATCGATATTTTAAGGCAAAACTTTTCATGTTGAATAGTTCGTGAATGTTTAATGGAATGGGAAAAGAGTGTAGATTGTGGAAAAAGAAAGAGTATGATCAAAGAAATTTATCGAGTTTAAGAGGGTGAAGATCAATGCTCATCCGATATCTTCTGATGGGCCTCTTTACCCAGAGAGTCCATGGGCCAGTCAACTAAATGAGCCAGTCAACTAAATGGGCCTGGCCCACCAGAGAGATTCTTCACCAAACCATAGGGATGCGGAAAAAGGAGGAAGAATCCAGGCAAAGGACCCCCGAGCTTGATGTCAAGTAATCTGATACTACCCCAAATAGAGTCAATGCTAATAACCACATCCAGCTATAAAGAGTATTCATTGAGATATACCCTTGATAGTTTGTGTGAAGGCTAAATGACAGGCCCATGCCGTAAGTGTAACTCAGTGGGGTCCAGGAGACTGAGGAAAGCTGCCTGTCGGAGCTGACGCTGAATGCAGCAAGAAACTGAAGGAGGCCAGTGGCGTCTTGGACCCACATCTCCTTATTGTTATGGGTGAGAGGCATTGGAATCGAGTAGATATGATCTCTCATGTCATATACGAGTGTATTTCTCTGTTTGTCTTGCAAATCCAAGATAAGGATCGTGCCATAATCAAAGAAGACTTGAGTTTTTTGAACCGCTGTACTATCCTACTAGTTCTCTTCTCTTGTCCCTTTCCCCATGGCCACACTAAACTTCTGTTTGCATTATTATTGAGTTACAATACTCATTTGAACGTATGAAAGAAGGAGAGGAATACAAAAGCCAGGAGATGTGTCCCTCGTTTAGACAAATAAAACATAAATAAAGAGGAATAGGCACATGCCAGGAATGAATAAGTGGTGAGGTGAACCTATCAATGGAGCACTGTCAATATTGGAAGGGAGCTTTGATGAAAGGGGTGTTTAGCCAAGCATATTGACAAGGTCTCTGAAGCAGAAGTTGTATTTGACTGAGGATTGTGGAAGATCACATTCAAGAGTTCAAGAGGTGAGTATTCTTTCTCTCAATTTGAAAGCAAGTAGAATCAGGAATAGCTCTGAGAAGCTAGATGTTTAAGGAAATTTCTGAACTATTATTTCAGGATTCATCCCTATTGAATCAAGATCATATCACAGTGTAGTTATATTTTGGGCTTCTACTGTACCATCTTCAATCCTAAATCGTCATAAAAATGGAATGCATACTAGAAAATATGAAAACAATGTATTAGCTATCTGAGTTATTACATTGCGATCTTTAATTTATCTCCATACTCCGTTTAATTATTCACATTATATATGTAACATCCGTTTAACTATTGGGCGTCGCGTGTCACTTTATATAACCCTAATGAATGGTACATGTTTGAGCAGTGGCTATTTATTTGACAAGTTCCATGAAGGTTCAGCATGAGATGATTTCCTTTCTGAAAACACTAAAAGAGGTCTCACAGAGCAGTGGAAGTATCTTCTACTGGAGTACTTGGCAATATAATTATGTTCCTAGAAAAAGTGCAGGCTCGCAGCATAATAAACCACTTAATCAGTAATTTAATGGGCCCCAGTGCCTGCTGGTTTTTGAAAGGGGGGATCAACAGCAAATTACAATACAAAATGTCGACCATGGTCTCCTTGAGAAGCTGAGTTCTGGAGGTCTTCAACAACTAGAATCCAGAAGCCTGCCATCAGATGAGCAAGGGAGCCTGGATATCTTGAAGTGCCCAGTCGAGTCTTTACCTTTCACCTCTCTCTCTCTCACAGATCTACATCACCTCTAGATAACTTGGACCTTTATCTCCAAGAAAACGATGTCATATTCTCAGAACTCAGAGAAAAAATTGAGCACAACTCAATCAGCCATGAAAACCTCCAAGGACAAGAGGAGGACATTCAGAATCATCTCATATAGAGTGAGGTCACTGCCAGGCGACCCAGAGAAAAGCTATCTCCAAGTTTCTTCAACCCCTCTAAAATTGTGGAACTCATTAGTCACATAGCATACAGGCTGGAGTTGCCCGACTACTGAAAGTGCACCCTATTTTCACGTTTATGAGATCAATGAGGAAGTGGGGTCATCTAGCCTGGTCCAGCACTTTCGCTCCGACCTCTCCTGGGACATAGAATGACTGGATGTTCTAAGGATCTAATCAAGGTTTGATCTTCCCTTGGGGGCATTAAAGAATTATTTTCTCAGATGGCCTTCCCACATTTGAGGCTACATCAGAGTTGGCCTCAACTTTTGACAAATGATTCACTCAACTTGACCTTGAGAGTAATAAAAGATATCTGGAGAGGAGTAATGGTACGATCCCTATCATTACATACCAGCAAATGAAGAGACATGGCAAGACATCCACAGTGCGGGCAAGCCCCAGTCATCTGTCGAGACTTTGGCGGGAAATACCTGACATGGGGGAGGTATAAATATGGACCTCAGACATTACAAAGTAGGAAAGAAGAAGGAAGTTTCAAAGAGAGAGACACCGAGAAGACTGTAGGACTTTCCTTCTTGGCTAATGGAGTTTTATCTTCTCTATCTTACATTATTCGTTTTTCTTGTCCATGTACTTGATTGGGATTTTTTTCATGACGTGGATGTTTTCAATTTCCTAATCAAGATCTCAATTCATTTGGTAAGTCAAAAGCTCATTGGGACTCGGGATAGATATAGAGATGCAAGACGAGGGGGAAAGCCCTGGCACTCTGAATGATGGAGAAAAAACTGTGTTGTTATATAACATAACCAATGAACCATCTTTTAGTGAGTACAATAGTAACAGCTAGGTAACATGGCACAAGGCTGTCTGACATGTAAATTTTAAAACTAGGAAATTCATTAGGAAATAAAAAAAGGAATAAAAAAAGAAACAGATAAAAATTATAAATTTGTGCCAAAAAATATTGTAAAAAAATATCATAGGAAATTCATGGAAATGTTTAAAAGGGGGAACTGAGAATCTGCCGATAATTTACCTTCATAACAAATATTCTCCCCTTCACGATCACAATCCAACCATAAAACCAAATAATCGCACCCACGGGCTTCTTGGCGCAAATGCCTACGTATGTGAGCCTGCAAAGTAAAGAACCTCGAAAATGTAACAACAAAAACATTATATGTCTTTGAAGCAACTGTCATAAATCCTAAAATCAGATAGACAGAAACATTGACCATATTTTCAGCAGAAAAGATTGAGACCCTAAACAAAAAAAATCTTTACACCAAATTATAATTAAAAATTACAAGGCAGGTCCTCTGACTGAAAAATATAGTATTTGTCATAGGAGAATAGAAACAAATAACAGGCAAGAATAATGAACAGGGACATTGGTATGAGGGGATAGCATGAAACAAAAATTTAGGAGAGTGCGACTTAGATGTTCAGTTTAGTATACTCTCAAACAGATTATCCAAATTCAGATCCCCCAACATCTATGAAGATAATCACTCTTTTTTTCTGATATTTTTAATTTATCTCTGAAAATGCACCAGAATTAGACAATGATATCCCAAAGAAATTTTTTTTTCTGGAAACAAAAGGAACCTGTCAAATTGAAAGGATCGAAGTAATAAGACTTCATACAAGTTAACCACCAAGTCCTTTCCCTAAATAAGGATTGACTTGAACCCACAAAAGAACCTGATGGTTATTTGAAAATAGAATGGTAGGAGATAAAAAGGAGATTGGCAGTGGACAATCAGTAGTGGGGGGAATCAGGGATAGTTGGAGCCTTCTGAGAAGCTCTGGTCTCTTTTTGTGCACCAGCATTCTTGTTTTGGAACAACCATGAGGAGATACCACTCAAGAAACTTCTAAGTAATATCTTCATAGACAGGTTGCAAATTTATCAAATCAGACAAGATCTAATCCCGGGGCTATGAATCACCTCTTGAATGGAGATGACTAACCTAATGATCTCTCAAGACAAAAGAAGCTTTTGAAACTTGGCAGCAAATGGAATGGTGGAGAAAGAAAGAATGTAGAAAACAAGCAATTGAACAGCAGAATTGAATCTCAAAGTCTCCCCCAGAGAAGGTGAGAGATCCAAAGTATCAGTCTTATCTGAGGAGGCAAGATGGAGATAAAAGATAAAACAAATTTGGTCCCTTAAACTCTATTTTTCTTACAACAAACGGCATTCAGTTGTGGAATCCATATGCCCTGAATTTTACAAGAGTAGCTAGAAGGGTGATAACATTCATAGTGATAATATCAGTTTATGAGGGGCACGGTGCTTGACAAAAGTTGACAGGATCTCTTTTGTAGAAGGAAGAGAGAGAGAAGCAGAAGTTTAGAGGAAGAAGTTAGAGCAGAAAAGAGTACTAATTTCATTTATACAGAAGATATTTATAGTGTACACTTGAGGGGCCTGAACTAGCCGTTGCGATACTTAAATGTGATACTTAAACGTCACATCACAACGGCTAGTTTCTGACTTAAGGACATAAATACATAAAATGTAATATCTGCCAGGTCATAAAGACATCAACTGTAAGAAGACAGGCCAGGTCAGTCAGGGGACTGGTTCTAGGTTGACTGAGTCAGTCAACAGTCAACAGGTCAACAAGTCAATCGTCAGTACTTAGGCTTTATTCTTAACTGTGCTTTTTCAATAATGATAATTTGAAGAGAAGTGTCTCGTTGTTGGGATGTGCCCCTTGGTTATTGAACAGATTTGTCTCTACATGAAGGGAGGAGACTTGGAGATCATTAGAGACTCGATAAAGAACCCTACAGGGGACCAACTACTCTCCTTGTACTCACCCACCAAAGTCTCCTTCATGGCTTTGACCCTAGTGGGTCTTCTTCAGGGAGGGGGTTGGCCAGTAGTGGTTAACCCCATTGGACTAAGCTTCAAAAGATGCCCCATTTTTTTGGGCACCAAGCTTGGACTTGACCATTGGCTCCATGTATAGTTGTTGAGTTAGAAGCACTGACAGGCCCGTTGGCCTCACTAGGGCCACTGAGTTGTTGAGTTAGTTTTTGAGTTAGGGCATTGACTCGGCCATTCTGCAGCTCCACAGCAGCTAAAGCACTACCTCTATAGAGCCAGGTCAATAAAAATGGCCCGCCCAAGGTCAAGGACTCATGAATATTTTATGAAACCACATCAGAAATTTTAAGAAACAAATTCTCAAACAGATCAGGCATATTTGAATCATAAACATTTCCCAAATATTTGTAATGTTAGATTTTGAAAATTGTCTATCAGCAAATAAAGTTGTAAGAGATCAGAATTTTTTTAAAAAAACTATTTTTCTAAAAAAGAAATTTCAGAGAAAAAGTGCCAGCAGTTAATAGGAGAAAAACAGCGCATAATAAATAGCACCTTAGTATTAGCTTCGGACTTCAGAATTGGAGCTCCAAAAAGGTCCATAGGATCTGTCAAATCCCAGTTTTGAAACTGAGGAGGAAAGTCTACACTGCACAAGAGTACGTTGTAAAGAAAATAAGAAGACCACAAAAATATCTACAATCATGCTAAGCTCTGAATTGATAATTAAGGTTTACAGCTACAAGGAAAACATATTTCGGCCTATATCCCCATCATAACTCCATTGTTGCCTTTACATAGAAGAAAGATACACATTCGATGAACACTAATGGAAGGAACTAAAGAGAAAATGAAACGTTATAAGAGAGAGAGATATATGAGATTACATATGAAAGCAGAGTTGAAAAAAACAAGATTGGATCTAATCATTTCTGATCTTAATAGTTAACACCGTACAGCCATCATTTATACTGGGGGTTACGATGCAAAATTTCATTATTTTTGCAATTTCTTACGTGTGAGATGAATTATATCACTGTTGGCAATACCCTCTGTCATCAGATAGTCAAAGAAAAAGGCAGGACAGATACTTCATCTGTAAAAGAAAATGAAAACTCGCCACTTTAATGAAACAATAAACATGATTTTTTTGGAAAAAATCAACATGATGATGGACAATCTTGAGATAAACATGCATTCCATTTGAAAGAATGGCCCTTTTGAGTCAGAATCCGTAAAGGAAATTTGTTCAATTTTATCAGACCTAGACGTAACAATGATTAGATAGTGGTACAGAAGATAACTGCAAGACTTGGGAAGTGTTTTGTACAAGTAGTAATCTCGAAGAGTGGTAACAAACTGGAACGACACAAACTAATTTAACTTCATCCATGGGACACATGAATATCTAAATCATTATTTTTTGGCATTGATGATGAATCAAAGTAAAACTATGAAGTCTCATCGTGGTAACAGGTGAATAAGAAAAACACCTGAAAACGTGTCCAATGACAGATGTCACCTTATACTGCACAGCATATGCATGGAACAAACCATCAAACTCGTGGACATCCGTACTCCCCTTCCTAGTTGACATCTGCGCGTTTTTTTAATTCTCAAAAATCAGAATTTATCGACTGAAAGAAAACCCGGGTACGAAATGATATAACCAATGTTGAAGAAATGCAAGAACCCGCGAATAGAAAACGCCGATGTTCAACAAATGGAGTACCAGAGGACTAGATGTAGTTCAAGAATATCTTGCCCCTTAGATTCTACGTAATTAATGAAAAATTATTTTAAACATTAAGATATTAGTGTGTTTTTAAGATTCACGCAGCTACCAACTGAGTGAAGATTACACAAATTAAGAATTCAGAACTTTTCGAAAGGTCTTGGCCATCAGCTAGTTTAAACTGGAGTAAGAGTTTCATTCTTTAGTCAATAACACAATCCACACGAATAAAGATGTATTTAAGACAACCTCCAGAAGGAAGCAAGGAGACGGTAAAGACATGAATTGCACGACTTCTCACAAAAACAGAAGGTAAAACTTACTCGGCCTCCGGAGAGGGCAGTGGCGACAGAAAGCGCGATGCTAGGCTTCTCAGCGACCTGTGGCAAGAGAAAAAAAAAAGGATGAGAAAAACAAAAAGGCGAGGGCGGAAAAGAACGGCGAGAAGAAGTTCGAGATCGCACCATCAAAACCTTGGGCGCCATTCTCGGACGACTGAAATGAATCCCGGATCAAGCTAGAACGAACATCTGACTCTCTGATTCACGATCATTGCTGACTTGGTGCACTAGCACTGTCGAACAAAAATTAAACCTAACAGAATTACAGGATTTCTCTGGACAAAAAAGCTATTATGGATATTTATATGTGCGACATGGTCAAAATTCCACGACTTTATTAAGTGATATAAATTGATTTTTAATAAAAAAATCAGATTTTCTAGGTATTTTAATTCAAGGAAACTACAATTAATTCGTGAGACTGGAAAATGGCAAAATGAAGTCAACTACATTCAAATGTCTGGTCAAAAGTCAATATATCCAGGGGTTAATACTGAAACCAAAGTCAACCACAGTCAACGGTAAAATTTGAGGTCAACTCCTCGAAAGGTCAACCATATCCAAGATTCAAGCCATAGTCAAGCATTCAAATCTGATTTTACTTAGTTTACTAAGGTTTAAATATTTATCGAATATTTATCGAATGTGAGAGCCCATTATGGGTGGCCCATTATGGAGGCCATCGATAACGCCAGCTTTGCCATCGGCATTCTTGCTCTCGACGGCGTCGTCCTCGTCAACGAAAAGAAGGTCACCTCGAAACTCCTCCAGACCTCCCGATCCGCTGAAAAGATGTCCAAGATCCACTCCTCCGTCGTCGGCATCATGTCTAATGCCAACATACTCATCAATGTAGCCCGCGTCCAGGCTCACCGCTACGCCCTTTCTTACCAGGAAACCATGCCGAGCTCGTCTGACAGCAACTCTTGTTCCAGCTGTGCTTCGGGCGTCCCGTTGCCATTGAAGCTTCCCGTGATACTACTCTCCAAGTTCGGATGATGGGGAGAAGA
The DNA here is from genome assembly GCA_024174645.1 of Lemna minuta. Classification (NCBI taxonomy): domain Eukaryota; kingdom Viridiplantae; phylum Streptophyta; class Magnoliopsida; order Alismatales; family Araceae; genus Lemna; species Lemna minuta. Next base: position 8,316,904 of record CM044109.1, read on the forward strand.
AAAATAGAGTAGCGCAAAACACGGACGATGGGGAGAAGCTCCCCATGTCAACGGATCATCCAGTCTACAGTGCAAAAGAGAACAAAAGAGTCTCCCTTGGCATGACGGGGTAGGGAAATCGCCCCCCTCTTGCTACTGATCTTTCTCCCCGGCGGAATGACCGGGGGATAATTGGGGAGGGGAATCGACTCCCCCATCCTACCGACCCTTGTTGTCGACCGTGCTACTGGCTTCGTTGCCAACCCTGCTGGCGCTGTTGGCTCTTTTTTTGCCGACCCAGTTAGCACCGCCGCCTCCAGTTGTCAACAGCCACCTGTTATTTCCGGAACCGTCGCCAACCCTCCTCTTCCTACTCCACTGCCAGCTCTACCATCGTGGTCGACTCTCTTGCAGGCTCCACTGCCGGTGGACTTTCGGCCCCTACTACTAGCCCGCACTGGGGCCACCAGTTTCTGCAGTCACTGGCCACTTGCAGGCCGACCTCCGTTCACCTCTCTCCTATCACACCAGCCTCTTATGCTGCCACGTCCAAGCAGCCTGTGCTTTTAGTTACTCCAAGGTAACCTTGCAGCTCATGGCGAGCTCCGTCTGCCGCTCAGCTGTCGTGCCAACCACTTGCAGATGGTGCCGATCTACCCACTCTTTGCTGCCACATCCAAGCAGCTTGCGTTTGATCAGCCCTCTCTACTGTCATCGGCCCCCTTACAGCTCGCATTGACACATCTGTCTCTTCTACCCTCGCATGCTCGAATAGCATCCCATTAAAGGCCTCTCCTTCTTATCTCCTCTATATAAACTTATGTAATTCTTCTTCTTCATTCTCTTCATATTAATTTACTCTTCTTTTTCCAGATAAAATGATAAGTTGTAAGAGAAAAGTAAGTATACTAGATCACCATATCAAAAAAACCATATCTTTTTGAAACCTTATCCCCCCTCCTCTTACTTCTCCAACCATTTCCTTTCTCTGTACACTTCATCTCCTTGCATCATCAACAAAAGTCGTCAATGGCCATTTCTTCTTTGTCCAATTAGCGCATGTTCGTCTTCTCTATATGAAATTCTCAAGGGTGATCTAGCGGCATGTGTTTTTAACTCTAGTGTGTGCAACTTACAGCCCCACGATTCTATCAATTTCACTTTGCAGCACTCATTCATCTGGTGTGTGCTAGTCTCCTTCAATGTGCAAGTTGTCCCCGTACTTTATAATATATGGCCTATAAGTCAATCATACTTTCTTGTATCTCGTTTATGTTCATTAAAATAAAACTTAGGCATTGTTATTCTTGTGTGATGTTTACAATGAAGTCTATGAGTAGATGCGATGACTAAGTGAATTAGGATGAGACTATAATACAGTGATCACTAGACTTTAAATATATATTATAAATATTCATACTTGTGAGATATTCAAGAAATATATTAGATTTTCCTATAAAGAATAAAACTATCTAATGTAACCTTTATGATGAATATGACTAATCTAGTAGCCATCGTTCAGGAGACACTGAGGATAGATAGTGAGTGAAGATAGATAGTAAGTGATCTTTAGAGAAAGAGTTCACTAGATTAATCTATATAAATCCCCTGAATGGTATTATACCTAACTGTTAATTAACGAAGCGAGACCATGAGGTCGTTGAATACACGCGGACATGCATCAAAACAAGTTTCAAACTTACCAATTTTAAAGATTAATCACAAAATTAAATAGTATAGAGGATAATAAGGGACCGAATGTACGAAGAATTAAGGTATATTTTTATGTACTCTTTGAAATTTCGATCAAATTGAACAATGAATTGAGGTGAAAAATTAGGGATTTCAATTTTTTTAGGAAGATAACTCAAAAAAGAATTCACGGAATCCAAAATCACATAATTTGGATCAAGATTCATGAATAAATTGGCAAGCGAATTAGATAGAAAACTCCCGAACGCAAAGAGAGAGAAAAACCAAAATTAAAATCGAAATTAACGTAATCTACGATTTAAAATTGTAAATCTAATTTTATAGGAAGAGAGATTAGAAGGAAAACACGAATTCTAACCTAAGATAGCGCTTGAATTGATACAATTGCTCACCGGAGCGAAAGCTTTTCCATTTGCGCAAATTTGAAGACAATCGTCAACATTCAAGAAGCGATTTCTCTCTATTCTTTCAAGGAAATCTCAATATCAAACACTCCTCAGAAATTGATCTAGAAGCGAAGGGAACTAAGAGATTCAAGGATTCTGGTGTCTAAACAGTTCGATTACTCGAAAACATCTAATAATGTTATACATCGTCGAATAAAATCTCAATTTATAGGGACATTTGGGCGTGATCTTCAGATTGGCATTTAATCTTCGATCAACGGCTCTGATGAAATGCATGTATGCGAATCATTACGATTAAATTGTGCTTGTTGGATGGAAGATGAACTGCTAAGAGTTCATGATGTCACACATGAAGGAGAAACACATGAAACGCCCATCGTCCAATCTTGATATAACGCTCTAGATACGTTCGAATGGTTTTAATCTCAGCCGTTATAACTCTTTAGATGAACGCTTGAGATTAAACTATTTTAAAATGATTCATCGACGAATCGTTACGCGCCACATACCCCTCAACTTAAGTGAAGATTGACAACTTTCATTTAATGGGCAAATCGAATGCTTCACATGACGCCACCTACGCATATAAAACAATAAGATAGAGCCACATGACAAAAACTAAAGCAATTTGACTCGTATATAAGGTACACTTCATTAGTGAGTTAGCTTATATCCTGAAAAAGGATGCTTAATCTCACTAGTCACACCAACACACACACGTTTACGCGTGCACCACGTGGCGTGTATACACACTGCCACATGGCAGTGCATTTTCACACCCACCACATTGGCTACAACGTCAGCACACGATAAAATGATTTCTTTTTAATTCAAAATAAATAGAATTAAATTAATAAAAAATATATTGAGAAAATCCCTAAAAATTAAAAAATTCATAACTTTCAAAATACAACTCCATATTAATCCAAATTTATTTTGTTTGATCGGGTATTTAAAGTTATCTATCATTCTAAAAACTCAAATTTAATAAATAACAAGAGAATAAATTTTTATTTCAAAATTACACTCATTTCTTTTAGAATTTAAAACTTAAAAAAATAAATAAGAGTATAAAAAGTAGTTTTCTTACTTTTTAACATTAAAACCTAATTATAATCTTAAATAAAAAATGAAAATAATCTAATCTAAAAATATTTGTCTTAATATACCATAATTATCCCTGAATTAGTACATTTTGATATTATAACTTAATTTTCATAGAATAATAGAGAAAAACTTAAAATATGATAACATGTATTAGAATGAAATTTTTATACCTTAATTTACATTACTAATTATATATTTTTCATATATAATTTGCATGTTATCATTAATCAAGTTGATTCATGTCACATATGTGCATGTGATCTTTTGACTTGAGACACCAAAGATATCTTACGCATAGATGATTGTGTTTTGACTATGACTTACGGAGCCCTAGCCATAAGATCTCTAAAACGTTATATATTAAATACCACATGAAAGTCTTCGAAGATGATTGTGTAGTCAACTTAAGATTATCCGTCCTCGATATTTGAAGAGATTGACTTAAGGAATCGAGATGCGATGAAATCCTAAACCAAGATAGTAAAAGTATTGGAAGAATTCTCGATGATATTGTACATGTATCAATACTAACTTAAGTGACTGATTAGGGTTTGACAATTCATCATACCTTACATCATTTACGAGTCTTGTGCAAAAGAAGGATTATACCTACAAGGTAACCAATAATAGAAAGGTTTCATAAGGGAGTTCTTATATACTTTATATCTTTCAAAATACGTGGTGTAGCTAGGCACCCAACGGGCAAGCAACTCAACTTGTAGATCGAGTTAAATCAATACTTGATCAATTAATCTATATATTGATGCAGATAATCAATTAAGTTTGACCAAAAAGGTGTTATTAGGTCTATAGAGTTATTTATTAGTGAGATATATAGACCTAGAGGGTCATAAATATAAGGTCCATGGATGTTAGTAGATAGAGACATAATTGTGAGGGCTTAGATGAAAAATTTATATATACCAAATGTTTATAAAATAGGGAGAAAACTATCACAAAGCAAGGTGCCCATTCAAACCTTCTGAGAATTCACTTATTTCTTATCTTTCTCTCTTGGTGAAGAGCTTTGAAGAAGAGATCTAACTATCTAGAGATCCTATGGATACCACTAGAGGCTAGATACTTGGATAGCTCTAAAGACTCCTTCAGAATAACTTTATAACTATATTTTCTTTATACATACTAGATGACAATATCATCTATTCTTAGTACCTAACCATTTTGAATATTTGATTCAATGTATTCTACCCCAATTTCATGTTTTAATCAAAATTTTGGAAAGCTTATTTACCTTAGAACCCAACACTACCCTCCTCTCCCTCCACTGTCACTAGGGTTTTTCTCTTTTAAAGCACTAAAGTTAGCCAAAGTGAGTTTTTTCCCTTGAAGTTGAAGTTTGAATTATGAGCAATCTAAATTAGTAAATCGTAGTAACGAAGCTTCAGAGCTTAACTTCAAGAATCTTTTGACATGCAAAACATAAAGATGAGAGAAAGAGAGAGATGGAAGGGGGGAGTAGAGTGTGTGTGTGTGTGTGTGTGTGTGTGAGAGAGAGAGAGAGAGAGAGAGAGAGAGGGGTGGAGAGAGACACGATGAGACAATGAGAATGTGTGTGTGAGAGAGGGGGGTTGAAAATGAGAGAGGAGCAGAGGGGCATCTACAAGGTAATGAGAGAGGGAGAGGGAAAGAGAGGGAGAGGAAGGGTGGGGGGAGTGAGAGGGAGGGAGAGAGATGGGGAAAGTGAGAGCGAGAAAGAGAGGTTTCTCTTCATCCTGCGGATGCAATGGCTCCACCATCAATAATCAAAAGAAAAAACCCATCCAAAACATTTGCCTCTTCCCCTCTTCCCCTGACTCCAATCAATTAATACATCAAAGAGAAAGAGAAAGACATTGAGAGACACAAGAATATCAGCTAACCTGTTCACCAATAAGATCAAGCCCGACAGCAAGGAATGTAATCCCCTGGAAGAGAAGAAAATAGAAGTGAATCCCCTGCGCGGACAACAAGCTCCTAGCCGAAGCCGTAAGCAACAGTAAAGCCAGAGCCATCTCCTTCCTATAAAGTCTGTTCCTCCTCTTCTTCCCCTTCATCTCCAATCGGCTGAGCCCATCCAACCCGGACTCAGATGCAGATCGGTTCATCCCCTCCTTCTCCACAAATGCCACCAAATCCCCTTCTGATGCCCTTCCCAGCTTCTTCGTCACAATCCACTCATAAGAGCTTCCAAGTTTAAACAGCCCCGAGATCATGGCATTGAACTTGGTGACAGACATGGTGTTTTCAAAGAGAAGGTAGGGGACGAGGAAAGGGAAAGACTTTGGTGTTGGGAGGACGCTGACAAGAGACATGACACCCGGAACATAGCAGACTACCCAGGCTGGGAGATGGGCTTCTGGCAAGAACATGGTCATCGGAAGGATGATGCAGAAGAGTGTGAAGGAGTAGAAGGGGAGGACTAGTTTTCTTAGGAGGAAGAAGAGGAAGATAAGGTTCAGTTTCTTCCATGGGGGACCTGGAAAAAAAGAGCAGAATTTTCTTAGAGGAGATTAAGAAGAAACAGATGGTTTTTTGTTACTTTCGAGCGGACGACGTCGAGGAAGCAGAGGCGGAAGAGCTGCATGGGCCCCGAGTGCCAGCGGTGCTGTTGCTTCATGTAGGCCTCATAGGACTCGGGAAGCTCACAGAGGCACTGCAAGATAGTCCAAGGTCCATGGGTAAGGTTTAATGATCAACGATTCCAATATCAAGAAACTTAAAGGGGAAAGTTCTAGAAAGATTTGAATGGAAGAGGGATGAAGAGAGATTGAAAGAGCAGTGTATTGGATTGACAGCAAGCTGATGGGCCTTAATAGGGGAAAGGTCAACAGTAAATGGCAAAAAATTCAAGAAAGTTGAAAGGTAAGACTACCTAGAAAGTATCGACAGGAAGGGGCATGAGGGATGACCGAAGGGTAAATGACAACTTTCAACAATTAAAGTTTAAAGTAGGTAAAAGGTACAAAATATCAAGAAAGTATTGACCAAAGAGCAATGAAGGATTGTCCATGGGAAAATAAAAACATTAACAAACGTCTGACAGGAAGGGATGGTGAAGCAAAAATATAATAGAAAGATCTGATCAGTCAACTTTCAATGGTCAATGATTGAAATATCACAAAAAAGACCAAAAAACTGTGACAAGAAGGGCAATGCAGGGTGGTCAAAGGGCAACAGTCTATGACAAAGAATATTAAGAGAGATGATTGACAAAGACTTTTAAGAAAGACTTGACTGGAAGGAAAATGAAGGGTAGTCAAGAGTCAAAGATGTCAAAGAGTCAAACCTTAACGTCATTCAGATAGATGAACTTCCATCCAGCAAGGTGGGCTCGGACGGCAATGTCCATGTCCTCAACAGTGGTTCTATCAAGCCAACCTCCAGATTCTTCAAGGGCTTTGATTCTCCAAACACCTGCGGTACCGTTGAATCCAAAGAAGTTGATGAAGATACCATTGACCTGCTGCTCCACCTCGAAATGAAACGACAGGTTGATGTTCTGTAATCTTGTGAGAAGATTCTCGTCCTTGTTCACAAACGCCCATCTTGTCTGCACAAGTGCCAGATCATTGTTTCCCTGGAAGAATAAATGAGAATAATTTACTTTAGCTTGCCTCACTAAAGAGCAGGGAATGTTTTCTTTCTTGAAAATGGCTGAAAACGGATGGAACTTCAAAGTTGATGATAAATGGGAAAAGTCAACGAAATGATGTATTTTGAAAACAAAAGTCAACACAAATAATGACGATAGTATACTTCAGTTAAACACGCTGGAGAGTAGGCTGTTTGTTTTTTCAGACAGCTTAAAAACAGGAGGAAATTTCAAGAACAATTTGACCAGAAGAAAGGTGAAGTACAGTAAAATGTCATTAATCAATTGTAAATGAAAAGTTCATCATAGAAATAACTACAGTATACTTCAGTTTGACTGATCGGAGGATGGGTGACCATTTATTTCTCAAAAATATCTTGAATATATAAAGAAATTTCAAGAAAGATTTAATCAAAGGAAGATGAAGTGAAGTTGAACATCATTGATCAATGTAAAGGAAAAAATGTAGTTGTTCAACGAAATAACAACTGGAGTACACTTTGCTGTAACTAAGTAGACATCAGGTGCTTGTTTCTTTTCCAAGAGTACCTCAGAATGCAGGGCTCTTCCCCAATAAAGGATAAAAAAAAGATTTAATCAGAAGGAAGATGAAGTGAGAAAAATGTCAAAAGTCAATGGGCAAATCCCAACAATCAACAGAATAATAGCAGGACTATTACTTCAATCTGACTTTGGAAAGACGGCCTTTGATTCTTTTCCAGTTTCCAGAATACTTTGAGTTTAAGGGGTTTTTTTCCTTGCTTCAGGTTTAAGAATAATAGAAATACTACAAGAAGGAAGATGCAGGGTGCTCAAATGACAAGGATCAACGTCCAACATCTGAGAGTTAACAAGAATATACTTTCGTGTGTACCAGTTTTTTTCCCTAGAATACCCCCGAATGAGGGACTTTTCTCTAGACTTAAGATGTCAACATTCAATTGCCAATACCCAATATTAATGGGCAGTATCAAGAATATTCTCCAGTTTGTATTTCTGCAGAGTGGGTAATTGTTTATTTCTCAAACACCTTGACATAGTGGATTCTTTTTCCAGATCAAGGTTGAAAATTTTCAAGAAAGAGATAAGTCGAGAATATGAAAGACATTCAACTGTTAAAATAATGGTCAACGCTAAACTGTCAACAACTGTTTATATTTAAGCTTTACTTCTTAGAGCGTAGGTGATTTTTTCTGCTTGAAATGAGAATTTCTTCCCTAGATCAAGGGCAAAGAACAATAGAGATTATCTGGAAGGAAGGCGACGAGTGGTCAAGTGCCATAGGTAAACAGTCAACATAAGAAATAAATAGAGTATACTTCAGTCTGACTCATATGGGCGTGGGTAGTTGTTCCTTTCTGATGAATCACATCAAAATTGGGGTATTTTTATCCAGTAGGAGGATTACAAAAAAAATTCAACGTGAAGAAAGACAAAGGGTAGAACTATGTCGATGGCATATGTTCGACACTCAGAAGTAAACAGAAGAAATAACTGGATTAAAATTATAGCTTGAATAATCAGAGAGTGGATAACTGTTTCCTACTGATTACCTTGAAATGGGGGATTGTTTTCTTCAGGAAATCTGGTGAAGGTTGAAAATCTGAGTCAAATATAGCAACGAACTCGTAGTTCTTGACATAATCACAGCTCATGGCAGATTTTAGGTTGCCTGCTTTGTATCCTGTACGGATGATACGATGCCTGTACAAAATGTTCACTCCTTTCTGTTGCCACTTTTGTACCTCAGCCTTTATTAAATGTTGAACATCCATGTCATCTGAATCATCAAGGACTTGGACAAGCATCCTCTCCTTTGGCCAATCCTGAACGCAGACCGCTGCTATTGATTGTCTATAGACCTGAAAATTCCAGGAACAATGATCAAGATTAATGAAAGAACACTAAGTTAACATATACCAAGTTTCTTTTCATTCTTCATATTAATGTGGTTTCTCAAAAAATGGTCTCAAAACAAGTTCCTCAAGTCTCCTCATCAAAATATTGTTATCATGTTTTTTTAGTGTCCTGGTTGATTCGATGCTTGAACGTCCGGATACATTCAGCACTTTCCTCCATATCTTTACATCATTCACGCACCATGATATGAAGTGGCTAAATATCAAAGTCGACAAAGAAAAACCACAATTTCACCGAGAAACAGACACCTAAAAGGGAGATCTTCCTCACCTCTCTCTCATTGCACATAGGGATTTGCAGCAGAACCATGGGATACTCCTCCCCCCCATTCTCCACATCTACCTCCCCACCATAATCCACCTCAGCAACAGGACGCAGGCGCCGAAGCCTAATCCAGAAGCACCCGAAAACCAACACAAGGCGGTCAACGGACTGCACCAAGAACAAAATAATACACACATTCGCCAAATACTGCACAGGTGGCGCTAAATAATTGGCCCGAACATCAACCCAACGCGCATAAACCATCTCCAAAATTTCCACCGCTTCTGCTTGAGTCGGCGGCACAAAATGCCATCCTTTACCATAAGCAACCACCTCCACACCAAGAAGAACAACCGCGAGAAACAGAAAACATCTAATTACACGATAAAGCCTCGAAGTTCCGTCCGTCGGCGAGGAATGAATCCGGCGATTTGCTATCCCAAGAAGCCTAATAATTCTTAAAGGAAGGCTAATAAGAATGACCGCACATTGGCTGCAACGGAGAATGCAAAGCCAGGAAATCTGCCGCGCGCTTCGCGCTCTTCCTTTGCCGGCGGATGTTTCCGGTGCTGACGTGGACGGCGGAGACTTGTCGATCTCGACCTGAAAGACACTGTGGAGGCTGCGCTCCCTCTGTCGGTTCCACCAATCCTGAAACTCGTGATTCGGCGGTCGAGAAGCCATGTACATTGTAGATCTAACAGGAAAAATCGAGGAATTCCTCTCTACTTAGAATTTCCTGACACAATGTAGGTCGATCTGTGGAGAAATTGCGGAGATCGAGGTCGGACTTTGCGGGAAAGCGGAGGAGAATCGCCTCCGCAACATTTTTAGCATCCACATGGAGACCAGCGAACGACATAGAGACAACGCTGAGTAAGCAGCTATATATACCTGTCGCTTAGAGTAAAAAAAAACCCACATATTTAATAATTCGGTTTTTTAAATAACGACGGAGTTATTTAATTAATTTAATACCAAAAAGATTAAAACGAGAGTAGAATGTCGGTCATTAAAATTTCCCGGATCTTTTCACTGCCCCGCGTTATTTTGTTGCCTATCCGATGTATCCCAGATATTTATTAAATCAATTTTTTAATGCCCCACGAATGGTTTTGAATCTGGCGAGTCGAAGCGGTTCGGCTATTTAATGAATATTGAAAATAGAGAAGAGTGTGAGTGGTTATATATTCTTGCACTCTTTCCGGTGATCCGCGGTGTATGTTATCTGAGCAGTCTGTTTTCTACCATTTGAGAGTGAAAAGATAGATCTTCACATGGGAGAATAAAAATCCAGATATTTAATTAATCGAGAGAAATTCCGCGATTCGACTCAGTGAGTCGAACCGATTCGGCTGTTGAATTAGCACCGATAAAATTAATAGGAGAAAAGAGTGTCGGTTATTATTTATTTAAGTTTCCTGGCGTGTTTCCACTGCTCCGCGGTACAGTTTATCTACCCGATCTGGTTGCTCCGCTTTAATGTTAGATTGTGATAGAGTATCTTGATCCGCGAGACACCGCACGCAAAAATTCAAATTACTGGGAGAGTGAACAACCCGCTCTAACGGCTACGTCTTCCTCCCTCCGCTCTCTTTCTCTCTCTCTCTCAGAGTCTTCGAGGGTTTCTCGAGATCTTCTGTACTTGGATTCTCGCATTTGACTCGCGATGAGGGCCTTCTTCCGAGGAAAGGGGAGCAAGGCGGTGCAGGCAGATTCTACGCCGCCAAGTTCTCTCAAGAAGAAGAGAGCGTCGTCTCGCAGCCAGAAGGAGAATCTCGAACCTCTACCTAGCACATATTTTCCGGAAAATTGTCCTCCGATGGGGCCACTTTTTCCAGGAAAACTCTCTCCGGCTCCATCTAATCGAAGTCCCCTTCCTCCAAGACCGCCGCCCAATTCAAACGAGACACCTTGCAAGAAGAAGAAGCTGAATTTGGAGAATACATTAGTGAGTGGCGCCACCGTGGATTCAGGAGTTCAGGTATATTCTTTAATTTTTGGTTCTAAATTCTGGAGAGTAAGGCCAGTGCTTTATTTTGCTTATTTTGGGTTAAGATAATCGTGCGAATGCGGCCAATTTTAAAAGAAGAGGAAGGGAATCAGATCGCGCGGAAGATTTCCTCTGGTTGCATCTCCATTATGGATTCCAGCTTTACCTTCGATTCAGTTGCTGATACCGGATCTACACAGGCATATTTTGTTTATTCTTTTCAAATCTATTTCATAATTTGTCTCTGATTTTTATTTTTGAATTATCTTCAGGAGGATATTTTCCACCTCGTTGGCATCCCTCTTGTGGAAAATTGTCTGGCTGGTTTCAACAGCTCCATTTTTGCTTATGGACAGGTGATTTTTCCCTGATATATATATTCACGTTTAGAGATTAAAATCCTGGGTATTATACGGAATTCACGTTTAGAGATTAAAATCCTGGGTATTATGCAGACCGGAAGCGGAAAGACTCATACTATGTGGGGCCCACCAGGGAGGCTTGCTGGAGAAGCGTTCGTTGAGTACTGAGAGAGGATTGATGCCACGTGTCTTCGAACAGCTCTTCTCGAGAATAAGTCAGGTGGGTGAATCAGTCCTAGTCACACCCGTGCTCGTCTTTTTTGTAGAACCTGAACACTGATAAAAGTTCATCTTTTTTCAGGAGGAGCAAAAGCATACTGACAAACAGCTGAATTTTCAGTGCCACTGTTCATTTCTGGAGGTTTCTCTTCCGCTTTCTGCTATAGATATAATATAGAGAACTTACTATATTCATTTTACTACCCATCAGATTTATAATGAGCAAATTATGGATCTACTGAACCCAAGTCAGAAAAACCTTCAGGTTCATCTTTCATATCCGATGAATTTTAGTTTTCTGAATTTTTTCATGGGGCTTACTGGGCTGTGCTTATCTTCAGATTAGGGAAGATGTTCGGACTGGTGTTTACGTTGACTGTCTCACAGAGGAGTATGTATGCAACATTAAGGATGTCATTCAAGTTCTATTAAAGGTTTTACGATACCATCCTAGTTCTTCGTGTTCTTTAATTTGCTGGAAGTTTATAATGGTTTGACACCGTAATGAAATTTTAAGAGCAAACATGCAATTATCTTCCAGTAGAGTAAATCTGATAAGATATTTGATGCCTTTCTTTTCTCCTCTGATATTTTTTTATCTATTTCTTGTCGAAGCTAGTATATGGATATATAAAAGAAACATTTCCATGTTGAAACAGGGATTAGCTAACAGAAGAATTGGTGCGACGAGTATGAATGCCGAAAGCTCCCGATCACACTGCGTTTTTACATGTGTTGTAGAGTCTCGCTCCAAGGTAGCATTGTGTAGTATATTCGCATGATTTTCATTCCTCAAAATTTTTGTGCTTTGGCACCAGTTTGATAAGCTTTTCAATATGGAACGAAAGATGTTGACGTGTTTGTGCTAGTCTCATACAGGACAACATGTTCATTCTGGTGATTAATACAATTTTGCATTAATTGATACTTGGCTATTTCAATGAAATATGAATTTTATTTTATATTCATGTGCTGGAATGAACCTTAAAAAAGTACTTGTTATTATCTGGTGTCTTCTTTCATTAGAGACGGGAAGCTAGATATGATACTTGGCATCAAAATGTCAAGAACTCATACTTAATTGCTATTGTGATTCTGACTCTGATCAAAGACAGAATGCTGATGGCTTGTTCTCTTATGTTCTTAAAGGGATGTTCTGTTCCATGAAGTTTTAAGAAAAAATTTGACATTTCAAATTCAATCTACTTTTCACGATAATAACTGGTACGGAACTTTTGTTTTTGAGTGGATTTGGTTTATTAATGTGTTTGAATGATCCTCAAATACAACAACTCGAGATTATATAGGATTCTTTTTTCATGACACCCTGACATGCAATTTTTAACTGTGGTAACCCAAAGGTCAATAATTCAAGCTTGTTTCTTTGTCTTATTGACTCCCCAAAGGTCGAGAACATGTGGCTTGTTCTCAATGCTCGCAGGGGGATGTTTGGTTTCTTAGAATTCCAAGAAACAAAACTTGTCTCAAAAAAATGCAGTGAACTTACAATGAAATAATATGCATGTCGTTTAAATTGAATCATTGATTAATTGATTTTATGTGTAGGAATGATCTTTAAATACAAGTACTTATGATTCTTATGGATTATTTTCCATTGCAATTGTGAAGCATAGAAATGATGCCTGGCACTTAGTATACTGTTACCTTGAAGGTTAAGAATTTCAACTTCTTTTCATTGTGAATCCAATTCTGCAGGACATAGAGTAGAATGAAAATAGCTATTTCTCATATGCTATTTCAGGAATGATTGTTTTCATGGACGTATAGAAACAAAGCCCATTGCCCTTAATACAATGAACTTTCTGCATTCTGATGCTCATGACTCTAATTATTCCTGTTTCTATGTTTCAGTCTGTTGCCGATGGTGTTAACAGTCTGAAAATAAGCAGAATTAACTTGGTTGATTTAGCCGGATCTGAAAGGCAGAAGCTGTCATGTGCAGTGGGGGACCGATTAAAAGAGGCGGGAAACATCAACCGGTCCCTTTCCCAACTCGGGTGTGATTTTAATTTTCTTTTGAAAAACCTTATAATTGAATTGGTCAAATTGAGATGTTCTAAAGTCTACTTGAAGTATTTCTTTATCAGTTGCATCTTGCCACTGATTCTATGATCTTTGATACTTCAGGAATGTTATCAATATCCTGGCAGAGGCTTCCCAGTCAGGAAAGCAAAGGCATATTCCTTATAGAGATTCAAAATTGACTTTTCTACTTCAGGAATCTTTGGGAGGGAATGCCAAACTAGCTATGATTTGCGCTATCTCACCATCACTGAAGTATATTGAGCCCCAAATTCTTTTTTCTCTTGTAAAATATAATTAACCACTTTGTAGCTTATTCTTGATCTCTTGAATGCAGATGTAAAAATGAGACTTTAAGCACACTTAGATTTGCTCAGAGAGCAAAAGCCATAAAAAATAAGGCTGTTGTGAATGAAATTCAACAAGATGATGTTAATGTCCTTAGAGATCAGATTCGTCAGCTAAAGGTACTATTTTGTGATTAACATTTCGATTTTCTCTTATTAGAAAATATTCATTTCTGGAAATTCTAATATGCAGGAAGAACTTCTGAGGATGAAATCCGGGGTTCCGACTGAAAGTAATGGGAATTATTCATCTGGATGGAATGCGAGGAAAAGTCTTAGCCTGCTGAAGATGAGTTTATGTCGTCCGGCAAAATTACCTGTCATTGATGATGATAATGATGAAGAAATGGAGATCGTTGAGGATGATAGGGAGTATTTACCAGAAGGGAGAATACTTACGGAGAAAAGACATCAAGAGAATAGTTCAGTGAGGGAAGAAAAAGTCTCCAAAAATGGAGATTTTGGGGTGGGTGTGGATATGGTGAAGAACGGGGATAGTCTTCGTGGTTTGAAAGAGAATGTGTCAGAGAGAGAAGAAATTGATGGTAATAGCAGAATTGTTGAACCGGGTTTTTATTTAAATCCAAGTGATACCAGTGAGGTCACGAAGAAAAGGGGGATTCTTGGTGATAGAAGCTCTAGAGAGAATTCTATTCCAGAATTGAATGGATTAGAGAAAGAAGAAATGACTGCTAAAACTGGAATATTTGAACAGGGTTTGGAGTCTGTCCCAACATTTGACTCATCCATAGATCTTCATAATCCGAATTTGGAAACCCTGAGGACAACTGAAAATAACGCGCAAGAAGGAAGCAGTCTCCCCCCTGATCTAATGAAAAGCAAAAAAAGCTCAACATCTCGATCTCTGAGAGAATTTACTCAGTTGGAAGCCAGTCTTTACAATGGCCTCCAGATTCTTGATAATTGCTCGCAAAAATCTCCGGTTGGGCGTTCTTCTGTTAGATTCTCTTTCAAACCGGTGGATATTAAGCAGTTGACTTCAGCTGTCACCAATGAAGTTGGCGTACAGACCATTGCTTCTGAATTGGGAGCAGAAGACAGTGAACACGCTGTCAAATGCAGCAATTGCACAAACAAGAAGAGCAAGAAGCAGCTACCGAAGGTGTGTTTCAGCAATTTGGTCGTTGACTTTATTAATTTTAGTTTGAAATCATTGACTATTGTTTAGGCGGTGGAGAAGGTCCTGGCTGGAGCGATCAGGAGAGAAATGGCTCTTGAAGATCACTGTACTAGGCAAAATTCAGAAATCGGTCAACTCAAGCGTTTGGTAAGTTCTACTCTTCAACCGAAATCCTAAACTTTCATTACATCGTCCCGAACTTTTTTCTGGTTCTTTCAGATTCAACAATACAAACACGAGCGGGACTGCAATGCCTCTATTGGACAGCTACGCGAAGAAAGAATAAGCAGGCTGGAAAATCTAATGGACGGGATTTTACCCAGCGAAGAGTTTGTGGAAGAGGAATTTGCCTCCCTTTTAAGCGAACACAAGGTCTGCAGTCAAATTTCCTCTTTTTTCCATTGCAATTTTCTCACAAAGTGTGTCTCCTCCTCCTAGTTGTTGAGAGAGAAATACGATAATCATCCGGAAGTTCTTCGAGTAACTACGGAGCTCATGACTGTACAAAACGAGCTGGACAAGTATAGAAACTTCTTTGACTTGGGCGAGAGGGAGGTTCTGATGGATGAGATCCAAGACTTAAAGACTCAGCTACAGCATTACGCGGACAATACGAGTAGGGGAAGACCCATCGAGGGTAGGGAGATAAACCCATCGGAAGAGAGAGAACTGCAACAGGATTTAGACGCGAGCCGTGCCCAGATCGAAAAATTAACTCTTGAGCTTGAGTCTGAGAGAAAATGCTCAGAAGAACTGAAAGAAGCCCTACATGCAGCAATGGAAGGCCACACGCGGATTCTCGATCAATACGCTGATCTTCAAGAGAAGCACATGGGATTGCTGACGAGGCACCAAGACATAAGAGAAGGGATCGAAGAAGTCAAACGGCAAGCGATCAATGCTGGAGTCAAGGGACCCGAGTCAAAGTGGGTCAACTCTCTCGCTGCCCAAGTGTCGGTTTTGAGGGTAGAGAGAGAAAAGGAGAGGAGATACTGGAAAGAAGAGAATAAGGGGCTTCGATCTCAGATGAAGGATATGGCTGAAGCTGTGGAGGCCGCCGGAGAGCTTCTTGTGCGGCTCAAGGAAGCAGAAGAAGTCTCTGCGACTGCCCAGGTTTGTATTTTTTTTTTCCTTCAAGCCCGATAATTAAGAAGTTGTTTAAAAGCATCCATTCTTTTGGTACTGTCTGGGCGTGATTTAGTTTTATTTCTTGCAGGAGAGGACAGAAGAGGCAGAGAAAGAGGCCGAGAGAGCACGTCAAGAGGTTGACCAGTTGAAGAAGGATCATGAGAGAGAGATCGAGTCGTTGAAGAAGATTCTTGCAGAAACATCTCGATTGGGAGAAAAAGAAGCTTCGAGATCTGGCGAAGATCACACCCCTAAATGGAAAGAGGAGTTCGAACAGCCTTACAGTCCAGGAGAGTTTTCCAAGGGAGCTGAAGAAGCTTCCTGGTTCTCGAGGTATGATCAGTGCAACATGTGATTCATTTGGTCTCTCTGAAAGAGGGAGGAATGTAGAACAAGAGCAACAGATGGGTTGCTGCTTGGTTCTTTCTATTATTGTCGAGAAGAAAATCCTTTCTCTGTGAAGGATTCTTCTTAGATCCGACCCTGTTTGTATATGGAGATGATGAGGCTTGGTGTACCTCTTTGGCTTGTTTTTCTTCCTCGTAAAATGGAAGCTTAGAGAGATAGAGGGAGAGAAATTTCCCATCAAGGACTTACATCCTACGGTCATGGAGAGGACACATCATCAGATGGGCCCTCTCATGCACCATGTAACCACATTCTCGCAAGTACCCTCACATTCATGATGATGTAAGAATTCTGTCGATGAAGAGTTCTGAAGCTTCATTTCCTCTTGCTCCTCGGATTGGTAGTGCCTTTCTTCAGATCAGGAGAGTCCTTGTCCTCCTTTTTGCCATTGCTTATTCTTTCAACTTGTTCTGAAAAGTTGGAGATCATCAAGAAAGAGCATTTACTTTTCAAGAACTCAAGTATCTTCGACAAACCAAGGTGGGTTGACTTTCAATATCCATGTCTCTAGAACATGTCTCTAATTAATAAAAATGATCACTTCATCCCCTCCATTGGACAGTTTTGATGTTCACCTTTGCTTTCAACCCCTTCTCAAAGAGGTGGTCTCCCATTTTCCTTATGCTAGTTTTTTTAGCATATAAAATCAAACTATGTTTCAAAGAATATAAGAACTAGATATGTTAGTAGAGTCTTTGAGTTTATCTTTGTAATATCTTCCTACTTTATTTTTAGATCTTTTTAAGAATTCTTTACTATCCCATTGATTCCATCGTTGTAAAGTAATGAATTAGTTCTTTCACAAAATGTATAGTCATAAGGCTTTTCCTAACTTCTTCAAAGAAATTATAATCATGTTCTTCAGCTTGATTACACCGTACATCTACGTTTAAGTTTTTTGATAATTTCAACTAGCATTGGATCAAGGATGGAGATTTAATTTCCTTGAGTGCCATCTATGGATGTTGGAGATTCTATCCCCATGTAGGGCCCATACCCACCTCCTAGGGAAGTTGAAAGGCCCCTCCTAAAGAGATGGAGCCTTCTCATTTCCTATGGATGTGGGCTACTTTAGAAAATAGTGCTCCCCACAAAAGCCTCCTGAGGAAGTAGATGGGCCCCATCTAAAGAGGTAGAGCATGTCTCACTTCTTAATGAAATAGAATTATCCATATAATTAATTGAATAATATAGCCTCTTTTGATTTTGTAAGATATCTTGACCAACTTTGACTTCAAAGAAAAAGAGTAAACTTCCCGCTTAATAAGATGAAGATGGTTGATCACCCCGAGATATGACAACATGAAAAATTTATTTATAATTACATGATTATTAATACATATTCAGGCATTAAACATTCTATTCACGTGCATGTTATCACTCTTTAAGTGCATATTTATCATTCTACATAATTTAAAGTTATAATTTCAAAATATATTATTTTAAGAGATAATCATGCATAAATGAAGTTAAATTTTTAGAGTAGGTTATTCTAATTTTATATTTCAAATTATCATTCAATTTTAATTGCAAATACTAAGAAAAAATATTTTTATATACACATTTATTTTTCTAGTTTTATTTGCCAAAATAATGAGTATATTTTTTAGTTAAAAAATTATTATCTTATGATTTATTAAAAAATTTAGAATGATAGATATCTAATTTATGATCAAACAAGAACAAGGTTAAAAAAGAGTTATATTTTGAAAGTTATAAGTTTTTTAATTTTTATGGATTTTTTTGAATATTTTTAAATTTTTCTAGATTTATTTTAATTTTATTTTAATTTAAAATAGTTAAAAAATGTTTTTAAGTATGCATTGACGTGGCAGATGACATATCATATGGCTGCATATGCACGTGTCACGTGGCGCATGTGTATCGCACATGTGCTCGTCATTAAGGTTAAGCATCCTTTTTAAGAACATAAGCTAACCCTTTCAAATGTTCACCTAGTTATTCCTTATATGTTCCATTATTTTTGTAATACAAGACTATCTTTCTCTTTAGTTATGCAAGTGATGTGGCATATTTAGGAGCATTCAATTAGCGTGAAAGAAAGAGAGTTAAAAATCTTACCCCTTCACTTTGACTGAAGTGTGAAGGGGTACATGGAGCATTCTTATTTGTGGCGCATAAAATCCAAATTGAGTTATTTTTTATTTGATGGATTTTTCTCAGTCTTCTTTTCAAAAATATTAATTTCTCTAATTTCTCACCTCAATTCATATAATTTTGATCTAATTTTGAATATATCTCAAAAGATTCCGTACTTCTCTGTGCATTCGACCCTAATTTACCATTATACCAATCAGTTTCATGATTAAATCTTCAAATTTGGTAAGTTTAGAAATCGATTTTTACACGAGAATGTGTGTTTTCAAATGACCACACTAAATCATTTTATCATATACCAATTAATTAAAGATTGTTTAAACTATACCAACATATTGAGTGGCCAACCTGTTGGGTGCTAAGTTGCATTATATGCTTTAGGAGATACGTAGCGTATAAGTACTCACCGTATGCAACCTTGCTAGTATTGATTACCGTGTACATAAAATCATTTGTTTGTACAAGATTAATGAATGGCTTAGGATATAGTCAATTGTCAAAAACTAAGTGGTCATTCAAGTATGCATTAATGCATGGAGGAAATTATCAAGAACAACTTTTCTAACAATTTACTACATTGGCTAAAGATTTTGCCGCATTTAGTTTCTTCGAATCAATCTACTAAAATATGAGAGGTGATCATTCCCATCTTCACCACAAAATCATCTGAAGATTTTATGTCATATCTAATATATAATATTATAGAGATCTTATGGGCTAGGCATGCATAAGTCATTATCAAAACACGAGTCATCCATCCTTAAGATGTCTTTATATCTAAAGTTAAATGAGCATATACACAACCTGATTCATATATATTAGATACATGAATCAACCTGATTAATAATTAGGTATAATAAAATCCAAGGATTTATATGAATCAATTCAAATAAACTCTTTTTTCTAAAAGATCACCCACTATATATCATTGGTGTTGGCCACAAAGATTAGTTATATTGATCAAATGAGTTGACTCATAAAGATTAGCAATCGTTGTGTTAAGATCTCATCATTATTCATTTAATCATTGTACATATTTACAAACTTCATTGCAAAAATCACACAAGAATGACAATGAATTAATTTCATTTCAATGAATATAAATGAGATCAATGGAAGTATGATTTGGCTTATAAGTGACATAGTAGTTATTAGGACATTCCTATTAGCAATTACCATATGCGTATAATCCTTTATCCATGCAACCCTCACGAATTATTAAGGTATGGTCAACTATTAAAACCTGATCACTCCCTCAATTTAGTATTGATAGATGAAAGAAATTATTGAGAATAACTTCTCTAATATTTTTACTAATTTTGTCAAGGATTTGAGTACATCTCAGTCCTTCGGTCTCTCTCTAACTATCAAGAGTGAACAATACCATCTTGACCGTACAATCACACTTCAAAGTTTCACGTCATATCCAATCTAAAAGGTTTTGGATATCTTGTGGCTAAGGATTCGTAAAACATAGTCAAAACACGATCATCTATTCACCAGATGTCTTTTAGAGTCTTTGGTCAAAGGTCAAAGGTCAAAGGTTAAAGGATATAAATTACCTTGATTTATAGTTAGCTATAATATCATTTAGGGACATACATATAAATTTAAATGAAATATTTCTCTAAAAGTACCTACTATTTATCCTCGGTGTCTCCACACCAACGACCATAGGGCGAGTCATATTCATCATATGAGTTGAATAAGTCATTTTGTTATTCTATTTGGACAATTTAAATGTCCTTCTCGAAATATCTAACGAATAAGAATACTTTAGAATATTTGTTTAAAAAAACTAGTGACTAAGTCACTATATTATGATCTCATCATAATTAACTTAGTCATTACGTATATTCATGAGCTTTATTATAAACATTATACATGAATAAAAATAAAGAAATTTGATTTCAAAAAATATGAATGAGTCATAAAAGTTTGATTTTGTTTATTGAACAAAACAATCAGCCTCGTGCAATAATGCTCAATCATCCTTGAGCTAAAAGTTTTGTTAGTAGATCAACAATATTATCACTTAGTGGAACTCCTTGAATCTTTTTCTCCTCTTGTAATGATCTCCCTAATCAACAAGGCACTAGAGCAAGCACCACTAGTCAGCGCTAGCAATAGTAGGAGTTCGCGATGGTTGTGAGAAGGAGCAAATACGTTGGTGAAAATAGGCAAACTGGGTGGCATCGCTTATGTCAAGATATCAAGATTTCTCTCTCTCACATGATGTAATTTGTAATAGTTCCCTAGGATGGAATAAAACATTTATTGATTTTTTAGTTAGGTATCTTATTGGGCCTATCCAGACCCAATAAGACAGATCCGTGAAGGATCCATTTAAGATCCATTATTGGGAGCTTAAATGGATCAAATACTGATCCAGAATAATGATCAGGTAATGACATCAGCCTCGCTGATGTCATCACTGATGTCAGCAAGTTGACATCAGTTCCAAATGGCCAGAATATAGCCGTTGGGAACGTCCTCCAACGCCTAATTACTAGCCGTTGGAGGAGAAACTTCTAGACACTTTCTCTTAACCTCTCAGTTCTGTATAAATAAGTGGGATTGCCCTGTTAATAGATCATCTCATTTTTGTGCAAATTGCCTCTCCCACTCTGTGCCACTCTCTCTCTCTCTCTCTCTCTCTAAGAGCTCTCTCTCTCTCTACAAATTCTACATGGTATCAGAGCCAAGTTGGTGAGCTCTGTGTGTGGGTGGCCTACTAGCCGCGCCTGGAGTTGAAGTCCATCCTACGGGAGGAACTTCCAACTCCTTGAAGCTTCACTTGAGGTGTTTCGTTTGATTTATTCTCTCTCTCACTTATTTCATCATGGTGAATGCTGCTCCATCAAGCTCCTTGTCTGCTGCACCTGAAGTCCACAATCATGTACCAGC
This sequence comes from Lemna minuta, assembly GCA_024174645.1. Classification (NCBI taxonomy): domain Eukaryota; kingdom Viridiplantae; phylum Streptophyta; class Magnoliopsida; order Alismatales; family Araceae; genus Lemna; species Lemna minuta. The sequence continues at coordinate 8,338,552 of CM044109.1, forward strand.
ATCAGAAGGACAGGCCGCTGTCTCTGTTGATCGTTGGTTCACCCATCTTCCTACACTTGAAAAATGTACAATTTTCAACGGTAACAACTTGATTGCATGGGAACGGGCCATTGAAACAGCATTGAAGCCTCGAAAGCTTCTCAAGCATCTCCAGGAGGATTGTCCACTAGAGGATAGTCCCCTCTTCCAGCGATGGGTCCTGGGTGAGGAAGTCGTCTTTGCATGGCTCCTGGACTCCATCTCTCCTGAATACATGAGTAAGTTCATCTCCTACAATACCTCTCGAGGGCTCTGGGAGGCTATTCGGAGAAGTCACTCCAAGCTAGGTGATAAGGCCATGATAAATGATTTATTTGTCCGATCTTATTCACTTAAGCAAGGGGATAAAGACATTCTTACCTACTCCAATGAGCTTCGGGCAATCCATACTGAGCTGGATTATTGTTGGCCCTAGTCGACTGATCCTGTAGCCCGAGCTCAAACAGCCACGAGCCGTCTGTGCCAACTCCTTCACGGATGAAGGCCAGAATTTGAATTCATTCGAAGCCAGTTGTTCAATAAGGAGGTCGAACCCTCCTTTGATGAAGGTGTCTCCAAGCTTCTTCAAGAAGAAAGCCGCCTCCAATTTCAGAAGGGGGCCATCGAAGGCTCAGCCTATGCAACTCTGGGTACAGGGCCTCCTCCTCCAGGTAAGCCGCCTACACCAAGAAGAACACACCCAAGTATGATCCTCGGGACGAAGAGAAGGTCTTGTGTGCGCCTACTGCAAAAACCAGGTCACCACAAAGACAAATGCTACCGAGTTGCATGGGCGGCCTCCCACATTGCTAAAGCCCATACAAGCCCACACTCCACAACATGGGGGAGCAACATCGACACTGCTGAAGCTCTCCAAGGTATGATGAAGGAGCTCTAGAGCTCACTACCATCATCAACGGCTCAACCACCTCCATCATTGGCTCCACATTAGTCGCCAACTCGGTATAAAATCTCTCATATCTTCTTTTTCATATGAATAGTAAGGGTAACCCATGGATACTAGACTCAGGAGCTACGGATCATATGACACTTACAGATAAATTTTTAAGTCATATGAGCCAATTGCCCCTAGTAAACATGTTCGGACAGCTGATGGAACTGCGCTTCCCTGTAGCTGGTCTTGGGAACTATGGAAATTTCTCCTATCGGCTTAATAACACATGTACTTCATGTGCCTAAGCTATTTGTTAACCTCATTTCAGTTCAACAGTTAGCAAAATTAATCGAATATCAAATTGTTTTTGATGATATGGATGCTTACCTTTTCCACAAGGTCCAAAAATCGAAGATTGGACTAGCTAGGATCCAGCATGGCCTCTATTACTTGCTCGGTGTCAATCCTACCCTCGGCTTGACGGCTGGATCCAAGGTGGCCTCAGCAGACGGTCGCCCCAACAAAACCATTATGGAAATCCATCAGCGCATGGGTCATCCATCCTTCTACCTTCTTAAACAAATGTACCCACATGAGTTTAAGAATATTGATAGTAATTCAATCATATGTGAATCCTGCCCACTTGGAAAATTCAAACGTGCCTCTTATCCCATATCCAACCATCGATTGCACTCTCCATTTCAACTTCTCCACTGTGATGTTTGGGGCCCCTCCCCTCAAATAGATATCTTAGGCCATCGTTATTTCCTCATTTGTACTGATGATCACAGTCGATTTACATGGTTATTTTTGTTAAAAACTAAATCCGAAGTCACTTCCTGCCTCAAAAATCTGTGTGTTCTTATTGAACAACAGTTTGGGGAAACAGTGAAGGGACTTCGGACTGATAATGCCAAAGATTTCCTTAACCATACGTTAAGTGAATTCTTGGCCTCTAGAGGAATTGTTCATGAGTCCAGCTGCCCCTATACTCCCCAACAAAACGGCTTGGCCGAAAGGAAAATTGGGGTTATAGTGGATAAGGCTCGGACACTTCTCATCCAAGCCAATCTTCCTCTTAATTTATGGGGTTTTTCCGTCATGACTGCTGTTCATCTCATCAATTGACTTCCCTCCAAAACCCTTCAATTTCAAAGTCCCATCAGTCTTCTCGAAAAAAGTTTTCCTAACACTCGCCTAAAAATTGGCCTTCCTGTAAAGATCTTTGGATGTGTGGCTTATGTGCATAATCCAACACATAAGACGAACAAGTGGTCAGCCAAGGCGTTTAAATGTGTCTTTTTAGGCTATTCCTCTACACAAAAAGGCTATAAGTTATATCACCCTATCACCAAAAAATATCTAGTTTCTAAAGATGTTATTTTTGATGAATCTGTATATTACTATAAGGCAAATCACCATGACTCTCTTAGAGATCTGGGTTATCTTAAGATACTAGAAGAGACTAGTGTGTCTGAACCCGACCCATCTAGTTCCTCCTCAACTCATCACATTCCTATCCCTCCTGAAGAAACGATTTGCTCTCCCACTCCTCGGGTTCTGAAGAACCGAGTGGCTCTCCCACTCCACGGGTTCCTCTACCGATTCCTCTATTCTACGTATCAGCCCCTAACCACTAGGCTGATCCTCCTCTCCGAGGCCAGTAGTCTAGACGTTTCCGAGCCCTGCACTTCCTTCTCTTCCCAAGTATTATAGGCGTAGGGCCGGGGATGAAACAGAGGAATCTGTGCAGGGGAAGTGTTGGGAGATTGGTCTATTGCTCAACGAAAGGGTAAAGAGGTCCTGTGTCAAGCCTCGTCCTTATGCTATTTCCAATTTCTTAACCATTACACGGGTTTCTCCCCAGTATAAAACCTTCTTGGTTGGTCTTCGAGATATTAAAATACCTAAATCTCACCGTGAAGGTCTTCGCATTTCTCGGTGGAAAGAGGCCATGGATGATGAGATGAGGGCTCTCATCCATAAACGACACTGGGATATTGTTGATCTACCTAAGGGGAAGAAGTCGAGTGGGGTGTAGATGGATATTTACACTGAAGTATAATGCCGATGGTACCCTTGATCGTCACAAGGCCCGCTTAGTAGCTCGAGGATATACCCGGACATATGGAATAGATTATCAGGAAACCTTTGCTCCAGTAGCTAAGTTAAATACCATTAGAATCATGATCTCTCTGGCAGTAAACTTAGATTGGCCCCTGTTACAATATGACATAAAAAACGCATTTCTCAATGGAGAGCTAAAGGAGGAAATCTACATGGACATCCCTCCAGGGATATGAGAATCCCAGCGGCTACTGGGTAAGGTATGTAAACTAAAAAGGCTTTTATATGGGTTAAAACAGTCCCCAAGGGCCCTGGTTTGGTCGGTTCAGCCAAACAATGAAGGCACTTGGTTATAAACGAGTGTAATGGAGAACACACTTTATTCTCTAAACATTCCTCACCGATCTTAGTAACTCTTCTAGTTGTGTATGTAGATGATATTATCATTACTTGGAAGTGATCAACAGAAATAAAGGAATTAGAACAATGTCTAGCTCGTGACGTTCCAGGGTAAAAACAACTAGGCCCCCTCAAATATTTCCTAGGTATTGAATTTGCTAGATCATCGAAGGAATCTTAATGACACAGCAGAAATATATCCTGGATCTTCCGGAGGAGACCAAGCATATAGATTGTAGAGTTAGTGATATACTTGTGGAGACAAATCATAAACTCGAGTTAGATGACAATGACCCACAGTAGAGATGTCCTCATATCAGAAGTTAATTGGTAAGCTATTATATTTATCTCATACACGTCCAGTATATCTGCTTTCATCTGTTAATGTCCTTAGTCAATTTATGCATTCGCCTAGAGTATCTCACTTCGTGCTGCTAATAGAGTTCTCGTGTACCTCAAGGGGACAGGCTGGACTAGGCATAACCTACAGGACGACGTGTAAGCTCGACCTGGTAATATATAGCCGACTCCGATCAAGGGTCAAGGGTTGATTGTCGATCGACTGGCACCGACACCTTCCCCGGAGGTAACCTTGTTACATGGAGGACTAAGAAGCAAAGTGTGGTGTCAAAGTCCAGCCACGAGTCTGAATTTCGAGCAATGTCCAAAGGGATTGATGAAGTAATATGGATAAAAATATTCTAAGTGAACTCAAACTTAACTACATAAAAACTAATCGTAATCCGCTGCGATAATAAATCGGCTATTAGTATAGCCCATGATCCAGTTATCATGATCGTATGAAGCATGTCAATATTGACGAGATTTTATATACAGACCACCTTGAACAAGGCATCATCAAGACAGAGTATGTTTCTTCAGAAGACCAGTGTGCGGATCTTTTCACCAAAGGACTTCTCGCCAAGCAAATGAGATACTTGATTTCCAAGCTTGGAATGAAAAAGTATTCACTCCAGCTTGAGGGGAAGTGTCAAGATATCAAGATTTCTCTCTCTCACATGATGTAATTTGTAATAGTTCCCTAGGATGGAATAAAAACATTTATTGATTTTTAGTTAGGTATCTTATTGGGCCTATCCAGACCCAATAAGACAGATCCGTGAAGGATCCATTTAAGATCCATTATTGGGAGCTTAAATGGATCAAATACCTGATCAGAATAATGATCAGGTAATGACATCAGCCTCGCTGATGTCATCACTGATGTCAGCAAGTTGACATCAGTTCCAAACGGCCAGAATATAGCCGTTGGGAACGTCCTCCAACGCCTAATTACTAGCCGTTGCAGGAGAAACTTCTAGACACTTTCTCTTAACCTCTCAGTTCTGTATAAATAAGTGGGATTGTTGACGTGTCGTTTTCGTGCGTCGTTAAACACAAAAACGATGGTCAAAAAAAATTTATAAATCCGAACTCACAAATACAAGATAGAATAATCAAGTACTGGGTAAGTATCGGGTCGATCCACAGAGAGCAGGGTTGACTTTAATCGCAGAGTTGACTTGGTCAAACTTAGGTTTAAAAGGAGTTTTAAATAAGAGAAAATAAGATTTAAGATATGGAAATGATATAAATAGGGTAAATAAGAAGTTTTAAGAATTGAAATCTCGGATTTGACAGAGAAAAGTCAAAAGTCAAAGTCAAAGCATTGACTTTGACCAATAGTAGGTGTTCTGCAAAATCAGAGAATCAAATAGAGTCAGAAGATTACGAAAAATATATATTCAAAAACTAGAGAGAAAATGGAATTTATTGATATAAGTTTTGTAATTTTTAGATAAGAAATGGATTTATTATGAATTATTGAAAATCAATGATCAGAAAATCCCTGAAATGAACACCTGAGAGGAAATTCTCAAATTGAATGCCCAAATGAAATCCAAATCTTGCAATTTATATGTCAATAGAAAGCTAAGAACCAGAGGAATCCAAAAAGACCAAAATTATCAAATTCTGATTTGTCAATAAAAAGTAATTGACCCCGAAAGTCAACGTTTGACTTCTGATGAAAGATGAACAGTCCGTGGTCAAACGTTAAATTGAAGGGTCAAATGAACTCGGAATTTGATGAATTTACTATCCACGAAAAGCTGATGAAAAGAGGAATCCAATGAAACCCAAATAAAGTTATTTGAAATTATAATCAGAGAGATATCTTATTTTCAAAATCAGAAACTTTTCGGACGGAAATTTGGGGAAAATGAAGAACACTATGAATTAATTTGCAAAATTAAACTTCTAAATCTAATAAAAACTCAAATTACCTCGTAATAATCGATCGAATCTCACTACTAACCCGATTTCCACAATGATGGGGCTCCAATTCTCGTGGATTGAAGCGAATTTGCTCGGATTCTTCCTCGTGGACGTTCGGAATTCAAGGGGAAAATTCGATGAAATCAAGGAGAAATTCGTGATCAACCCCGCTCCACTTGCTTCGCAATCGAGTCTCAAACGCGGGGAACACGATGAACTAGAGATCTTCCTCAAAACTCGCTTAATTTCTTCACGAGTCTATCAAAAGTTGAAGAACAAGAGAGGGAAATACATGCTTTTAAAGAGGGAAATTGGCCCGATTTTGAGGGCAATGAAGGCGGTCGTGGAGGCGGTTTGCTGTCGTCGTGGAGGCGATTCCTTCGGCCTGAGTCGTGGCTTCAATTCCGCGACGAATCGGCTCATGTTTAGCTTCAATTTCGCTTCGGATTTTCTGCGATTTTCGCCACGATCGTGCCACGATCGCGCCACGATCAGGTCGCGATCGGGCGTCAACTGTGGTGTTAGGGCTTCGCCGATCGCTTGCCGATCGATGGGCGACAAATCCGCGCCAATCCCGCGGCATCTTCGCCTCGATCGCGGCTCGATCGCGGAGTTCTTCCACGCATCCGCAGGGCCGTCCGATGAAGATCGTTCTCTGATGAAAATCCAACGCGCCAAAGCGTTCCACGTTGCTTCAACGCAGGCGAGTCGGATCGCAATGCGCGATCTTCCTTTGATGACGATCTGCGCTCTTCGCGTCGCCACGTGGCGTCGGGTAAACCATCCGATCGCTTCACTGCACTCACGTATATTAAGCACGTGCTGATTTGATGATCGCGTGGACTCGGGTCACGCTTCAGGCTCGACATCGTGAGGAGATCGGACGCTCGCCAAGCCGCCACGTCACACTGATAGAAGCCGTGTGGAACATAGTCCCACACGGAAGAAATAAACGAAATCGACGCGGTTAAATAGGGGAGCTTATCGTACATATTAGCCAGTTCTAAGAATAGGCTTATATGTACGATAACTATAGTATATGATATATGTATACGTGTCAGCCACGCGTCATGCGCGGGCCACACGCGTCCTGCCTCGTGGCCTCAGCGCCACGTCGTAACGACGCGGTGGACCCGCGCGCCACGTTGGCTCGCTCACCACGTCAGCCCCGCCTGGACCCGCTCGCCACGTCAGCCCCGCCTGGGCCCGCTCGCCACGTCAGCCGGCGCGCGCCACGTCAGCTCCGCAGGTACGTTTTCCTTTTTCACGATTTTTCTAACTAAAATATACTTTAAAAAAAAATTCAATTAAAAATCAAATAAAAATCGGAAAAATCGTATAAAACTTTAGAAATTCATATTTCTCAAAATACTACTCCTTTTTAATCCAAATTTTCTCCATTGGATCACAAATTGTTTTCTTTTTAATATCATGTCATTTAAAATATGTTTTCAAGAAGGAAAATAAAGATGAATTAAAATTTCATTAAATAAGTTCTAATTAAACATTCTAAATCATAAATTCATCTTAAAATCATCCTTCCAAACATTTACTAAAGTCAAAAATCATTTAATAATAGAGATTAACTCCTATTAATCTAAACAAAAGATTAATCATCTCTTAACCACGAAATTATCTCTAATTTATGCATAAATATCAACTTTAGTGAAATGACATGCCAATAGAGAAAATTCCTAAAAAGTATGATAACATGCATCATATTCACATAAAATAAGCATGAATATGAGTTAATTTGGGTAAGAATTCATGTTATAAATGCATGTTATCACACCCCCCAACTTAAATCATTGCTAGTCCCTTAGCAATGGAAAGAGAAAAAGTATGAAATAGGAGTAACAAGTTTAGAAAGCCATGGGTTGAGCATTGATAGAATCTGAAATGAATGTTCTACCTTAAATGATGCCAAGAAGAAAGTAATGTACTAGAAGTTCCAAACTTACCAATTTAATGAAATATTCATGAATTAGATAGCATAGTGATGAAGGGTCGAATCCACCGAGAATTGAGGTATTTCTATGTACTCTTTGAAATCTAATCAATTCGGACAATGAATTGAGGTGATAAATTAGGGATTTTTATATATTTGGAAAGAGAAGTCAAAGACAAATCCATGGAATCAAAAATCACATAATTTGGATCAAGATTTGCGGAAAATTCAAAGAGCAAATTAGATAGAAATTTTCGAACGCGATGAGAGAGAAATCCGAAATTAAAAACAAAATTGACTAAATCAGTGATTCTAAATTACAATCTAATGATACAAAAAAAATATTAGGAGAAAAACACATAATCTAACCTAAGATAGCAATCGAAATGATCCGATTGATCACTGGATCAATGGTTTTTCATTCCGTGATTTCGAAGACGATCATTGGCGTTCAAGACACAAATTTTCCCTATTCTTTTGATGAAATCTCACTTTCAACCACTCCATCGACGTAGAAATGAGTTTAGAAGAAGAAGAAAGCGAGAGATTTAAGGATGGTAGTGTGTAGATAGTTTGATTACTCGAAAAATCTAAGAATGTTTTTATATCGTCGAAGAACATCTCAATTTATAAGGCAAATTGGGCGTAGCTGTCGGATCAAGATTTTAATCTTCGATCAACGGCTTTGATAAAATGCATATATATATATGAATCGCTACGCTTAAATCGTGTCCGTTGGATCTGAGATAGACCACCGAAATCTCGTCACGTTGCGCGCAAAGAAGTAACGCCTGAAACGTCATCAATTCGATCTTGACCTAACGCTCCGGATGTGTTTCATCGGTGTTAATCTAAGCCGTTATAACTCTTTAAATGAACAGCTGAGATTAAATCATTTTAAAACAATTTTTCGACAAACTCGAGTGCGCCACGTACCCATTTACTTAAGTAACGATCAATGATCGCGATTAAATCGCGCTATCAGACGCTCCACACAACACCATGTCACCTGCGCATATTAAAACAAAAAGATAGTCTCACATGACATTAATTAAGGCGATTTGATGTTTTTATAAGGTGTAAGTGATTAAGAGAGATAGCGTTATGCGAAAAAGGAAGCTTTATCTCTCCAGTTACACTCTCGCACACGTGCGCAAACACGCACACGCACATGCGCGAATACATACGTGTGTGCCACGTGGCGTGCTTGTACACTGCCACGTGGCGATGCCATCCTTGCCCGTGCCACATCAACATGATTTTTTTTATCCTTTTAAATTTAAAATAAATCTTAAAAAATTCCTAAAAATTAGAAAATTCATAACTTTTAAAATAAAACTCCAAATTAATCCAAATTTGTTTTTTTAATTGTAAATTAAATTATCTATCATTCTAAAAAGTCAAATCATGTAAATAACAAGAGAATAAATTTTATTTAAAAAATATACTCATTTATCTTAGAAATTAGAAGTTAACAAAATAAATAAGTATATAAAAAGTATTTTTTTTCTTATTATTTACCATTAAAACTCAATTATAATCTCAAATATGTATGGAAATAATCTACTCAAAAATATATTCTTAAAAATGCATAATTATCCCTAAAATAGTGCATTTTTAAATTATAACTTAAAATTATATGAAATGATAGATATGCACTCAAAGTATGATATCATGCATAAAAATGGAATGTTTAATGTCTCAATTTATATTAATAATCATATAATTGCATGTTATCAGTGACAACCACATTCGAAGGTCGTCGGGCATGAAAACCAATGGCGCCCCTCGCAAAAGGTGACTTACTGAGCAGGTGATGCTCTAAAGTCATATCGACTCACCATCTTACATAGAAGAAGAAGAAGGGAGAAGAAGAAAAATAAGGAAGGATTCGAAATCTCTCTCTTTTCTTTTATCAAAATCGCTTTCTTAATTCAAAAATATCATAAACATTCCTTTATTTCAATCTTTGAACCATCATCCTTGTAGATTTGATTTTGACTCTCCTCTATTCTAATTTTTAAGATCAAATTTGAAGAGTTAGGTCTAATTTTTTATGCATGCAATTGCGCTTTGAACAATCTTGATTTTATGCATATCAGATATTATACCCTTTGGAGGGTCAACCAAGTATTGTACTTAATTTAGATGAATAGACTAGTCTTTGAACCTATTGCTTCCCACCATTTTCTAGAGTTGGAATCACCTTCATTTCATTGCGGGTCAAAGGATCACTACACCTAAGGTGAAGATTATTGATGTCATTCATGATAGTATATCTTACATATTGATCTAGTTGTCTCATCTACTGAGATTAGACATACTAAGTACTGGTGTATATACTTGAAATTTTTTAACAATTAAGTTCTCATCTAATGAGATAACATTTGTATTTGGATCTGGAAGTTCTTCAAACACTACTGATAACATGCAATCTTAACATGATAAAACATGATTATTAATGCAATTTAAGGCATAAAACATTACATTTATGTGCATGTTATCATACTTTGAGTGCATTTCTATCATTTCATGCATATTTAGGTCATAATCTCAAAATGCACTAAATTAGGGTTAATTGTGATAAATTAAGGATAAATTATTTTATAACCAATTTTACTTGAGATTATGAATGGTTTTTAAAGTTAAATAATGAGAGAAATCATATTTATGAACATTCATTTAATTTTTCTAAATTTAAAATCTTTATGAATGTATTTTTGAAATATAAATTAAATCTCTTGTTATTTAAATATTTTGAATTTTTAGAATGATAGATAATTAAATTTCAGATCAAATGAAAGAAATTTGGATTAATTTGGAGTTGTATTTAAAAAGATATGATTTTTACAATTTTTAGGGAATTTTTTGGATTTTTGGTGATTTTTCCGATTTAATTTCTATTTAAAAAATGTTTAAAATAAATAAATAAAAAGGCAAAAAGGGCGTGGGTCCCACGTGGTGCGGCGTGTATCGCAAGGCCACGTGGCAGAGCCATGCGGACTCGCGCGAGCGCCTACGTGGCTGCTGTATATATATCTATAGTTTATTTATTTTACACTATATATAAAGGGGTCTTTACTTTGCCCTATATGAGGAGGGTTATTACCCCTCTAACCAGTCGGGTCTTATAAAGCCCGACGGTTTTAGATAAATTAATTCCGTGTGGGACTATGTCCCACACAGTCTTTGATGCGCAGGTGACATGGCGCGACGATGGGCGCGTTGGATCTCGTGGGACGGACGATCGACAAGCGTCGATCGCGTGGAGTGCGGACCACCGTCTGATCAAGCACGTGCGCGATTAAGAGTTATAACGGTTGGATGCGTTGGCGACGTGGCAGCATCACACCGTCGATCGCGTGGAGGAGGGTGCACCGGAGATCAATCAAATACGTGCTGAATTAAATGGATTATAACGGCGAGATTTAATCGCGTGCAATGCATCTCAGCTGCGAGATCAAGATCCAGAGGGCGAAATTCGGGCGTTTTCTTTATAACGTCTATCTATAGATCAAATCGTGGCCGTCCATCATGATCCGACGGCCACGACTTATCGAAAACGGTCCACGATGGACCGTTTCATCGTAACCGTCGATCGAAACGATCGGACGATTACGCCCAAATTTTGTTTAAATAGAGATGTTCTTCGTCGTTCTATGTATCCGAGTTGGATTTCAATCAAATTGACTTGTATAGACACCGATCCTCTCGTTTCTCTCGAGTTCTTCCTCTTCCTCTTTTAATTCCGCATCCACGGAGGGGTAGAAGTCGAGATTTGGTGGAAAATTGAGGGAGAAATCGACGCTTGAAGCTCGTTGTGACGTTCTTGGTGTTCTTCGTGATTAATCGGTTTAATCGCGACATTTCGATCGCTAAACGGGTTTAGTGGAAGCAATTTTACCTTAATTATCCTCCTATTATCTTTAATTTTCGTTTAGATTAGGTTTTAGATTTCAATTTCGTAAATTTTCATTTTAAATCACGATTTTAACGTCCGAAAATTTCTCTCCACTTCAAATTTCGATTTCTCCGCGAAATTAAGTCCAAATTCGATGATTCTTGATTCCGTGGATTTGTTTTGAAGTCTTCTTTCTAAACCATTTTCCCTAATTTCTCACCTCAATTCATTGTACAATTTGACCAAATTCCAAAAGATATCTCGAAAATACCTAAATTCCCTATGGATTCGACCCTTATTTACCATTATACCCTTCAATTCTCTCTTAATTCCCCAAATTGGTAAATTAGGCTTTATTTTTTACACGAGACCGTGTGAAATCGACGACCTCGCGGTTTCGTCACGTCAACTACTTTACTATGACTATCTCTTCTCAAGATACATTCATCTTCTATGAAAATGGCTCTTTTCACAAAAATATACATATTATTCTTGAAGGCAATAAAAGTAGTATCCAAATATTCATTTGGGATATCCCACAAATCTACAAAATTGAGTCCTCAACCCCATCTTATCTATCTCATGCATCTTAATATGAGCAAGACAACTCTATACCTTAAGATAGGAGAAGTCTAGCTTCTTCTCTCTCTCTATATCTATTATACTATAGAAGTTGTAGATTTTTCAGGTAAGATGTTAAGGACATGCATTATTTTTTCAAGCACATATCACCAAAGGCATATGAAAATTTCTACAAGATCATCATAGATCACACCATGGTCAAAAAGGTGCAATTTCTCTATTTTGATACACCACTCATCTAAGGAATATAGGAGGAGTAAGTTGAGCTAGGATATAATTATCCTTTAGGTCCTATGTAAACTCTGTACTCAAAGTGTTCATGTTGTTGATGTGATTGAAGGGTCTTAATACTATTTCAAGATTACTTCTCTATTTCATTTTTAAACTCTCAAAATTTTTCAAAGGCTTTAGACTTATACCTCTTAATCTATACTCATCCAAACCTTAAATAATTGTCAATAAAATTGATTAAATTGAAGTTGCCTTCCCTTGCTTGGATAGGAATCGAGTCCAATATATCAAAATGCATTAGTTCCAAGATGACTTGGCATGATCTCCACTCCTCAAGCATGGATATTAGGGTAACTTACCTATGATTGAAGATTCACATGTTACAAACGACTTATAATCAAAAGCACATCAATATGCATCTCTAGGAAAACTTTGTAATCTTTCATTGCCAATATGCCCAAGTCTATAATGTTAGAGGTAGGGCTCTTCCACACTTTGTTTACTCTTCTTTAGAGCATCATCAATTATGAGATTATATAAAGAAACATCAATCAGACATAAGTAATTGACTAAAGGTATAATAGCAAGCAATTGACCAATATAGTAAATAAATCAATATGTGTTCATAAAAGATAATGCATAACCCATCTTCTCCTCAACCGAAAGAAAAAATGATCTTCTAAACTATGCTAGGAATATAGTAACATTATTCTAAAGAAATATAATCTTTGTATGGTAGCTTAAGGTTCAAGGAGCCCAAGATGACATCAACAACTCTTCTGTCTTTTCCTGTCCTCAATTCCTCCTCAGGTTCGCACAACTTTCTTATACAAATCATTAAAAATATGTGCTTATAATCTATATCTAATGCCCATGATGGACCATCTCTATAAGACATGTATCTATTATATATATACACGAAGCATCACCATGCTTCTTTTGAGGTTTTCTCATTAAGGTATTACTTGACATTCCTCTTCCAATCTTGTTTGATGATACAATTGTAACATATGACTTTCTATTGTCGTGCTTCTTTGCTAGAGCTACTTTTTCTTCCCTTATCTTTGTCCCTCTCAGAGACTGTACTCCTCTTCTTGTTGGTCATACAAACTAAGAGGACTTGATGCTTTTCCTTTTGAAGGTTCCCCTTGGTAGTTTTCAGAAAGTTCAATAGCTCTAAAAGGAGAGGATTGATCTTTTTCATATCAAAATTAACAATGAACTGAGAGGAGTCTTGAAGCGACTAGAGAATAAGGGTCAAGCTCATCTCAACATGTAGTATAATTTTAAGCATTGTCAATGTCTCAATCCACTCTATCATATTTAGCATATGAGCTTGTATAGAAGATGACTGGCCCATTCAAGCCTTTCATAAGTCTTTTGGTATCTCATATCTTTGAGTCCTACTTCATTTAGCAAAAAAATCCATCTAATGAAGTAGCATGGCTCTCAATTATGTGTCATCATGTTGCCTATGCAACTCATTGCCCATGGAGGCTAAGATGTAACATTGAACCATAGTGGGATCATCCTTTCACTTGTGATACCCCCATATCTCATCGTTAGATGCATATCTCATCAGGGCATCTCCCTTGTAGGAAATATGCAATTTTCTCATACTTGAGTAAAATTTTTAAGATTTTTTAACAATTAGTGAAGTTTGGGCTAGTAAAATGGTTGGCATCCATTATGTCACAAATAGGATTGATAAAAATATTTTTTTTCTATAGCAGATCAATGAGAATGAATCATTGATTCTAGTATATGTTTTATTTATTAAAATAACTCTCTCACTAAAAGTAAACAATCATATAACCCTTACATGTATGAATAGGGAGAACCGACAATCACCTAGTGAGGATCAACAATCTCAACAACTATATTATAACCTACAGCTACTTTACCAACCATAATATATTATTGAGCACTCATCTCAAAACATAATCCAAACTCAAAATTTTTAAAAAAAAATAATTCAATGAGATAATGATAAATAAGGGTCGAATCCACAAAGAATTTAGGTATTTTTAAAGTTTTCGTCAAAATTGATCAAAATCGGACAAGATCTTGAGGTGAGAAATTAGGCATTTTGGTAGATTTGGAAAGCGAACTCCAAGATAAATCCATATAATCAAAAATCACTCAATTTGGATCATGATTTGTGGCGAAATCACGAAGCAAGAATCATATAGAAAATCGATCGTGAGGAGAGAGAAAACCAAAAATAAATCTAAAATTAACCTAATCTACGATTCTACGATACATGATGAAATATTAGAAGGAAAACCAATAATCAAACCTGAAGTCGCACTCGAAATGATCCAATTGATTTTTGATAACATGCTATATTAACATAATAAAACATGATTTTTGATGCATATTAAGGCATAAATGAATTATTTTCCATGCATGTTATCATACTTATATGTATTTTTCTATTATTCTATGAAAAAGTCATTATAATCACAAAATATGTTAATTTAGGGTTAATTTCGATAAATTAGAGTTTAATAAATTGATAACCCACCTTTTTCTTGAGATTATAGATGTTTTTAGAGTTAAAATAATGAGAGAAAGCATTTATAGACATTTATTTATATTTCCCTAAGTTAAAATCTCTTAAAAATAAATGTATTTTTGAAATAAAATTCAAAAATCTCATTATTTATTAATTTTGACTTTTTAGAATGATAGATAATTAAATTTCGGATCAAATGAAAGAAATTTGGATTAATTTAGAGTTATATATTAAAAGTTATGAATTTTCTATTTTTAGGGATTTTTTCCGGATTTTTCTGAATTAAATTTGATTTTTAATAATAAAAAATAATTAAAAATGGCAAAAAGCGGGTTTAATCCGTGCGGGACCCGCGTGGATGTGACGTGGCACGCAAGGCCACGTGGCAGCGCGTACGTGGCGCATTGTACATATTTATATATTCGTATAGTTTTAACTTATATATAGGCATTTCAGCCTTCCGTATACCGGAAGGGTATTCAAAGCCTCTTAAACGTCAGGTCTTATAAACCTGACAATCTTCTTTATATTATCCCATGTGGGACTAATCCACGCGATAGATTACATGCAGGTGACGTGGCGCGCCGAGGAGCGTCGGATCAAACGAAATATCGATCGACGTGCGTCGATCGAATTGACGCGTGTCCACTGGATGATCATCAAGCACGTGCGCAAATTTAAAGAGTTATAACGGTCGTGATTAAGTCTGGCGGGGAGCATCGCGATCGTCGAATCGCGATCCAACGGCGAAAAAATGATGTGTTTTATAACGCATCTCATCAGGATGCATCTGGACCGTTGATCAAGATCAGACGGCCACGACTTAAGCGAAACGGTCCACGATGGACCGTTCCATCGTAACCGTCGATCGTTTCGATCGGACGGTTACGATCAAAAGCCCTATAAAAAGACTTGTTCTTCAACATTTGTAAGCATCCAAGTTGAGATTTCAATCCAATTGAACTGTCTAGACACCCTCTCTCTCATTTCTCTTGATTCCCTCCTCTTCCTCTCTCATTTCTGCATCCACGGAGGGGTTGAAGTCAAGATTTGGTGGAGAATCGAAGGAGAAATCGCAGCTTGAATTCACCGATCGCGTTCTTCGTGTTCTTCGTGATTAAGAGGCTTAATCGCCGCGATTTGATCGCAATCGGGGATTAGTTGGAGCGGTTTTTGCTTCCTAATCTTCCTATAGTGTTTAATTTCTGTTTAGATTAGGATTTCTATTTCAATTTCGTTAAATTTAGCTCAAAATCGCGATTTCAACGTTCCGAAATTTCTCTCCACTTCAATTTGTGATTTCTCCACGAAATCAAGATCATTTTCGATGATTTTTGATTCCGTGGATTCGTTTTGAAGTTATCTTTCATAAAATACCCTTTTCCACAATTTCTTCCATCAATTTCTTGTCCGATTTGATCAAATTCGAAGATTACATCAAGAAATTCCTTAATTCCCTGTGGATTCGACCCTTATTTACCATTATACCCTTCAATTCATGATTAATTCCCAAAATTGGTAAGTTCGGAATAATTTTTGACACGATACCGCGAGAAATCGACGACCTCGCGGTCTCGTCTCGTCAATTGTCGGATCAAGGGCTTTTCATTCTGTGATTTCAAAAACCAATTGGGCATTCAAGAGGCGATTTCTTCTTATTCTTTCAACAAAATCTGGATTTTAAGCACTTCCTAGACGCGAAAATGAATCTAGAAGATAAAGAAATCGAGAGATTCAAGGATTGAGATATCTAAAAAATTTAATAGCTTAAAACAGCCAAGAATATATTTTCTGTCAAAGAGAGAGAATTTATAATGTTTTGAATTTGAGCGTGACCATCGGATCTTCTCTTTGATAAGATCAACAATTGCGATGAAATCTGAAGAGGCGAATAGGTATGGTTAACTTGTGACTATTAGATCTTCATCGGAGCATGAGGATTGTGTCATGTGATTGCATGAAGATAAAGCGTTGCAAGATCTCATCCATTCGATCATGAATCGACTTTTCAGATTCTCATATGGCTCTTTAAATCCTAGCTATTATAACTCCCAAATCAATGGCTAGGATTGATCCGGTTAATAAAACGAATCATTATCCACTTAGTTGCTGTCATGTACCCCCCTCACTTAAGTGAAAATGAGGGGCTGAGATTAAATCTATTTTATTTCCACCGATCAGATAATTGTGAGCGCGTCACGTCACCTGCAAAGATATAAAAATAGAAAGATAGTCTCACACAAGAAAAATAAGAGAAAATATCGTGTATAAAGGTATATGCGATATATAACGGTTAACATATTCCCTTAACATAGTGCTTAACCACTTAATCATGCTTGCACTGTGGAACACATGCCACACACATATGGTGCCACGTGTCGACACGTAAGCACGATGTCACGTCAGTGTGATAAATAAATAAAATTATTATTTTAAATATAAATCAATTTAAAATAAATCCAGAAAAATTCCAAAAAAAATCCTTAAAAATTAAAAAATTTATAAATTTTAAAATACAATTCCAAATTAGTCTAAATTATTTTTTTGGATCAGAAATTAAATAATCTATTATTTTAAAAACTTAAATTTATTAAATAACAAGAGAATAAATTTCATTTTAAAAATATATTCCTTTCTCTTAGAAAATAAAACTTAGAAAAATAAGTGAGTGTATAAAAAGTATTTTATCTTATTATTTAACATTAGAACCTAATTATAATCTCAAATATATATGGGAATAATCTACTCCAAGATATATTCTTTTAATTATGCATAATTATCCTTAAAATAATATATTTTTAGATTATAACTTGAAATTACATGAAATAATAGATATGCAGTCAAAGTATGATAACATGCATAAGAATAAAATGTTTTATGCCTTAATTTTTATTAATAATTATATAATTGCATGTGTGAATTGCATGTTATCAAGCACTCATCTCATGAAACTTATAGCACTTATAATATCTTTTTCACACTTCGGTACCTAATGCTTATTCAACCTAGAATGAATATACCAGCCTAGAATGAATCACACTTTGGTACGCAATGATCGATCTATCACTAGTGTCTTCATATTGATGGCCAAACATATGATTCAGATCAAATGATACTAGTCTTTCTAAATATTTCTTTGTCCTTATAAAATATCTCTCACATAGTAATATGTAGAACAAATGTTTAAAGACTAATGATCATCATATTATGATCTCATCATATTTTGCTCAGTCTTTATATTATGTTCATGGGCTTCATTATAAACATCACATAAAAATAATAATGAATAAATTTTATTTAGATGAATATAAAAGAGACCTAAGAGGAAATGGCTTATAGACTACATAATATCTGTTAGACCACCCTAAGAAGGTGGGTGATCAGCCTCTTTAAAAGGTGGAGGACCCACTTTCTTCCTTATATTGATAATTTCTACAGCATCCTATAGTTTTTGTGTTATCCACCTTCTTCTCTCTTCGAAAGCTAAATCAACCAATTTGGCTTGATCAAATCTATCATGCCGATGGATTTAGCCATCGAATGATGGTTGTAGTGCCAATCTGATGCGCTTTTTTTTCTCTCTCTCTCTCATCTCTCATCTACAGGGGTGGTGAGGACTCATCCTAGCCATCACATCTTTCTTAAGGAGGATCTATGGCTGGACATTGTTGTGATCACCTACAAAATGAATTTTGTTAATTATCAGCAAATTAGAACAATATTTTCAAATTCATCAACATCTTGGATCTGGCCTTGATTCTTGGTGATCCCCGGCACCTTCCCTACTGTTGATTTGAAAAACCTCCAAGATTAGGTAGAATTGAATCCCATTAGCGATGATTTTGATGGGTGAATAAATGTGCGTGAAAATTTAGCATTGATAAAAGATTTCGTGGATGATTGGAGAGGAAATAGGTCGATTCATCATTGTATTTACCTTAGCACAAGTTAGTTGATCAAATCAATGCAAAATTATGAGTTAATTCACTAGTATATATGAGAATTGGATTCGAAATTATGGTTGTCTCTCTTCTCGAGTCCGATATTGATCCAAATTTCATGTTCGAAATCACTCGTTGAATTCAGAATCTATAATTTTTCATAATTTTCTAACTTTATATAGTTATTCAATTTTCTAAAATATCACCAAAGCCACTTTGATTCCTAATCATTTTACTCAGATTTGACATTAAAAGTTAGAGCAAGTTCACAGCTTGATCAATTTGCAATCATAAAGATTAATCAATCTATATCGATTCGCAATCCAATCCTTTCATAACCCAAAGGTGCCAACAAGGACCATCTGCACAAGCTTCAAGATCAAATTTCCAAGAAGTATTTTGGGCAATTCGATTTCGAAGAAGGAAATAACTTGATCTGATTTCTATGAAAACCTAGGGTTGTTGCATTCAGGACCAGGCCCAGGAGTCAAAACAACGCAGAAGAAAACTCCAGAAAATTTATTTCTTCTTGGAGTTGACTGAAAGGAGTATAAATTACCGCTGAAGAAACCAAAATCAGACAGCACAGTTAGACTAGGGTGTTTCGCTCCCATTCACTTCACATGACACCATTGGGTTTGCTTGCGATTTCACATTACCGGAAGGCGTGGGACTCGATAGGCTTCTACGCCGCCGCTCCGTCCACGCTCATGGGCCCGGCAGATTTCTGCATCTTTCCACAAACGCAAGTGGGAGTTAGATTTCGAAGATCTTCCTAAGGAAGAAGGTTGCTTACGTTGTTGGACTCCAGCTTGCTCATTTTGGCGAACATATTGCCGTAGAACTTGGCCTCCTTCTTGTTATACTCCTTCATTTTCTCCTTCAGAGTCTTGTATTCCAGTTTCACGTCCCTGCAAGATTTTCCACAGGGTTAGCGTGACAGCTAGATATATAGACTGACCGACTGACTGACGAGGGAGGGGAGGAGATAGAGAGAGATTGACTGAATGACAAGCGGAGAGATCGATTGATTGATTAACTGAATGAATGACTGACTGACTGGCGGACTGAGAGATAGATTGATAGGACTGACTGATATATCTAGAGAGAGAGAGAGAGGACCTGTTGTCCGGGTCAATTTCGAGGGCCTTCTTGACGTCGATCTCGGCGAGTTCGAGGTCTGCGAGCTGGATGTAAGCCTGGGCTCTCCGGTAGAGAGCCTTGACGTTCCGGCTCTCTATCTCTAGAACCTGATGGACACAGCATTTATTCTTTGTTACAACATTCCCTCCCTCAAATGTAAGAGAGAGAGAGAGAGAGAGCATGTGCGGGGAGATAGAGATACCAAGCGTTACGCGCTAAAATGTAGAGGGCAATCGAAAATCTCAAACAGAAAGAGAGAGAGTAGAGCTCAGAGCATGAGGGGTAGACAGAGAGAAAGAGAAAGGATAAAGAAATATCATAGTTAGAAAGAAAATGTGAAGTTCAAAGTAAAGGAACACAATTCAATTCGACATCTAGCATGATTAAAGAGAATGAGGGCAGAGCTCAAAAACAGCAGTGACCTCCATGAAATCTTCCAGGGAACGAA
Source organism: Lemna minuta (assembly GCA_024174645.1). Lineage (NCBI taxonomy): Eukaryota > Viridiplantae > Streptophyta > Magnoliopsida > Alismatales > Araceae > Lemna > Lemna minuta. The sequence goes on from CM044109.1 coordinate 8,358,920, forward strand.
AGTAAAATCTCCACAACATTACGGTGTATCTGTCCCTTTCTACGAATGGGGAGAGAGAGCGAGAAAAGAACCAAAAATGTAGAGACTACTCTATTAATCACATTCAGAAACCCAGAGACACAAAGAGAGAGTGGGCCTCAAAAGAAAACGAGAGAGAGTCATTTCGAACTGAAGAATTCCACTCAAAACGAGAAAAGAGGGGGGGGAGAGAGAGAAGACCATGTTATACCTTGGTGCAGAGTTTCTCAGCCTGCTTGTAATCTTTGAGCTTCAGTTTGCAGGCTGCATCATTCAAATTACAGGACACTTTCAGCACCTTTGATTGTTTCTTCTCTTCCTCGCTGAAGGAGGTATCATACTCTATGAATTTAGCCGCCTGAAATACATACAAAGTTAGAGTGAGAAGAGAAGCAGAGAGAGAAGGAATAAAAAAAATGAAGCTGAACCCACTTTCTCGTATCTCTTAGAAGCCTTGGCATATTTTCCCTGTTTAAATAAGAAGTTTCCTTCTTCCTTCTTCTTCCCCGCCGCTTCAATCTTCTCAGCGGTGTTCAAGTCCCAAGATTCTTTCTCCTGCGGTAAATAGAAACTTGAGGTCAAGCAATAAACTTGAGATCAACCAAATAGAACAACGAATTATAGAAAATCCAGACCTTGACGAAAGAAACCATTTCCACTTCATAATATACTATAGAGTGGGCGGGGACCACAGAGAGGTCCTGCTTTGACTCGGCGGAAGAGAAATGCATATTCTGGAGGGACGGTTACCAGGGCGACCTCTCCCTTCTTCATGGTCAACACGGCTTTATCCAGACCTTCAACTACTTGATCTGAATGAGAGAAAGCAAAGACTGTTAAGTTCAGAGTGCTCTCTCTAACTCATTTCTAAAGTGCTATCGTTCAATCTGACCCAACAGCTAAGATTAAAGATTTAACATTCTTAATTTCACTCCACATTACATAGCCTCTCACCGACACCAGTAGATGGTACTGTCCTAACACTAAGGATCAGATCTTAATCGATCAGTTTTCCAAACGTCTCCCTTCTCTGATATATCTCTCTCCATAGATTCTTTCTCACCTCGTTCAATCAGAGGTATCTAATCTGTTGATCTCTAAGTGACGATTGATCGACAATCATGGTCGCATCTCTCTTCTCATGTATAAAAAACGTGTTAAAACACAAGACATTTTCATCTGTTCGGAAATATAACATTCTCCAACTTAAATGGGCCCCACATTCGATGACCTGTTCTAAAGAGAAATCAATACAGGTTTCCATCCCAAACGACAAAAGCATACCTTCATCGGTCTTGAATTCAAAGGGCTCCTCATCGTCATGCCCCTTCCGGGTAAAAATAGTTCCATCATGGAGTTTCCCTATCAATTTCACTGAAAAACCAATATCCCCAAAAGTTAGAGAGCTCTGCCTATTTAGTAGGCACGAAGGCAATCAGAGAGATTCACGCACCTTTTACCACCGCCCCGTCATTTGGTTTCTCATAACCTTCACCTTCTTTAAGTATTTTCTTCAGCACCTTCTTGTCATTCGTAATTTCAGTCACTGTCTTCCAAGAGACGAGCTGAAGATCAATGGAGAGAGTCGCATTCGGAGGAATTGCACCTTCCCCTTTCTCCCCAAATCCATATTGTGGTTTCACCGTGAGGAGCACTTTCTCTCCCTTCTTCATGGTCTTCACGGCTATCGCAATTGCCGGGCAAAATAACCCTGGTCAACAAGTTAAGAACTTTCCATTTAGATCATAATTCAGCTAGTAACTGGGGAAGATTGAAGTTTCAAGTTCTGAAAACATACCATCTTTAACGGCGAATTCCGCTCCCTCGGACTTGGCAACAACAGTTCCATCTTGCAACCGAGCCTCATAATTCACTGTAAATTCATAAGATATGTTAAGTAACGGAACAACTACGAACCATCAAAAGCAAAGGAGTCGAAGAAATACCTAGAACTTCATCGGGATCTTTTGGATTCTCCCATTTCTCGCCTTCCACCACGATTCTCTTGAAAATACCACCATCTTTGCAAAGATCTTTGACGCTCGCCCATGAGATCAGCTCAACGTCGAATTGCAGCGTAGAATTGGGGAGGAATTGTGGGGGAGATCCTGATGCGCCGTATGCGAGATCAGGAGGAATAGTGAAGATTGCATTCTCCCCCTTCTTCATTGTCTTTATTCCTTCGTCCCATCCTTTAATCACGTGACCTGTACACAACGATGAAGTATTCATCAACCATTCCTGTTTAGAAAGCTCTGTGAAATAATGTTTGAAATGGATCAAGATAGTATTAGATTATCAAAACCGGATCATCGAGATATTTCAAACACGTGATCTTTTATAATCCCAATGTTGAATCTTTTCAACGAAAAGTACGAAGATTTAGCAATAAAAAAACAGTTTTGCTATCAGTTTAATCGCAAGGAAAAAAACACATACCTTGCCCTAACTTGAACTTAAAAGTAGTTCCACGGTCCCGGCTGGAATCAAACTTCGTTCCGTCAAGGAGAGTCCCGGTATAATGTACTGCAGACACATTGTCATCGTCGAAATTAGAAAACCCAGTGCAACAAAGATAGATCGGAGAAAGGCGAGCATAAATATCTCACCTTCAACTTCATCGCCAACCTCGGGGGTATCCCAACCCTCTCCTTCCTTTAAAAGTTTCTTCATGAGGCCTTGCTTTCCGATCTCCTTCTCCTCGCCCACCTTGATCACGGGGTTTTCGCCGGGAAAATCGTCCATCATCTCGTCGTTCAGTCCTCCGGCGGGCATGTCGATGTCGTCCTCCATTGTAAGATTGCTTGAAGATGAGACTTCGGGTCTTCAGATACCTTGAGATATCGCAGAAGCAATTGCCAAACGGGGTCAGCTGGAGGTTTTATAGGAACACCGAGGAGGGTTTAGGTTCTAGAGACTTCCAGGAGTGTAACCCGAGAAAAGTCAGGATGCTTCTAGAGAAGCTTACCGGATTTCAAAATTCCATTTTTAGCCTGTCCGGTGCCTCCTTCCTGAAGCCATGGAACTAATTATTAAAACTAATTTATTTAATAAGTAAACGTGGATAGTGCATATTTTTAAAGTCTTCTTGGCTAAAAATCAACTAATAAATTGTTTGTGGGTTTTTGTATAATATTTCCAGTGTCCAAAATTAACTTGCAAATTAGGAGTGTATTTTTTTAAAAAATATTGAAGGAAGATCACCAAAGATCGATGATCAATCAACTGATGTACCCTCTTCTTCCGACCCAAGAAGACACCCAATTTGGAAAGTTAAGGGTGTCATTTGGAAAAGGATTAGTGAATTCGACGGTGGCCCATACCCATATTTAGTAACATCTTATCCACTAGAACCATATGGACAAGGCAACGTATGCGACTCGTGAATAGGAAGTCATGCAAGGGAGGAGTATGTCTTGTTCCATAGCCGACTCTTGAACCTTGCATTTCTCTTAGAGGTTTTGAAACTCCTCAATTGATGGAATGTTTCCATGATTCCATGAAGATAAGTGCAACAATGCAATGCTTTATAGACTTGCTTTGTATAACGAGTGTGCAATAATGCACTTCTCTAACTAACAAATATTCTATATCAATGCAAATTATATCCTTTCTCTTGAAATTAAATGTCGTACCTTTTTGCTTGTGGATTAATATACAACATTAGGTGTGGGTGAGAGAAATTTAGAAGCCTTAAATGAAACTCCTCATAAAAACAAGATTAATTAAATGAAATCCATATCTGAGTCGCCCACAAAATTCCATGCAAGTTTTGGTGTCATGCCACAAGACTAGGGATCTCCAAAACCTAACCGGACACTGAAAAACCTAACCGAACCTAACTGGACACCGCGGTGGCCAAAAAAAGGTCAAATCTAAGGTTTCGGTTCGGTTTTGATTTTCACTTCCGGTGTCACCCAAAGATTTATCTCTCGTATGGGAGCGAGATGGGGAAAGAAAGAAGATAATAAGGGTAGAGAAGAGAGATCTCATGGCGGACGATAGAGAAAAGAACGGCGATGAGGTTTCACGCACAAAAATTTTCACTAGAGAAATGAGTGAGAGAGATAGCGCAGAGAAGAAGAGAAGAAAGAGAAAAAGGAGCAGCGGAAGAAATTCTCTCGCGTGATAGAATTTCTTCCCCGTGTGAGGGAGAGAGAGAGACACGAGATGAAGGGGGGAGAGAGAGAGGGAGAGAGGGAGAAAAAATTTGTTATTCTTCCACCCAGCGAGAGAGAGAGGGAGGGAGTGACGGGCAGAGACCACGAGGTCGTCGATTTCACACGGTCTCGTGTCAAAACAAAGTCCAAACTTACCAATTTGATGAAAATATCTCGAATTGAGGGGTATAATGGTAAATAAGGGTCGAATCCACAGGGAAATAAGGAAATTTATGATGATCTCTTCAAATTTGATCAAATCGGACGATGAATTGATTATAAAAATTGGGGAAATAGTAAATTATGAAAGAAAACTTCAAATCGTTTCCACGGAATCAAAAATCATCGAAATTGATCTTGATTTTGTGGAGAAATTGAAGATCGAAATGGGGAGAAATTTCTAAAATTTAGAGTTGTGATTTTGAGGAAAATTAAAATAAATTGGACTTAAATTCTTAATCTAAATCGAAATTAAACATAAATGGATGATAGATTAGTAAAAACCGACTCTACTAACCCAAGATTACGATCAGATTAACACGATTAATGACCTCAATCGTCGAAAATACAAAGAACGCGATCGTGGAGTTCAAGCTGTGATTTATCCTTCGTCTCTCAACCAAATCTCGATCTTAAACTCTCCGTGGATGCGAAATTGCATGTAGAAGAGGCTAGGATTGAGAGATTCAAGAAGGGACGTGTCTAAACAGATCAATTGGATTGATTTCTATCTCGAATGCATTACAAATCGGAAGAACATATCTTTTTATAGGGTATTTGGGCGTAACTGTCCGATCAAAATGATCAACGATATCGATGAAATGGTCCATCGTGGACCGTTTCGATTATGCCGCAGATGTCGGATCTTGATGGAGGGTGACAAGACGAAACCGCGAACTCGTCGATTTCAAGCGGTATCGCGTCAAAAAATATACCGAACTTACCAATTTGATGAAAATGTATCGAATTCAAGGGTATAATGGTAAATACGGGTCGAATCCACAGGGAATTTAGGAATTTTCAAGAGATCTTTTAGAATTTAGTCAAATCGGACGAGAAATTGATGGAAGAAATTGGGGAAAATGGTATTTTAAGAAAGTAGACTTCAAATCAATTCCACGGAATCAAAAATCGTCAAAATCGGACTTGATTTCGCGGAGAAATCATGAATTGAAGTGGAGAGAATTTTCGGAACAACGGAATCGTGATTTTGAGTGAAATTGTATGAAATTGAAGGTTAAATCCTAATCTAAACTAAAATTAAATGTGATAGGAGGATTAGGAAGCAAAAACCGCTCCCACTAACCCACGATTGCGATCAGATAATCGTGATTAAGCGATTCAATCACCGAAAACATGAATAGCGCGAGCGTGACGTCAAGTGGCGATTTCTCCTTCGATATTCCACCAAATCTCGACTTCTACCCCTCCTTGGACGCGGAATTTGAAGAGGAAGAGGAAGAACTCGAGAGAAACGAGTGAGGGAGGTGTCTAGACAGTCAATTAGATTGAATCTCACTCGGATACATAGAACGACGAAGAACTCGTCTATTTATGAGGGCGAAAAAGCGTAACCGTCCGATCGGTGTATTTGAGGCTTCATCAACGGTCGAGATGCGTTCGTAACGGCGAACCGTTACAATTAAACTGAGGTCGTCCGATCTCAAATCGACGCTCCAGATTAATCCTTGCGATTTGCGTTATAGAACGCATCAGCTTCTGATCGTTGGATCGCGATCCGACGATCGCGATGCGTTTTGGCGCAATAAATCCTGACCGTTATAGCTCATTTAAAAGAGCACGTGCTTCTTTGATCTCCGGTGTACCACGTCTTCACTTGATCGCGTCATGAGATGCTGCCACGTCGCATCTAATCCGACCATTATAATAACGGTTTTAAACACGTGCGTTGATCCCTGATCCGTGGACCGCGCTCACGCAATCGACGCACGGGATCTTCCGATGCGCCGCTGATCCGACGCCCCTCGTCGTGCCACGTCACCTGCACTCAGGTAAGATTAGTCTCACACGGAAGATATTTAGGAAACCGTCGGGTTTATAAGACCCGACGGTTTCTAAGGGTATGACCCTTCCCATATAGGGAAGGACAAAGAACCCTTTTATACTATATAAGTAATAAATATATAATATATATATAAACGCGCCACGTAGGCGCGCTGCGCGAGTCTGCGTGGCTCTGCCACGTGGCCTTGCGTGCCACGTCGCACCCGCGCGGGCCCCGCGCGCTTTTTACATTTTTTTATATTTATTTTAATCTATTTTAAATCAAAATTAAATCGGAAAAATCAGGAAAAATCCAGAAAAAATCCCTAAAATTGTAAAAATCATATCTTTTAAAATACAACTCTAAATTAATCCAAATTTCTTTCATTTGATCTGAAATTTAATTATCTATCATTCTAAAAATTCGAAATATTTAAATAACACGAGATTTTATTTATATTTCAAAAATACACTCATTTCCTTAAGATTTTAAGTTTAGAAATTTAAATGAATGTTTATAAAAATAATTTTTCTTATTATTTAACTTTAAAAACCACTTATAATCTCAAGTAAAGATAGGTTCTAAAATCATTTATCCTTAATTTATCATAATTAACCCTAATTTAGTGTATTTTGAGATTATAACATAATTTTGCATGAAATGATAGAAATGCACTCAAAGTATGATAACATGCATATAAATGTAATATTTTATGCCTTAAATTGCATTAATAATCATGTTTTATCATGTTAAGATTGCATGTTATCAGAGGGTCAGGATGAAGCCGTGTGATAAGCGTTATAAAAATGCTTTAGAACGCACCCCTTGAATCGTGATCTGACAGTTGAGATGCGCCCCCCGCGTGTTTCATCAGGATCGTTATAACTCCTGATTTTCAACACGTGCGCTGATGGTGATCTGTGGTCCGCGTGTCCACTTCATCAACGCGTGATGCTCCGCGCTCCATCCAATCCGACGCACCGCGGTTGGCCACGTGTCATGCACACTAAAAACCGTGTGGAACTTAGTCCCACACGGAGAAAATTAAGGGAACTTATCAGGTTTATAATGTGCATTGAGTAAACGAGTTAGCTTAAATTCTGAATACGGAATGCTTATATGTACTATAACCCTTATCCTTAAGATAAATATACATATGTCACATCCGCCCCGCGTGGGCCCGCGTGGCGCTGCCACGTGGCCCTGAGTGCCATGTCGCATCCACATGGCCCCACGCGAATAAACCCCCTCTTTTTTGCTTATTTTTAAATCATTTTAACATTAAAAATCGTAAAAATAATTCATAAAAATATGGAAAAATCCCTAAAAATTAGAAAATTCATAACTTTTAAAATATAACTCTAGATTAATCTAAATTTCTTTCATTTGATCCAAAGTTTAATTATCTATCATTCAAAATGTAAAAATTGATAAATAATCAGAGTTTTAATTTTTATTTCAAAAATATATTTATTCTTTAAGTATTTTCTCTTGAGAAAATATAAATAAATATTTATAAAATGATTTCTCTCATTATTTTAACTCTAAAAACATCTATAATCTCAAGTAAAGATGAGTTATTTAAATTATTTATCTTTAAATCATCATATTTAACCCTAATTTAAAGTATTTTTGAGATTATAATGACTTTTTCATGGAATGATAGAAAAATACACATAAATATGATAACATGCATGGAAATGAAATCATTTATGCCTTAATATGCATCAATAATCCTGTTTTATAATGTTTATTTAGCATGTTATCAGGGAGGGAGGGAGAGAGAGACGAAGAGGGGAGGGGGAGAGAAAGAATTTAACGGCGGAAGGTAACGCAGCGGGGGGAGAAAAAAATTTGTTCTTCTTCTGCCCGTGAGAGAGAGATGGAGGGAGGGCGGGAGAGAGAGAGAGAGAGAGAGGGAGGGAGAGAGAGGGAGGGAGGGACGGAGGGAGGGAGAGAAAGAGGAGGGAGGTGATGGATATTTTGTGGCCCATAACCAAATCACACTTTTATGTATCTTGTTTATGTTCATTAAAATGAAATTTATTCATTGTCATTCTTGTGTGATATTTATAATGAAGTCCATGAGCATGTGCAATGACTAAGTGAATTATGATGAGATCACAATATAGTGATCATTAGAACATATAGTAAACATATGTTCTAAACATTCATATTCGTGAGATATTTGAGAAGGACATCAAATTATCAAGAAAAAATAACACTTTATAATCCAACTCATATGATGGGTATGGTTGATCCTATAGCCCTCGGTGTGGAGACACTAAGGATAGATAGTGGGTGCTCTTTGGAAAAAGAGTTCATTGAATTGATCCGTATGAATCCCTGAATAATATTATACCTAACTGTCAATCAGGTTGATTCATGTCATGATTGTGTATGTGGTCCTTTAACTCGAGACACCAAAGACCTTGTGGGTAGATGATCGTGTTTTGATTATAACTTACGAATCCCTAGCCACAGGATATCTATAACGTCATATATTGAATACGACACAAAGTCCATGAAGATGATTGTGTGATCAAGATGGGATCATCCACCCTCGGTATTTGAGGAGATTGACTCAAGGAATGAGATGCGATGAAATCCTTAGCCAAGGTAGTAGAAATATCAAAGAATGAGTTCCCGATGATTTCTACACGCATCATTACTGACTTGAGTGACCGATTAGGGTTTGACAATTGACTATACCCTAAGTCATTTATGAGTCTAATGTGGATGAAGAATTATACATACATGGTAATCGATGACGGAAAGGTTTCATAAGTGAGTTCTTACATACTCTATATCTCCTAGTGTACGTGGTGTAGCTTGGCACCCAACGGACTTGCAACTCAAACTATCGATTTGGGTTAAATCAATATTTGATTAATTAATGTATATGTGGATGTAGATAATTAATTAAGGTTGACCAATAAGGGGTTATTTGGTCTATAGAGTTATTAACTAGTGAGATATATAGACCTAGAGGGTGACACACATACGGTCTATGGATGTTGGTGGATATAGACATAATTATGAGGGTTTTTATGAAAAATCCCCATACCAAATGTCTATAAATAGGGGGAGAAGGACAAAAATTCAAGGTGCTCATATAAGTCTTGTGGGAATTCTCTCTTTTCTTCTCTTTCTCTCTTGGTGAAGAGCCTTGAAGAGGATATCGAACCATTCGGAGACTGTGTGGATAACGCTAGAGGCTAGACACTTTAATAGCTTCAAGAAATCCTTCAATGAAACCCTGAAAGTATGTTTTCTCATTCATACTAGATGATAGGATCATCTATTCTTGGTGGCTTGGTATTTTGAATATCTGATTCAATGTTTTCTAATGTATTCGATGTTTTGATCTAAATTTTGAAAATTTATCGACATCAGATCCCAACATGAGGGAGATAGAGAGTGAATGAGGGAGGGAGGGAAGGAGGAGGGAGGGAGGAGGGAGGGAGGAGGGAGGGAGAGAGGGAGAGAGGGAGGGAGAGAGAGAGTGAGGGAGGGAGGAGGGAGGGAGAGAGAGAGAGGGAAGGGAGGGAGAGAGAGAGAGAGAGAGAGAGAGAGGGAGAAAGGGAGGGAAGGAGGGAGGAAGAGAGGGAGAGAGAGAGAGAGGGAGAAAGGGAGGGAAGGAGGGAGGAAGAGAGGGAGAGAGAGAGAGAGAGAGAGAGAGAGGGAGGGAAGGAGGGAGGAAGAGAGGGAGAGACAGAGAGACAGAGAGACAGAGAGAGAGAGACAGAGAGAAGGAGGGAGGGAGGGAGGGAGAGAGAGATGGAGGGAGGGAGGGGGAGAGAGAGAGAGAGAGAGAGAGGGAGGGAGAGAGGGGGAGAGAGAGAAGGAGGGAGGGAGGGAGAGAGAGAGAGAGGGACAGGAGGGAGGGAGAGAGAGAGGAGGGAGGGAGGGAAGGAGGGAGGGAGGGAGAGAGGGACTGATGGAGGGAGGGAGGGAGGGAGGGAGGGAGGGAGGGAGGGAGAGAGAAAGATAGATAGAGAGAGAGAGAGAGAGAGAGAGAGAGAGAAATGATTTTGTCATTTAGACTCGTGAGAAATGATTATCTAAAACTTTATTGTTTATATTATTTCTTTTAAGATTTTTAATCTTAAATTCTAGATGTATTGAATATTTGTTGTTGAGAAGTTTTAATCTACTATCATTCATTTGTAACACATATATTTATATATTTGCAGACTATGGAGTCACAAAAACCTTATACAATTTACATTCAGTTCAAATGACACATCACCGAAAGTATAAGTTTAACCAAACTGACACCGATACCGAACCGAAGTTAGGTGTAGGTTTAGGTTCTCACAAAAAATTAATACTGACACCGAAACCGAAGACCCCTATACAAGACGACTCGACTCAACCAATTTTATACTCCAAAACTAACTGTGAAAACATAACATCAGGGAACTATTGAAACTTGAGCCGCCTCGTGTGGAAGACCTTGCTAGAGTCTCTATTGTCACAGTTTCACATCGTCCTCTCAGCCATGCTCTTCCACACATATAGCTCCTCATCAATCTTCTAATGCCTTATTGATAGGTCTAAAATCTATATATCTCTAGATCACAAAATGTATGGTCATTGAAAACCATGTTTTTAAATGCCAAAAAAAGCACAAACTTTCTAAAATAAGATAAAAACCAAGGAGTCGGCGAGGCAAGGTCAAATACCTAGAAAACTAGGTTTAACAATGGTAATACTTGTGAAAATGGTCATTTGTACAAATATCAAAAAATATGAAAATGAGAGTGGTCAATGATAAATACAAAAAGTAGATTTGGAAAAAAAGAGCTTTCTAATGAGTTTATTTTAACCAAATCAGGAAAGAACCCCGTGAAATATTGTAATGAGAAGTTAGAAAGAGAGAAGGGAAACTGTCAAATAATTATCTCTAGTGGGTTGGATCCTATCTATTATCAGATATAGTTTACCCAATCTAATATCCGATGGCTTAATTAGCCGTTGGGTGATTAGACTTTTATAAATAGCCGTTATAACTATCCGTTGTTGTATCTTAGTAAATCTGTATAAATAGCTACGTTCATCATAGAATAATACACTTTCTTTTTACCTTATGTATACGCGTCTCTCCCTCTTATGCGTTTGGAAACTTTACATGGTATCAGAACGGGTTTTCGTGAAACACCGCTATCGAGAAGTTCGACGGAAAATCATCCTACGGGAGGATTATTCGGAACAATTTTTTTCAAAAACGATGGCAGAGGAAAGCGCGAAAAATTCCCACGTCGGTGGCATCGGCGGCAACATTGTCTTTCGATTTCCACCAACAAGTGGCTCACGCACCTACCCGTCTTCGCCAAATGTAACATTTTTAATGGTAACAATCTCCTTTTGTGGGAACGGACGGTGCAAGCCGCGCTACGGCCATGGAAGATCATCCATCATCTAACCGAAGATGGCCCGCATGAGGTACATCCCGAATTCATGAAATGGAAAATGGAGGAGGAATTCGTCTTCACTGGCTGCTAGACTCACTCGCTCCGGAGCATCAAGCTCAATTTATCTCCTGTGATACATCTAGAAAGCCCTGGGAGTCCATCTAACGTAATCACTCCAAGCAAAGTGATAAGTCAAAAAAATTATCGACCTAATCACTAAATCCTTCTCTCTGAAGCAAGGCGATAAAGACGTCATTACCTACTCCAAATGAATTACGAGCTATTCACAACGAAACTGGATCACTGTGATCCTCTCTCCACTGATCCAGTAGCTCGCGCTCGCGAAGCAACTACCCGGCTCTGCATTTTTCTTCAAGGCTTAAGGAGTTAATTTTTCAATCGCGAGGTGGAAAACTACTTTTGACGAAAGCTATATCAAAGGTGAAAGGAGAAGAGAGTCGTCTCAAGGCTCTCCAAAATCATATTGAAAGCTCAGCCTTCCTAACAAAAAGGCTCGAAGAATTCAAGACAACAATTTATACCATATCCAAGGAAAAACGATCATGAAAAACTGAACATGGGAGGCCTTGTTATGTACTTTTTGTAGCAGACGAGGTCACTCCAGAGACAAAGTGTTGGACCCTCCAATGGAAGACCTCCACATCTTGAAGCCCGAGCTCCTCCCCGAGCTCATGTAGTACAGAATTCAGGGGGAGGAGCACATCCTGGAGTTGAAGGCACATCTTGCTCATCTGGTAATCATGCTCCAGATTTACAATCAATCATGTCAGAATTACAAAGCCTCAAATCCATGATGAATTCCACTACTACAGTCATAGGATCCACATCCATGGCCAATTCTGGTAAACATCAAATACTTGCGTCTATTTCCTTATTTACAAAAGATTTATCTAGAACTTGGATCTTAGATTCCGGAGCAACTGATCATATGACATCTTCGGAGAAATCCTTTGAATCATATGAAAAACTTGCTCCGGGAAAAAATGTTCAAACTGCTGATGGAACATTGCTTCCTGTGGTTGGGTTTGGGTCTATTAAAATGCAACCTATTGGAACCATAATCAATGTGTTGCATGTTCCAAAACTATTTATAAACCTTATATCAGTTCAAAGAGACTTGCAAGTCTGAGAGAATATAACATCTTGTTTGATGATGTTGATGCTTATCTATGTCATA